>LPNX010866173.1:42553-186118 GCA_001517045.1 Pseudotsuga menziesii
AACATTGGGCTCTGCTTCTGTAGCCATAGTCAACCTATAGAGGCCTTTCAATCTCAACAAGATCTCCATCTTTTATTTCCATTCAAAAAATTTGAAGGGAGTGAGGATAGTTTTCCGTGAATCCATAGCTTTAGAAAATCTGTCCCGGCTGTCAATAGAAGGCTCCCAGTCTTGATGTCAAACCTGCAAAACAATTTTTGAAGGAGAGTAACAACCTACAATGGCTCTAATACCATGTAGAAATTCTGACCAGCAATAGATTAATTTGACTCACAACAAATTACAATTGATCATGCAAATTGTCAACAATAGAGACTGAAAATGGAGCTGTAACACAAAATTATATTAACTCAGTGTACAATAGCCAACCCTATAATAACATAGGCTGCTGAATAAATAGAATACATTAATAAATCAAATGCATGAGGAAGCATCCAAATCTAGCATAAAGCAAGCTTACCCAAAATAGGCAAATCCCCCATAGGTGTAAAAAGCTGATCCCAAATCCGTCATGAGGCTCACGAATTGGCAAGGGCGCATGGGCAAGCTAATACATTCTTTTGCATGGAGGAAAGAGTGGAAGAGAAAGAGGCAACAAAGCTGATTCACCTCACCTAATC
Source organism: Pseudotsuga menziesii (assembly GCA_001517045.1). Lineage (NCBI taxonomy): Eukaryota > Viridiplantae > Streptophyta > Pinopsida > Pinales > Pinaceae > Pseudotsuga > Pseudotsuga menziesii. The sequence continues at coordinate 43,174 of LPNX010866173.1, forward strand.
TTGCTTTCCTATGTGCCTTAAAACACTGAAAAAGCAGGGAATAAAGCAGAAAAAGCAGATAGGTGCCTAGGAGGCCAGGAATAAAGCAGATTTGATTCCTAAGGCTTTCCCAAGTGCTACATGAGTCAAAGATGGCAAGTTTGACCTCTATGGATAGGCAATTAGCAACTTGCACATGGTGGGACTCATGGACTAGGAAAATAAGACAAAAATAAATGAATTAATGTCTAAGTGGGTAAATACTATGGGTTGATTATTCTAACATGGAGTAGCATATAGATCGGATCTGGTTTACCATATAGATGGTAAAATATTTATGGTTTAAGTCTTGTATAGATATCGATCGATGATAATGGAGTAGCATACATATCGGATTTGGTTTACCATAAAGCTGCTAAAATATTTATGGTTGAAGTCTTGTATAAATCTTGATCGCTGCTAATTGAGTAGCATACATATTGGATCTGGTTTACCATATAGCTGGTAAAATATTTATGGTTAAATTATTGTATAGATCTCGATCGTTTCTAATGGAGTAGCATACAGATCGGATATGGTTTACCATATAGCTAGTAAAAAAATTATGGTTAAAGTATTGTATAGATCTCGATCACTGCTAATGGAGTAGCATACAGATCGGATCCAGTTTACCATATAGCTGGTAAAATATTTATGGTTGAAGTATTGTATAGATCTTGATCGCTTCTAATGGAGTAGCATACATATCAAATTTGGTTTACCATATACTTGGTAAAATAATTATGGTTAAAGTATTGTGTATATATTGATTGATGCTAATGGAGTAGCATACATATTGGATCTAGTTTACCATATAGCCGCAGTAAAATATTTATGGTTGAAGTCTTGTATAGATCTCGATCCTTTCTAATGGAGTAGCATACATATTGGATCTAGTTTACGATATAGCTGGTAAATATTTATGGTTGAAGTCTTGTATAGATCTCGGTTGCTACTAATGGAGTAGCATACAAATTTGACTTGGTTTACCATATAGCTGGTAAAATATTTATGGTTAAAGTATTGTATAAATATTGATCATTGTTAATGGAGTAGCATACAAATCGGATCTGGTTTAACATATAGTTGGTAAAACAAATTATGGTTAAAGTCTTGTATAGATATAGATTGTTGTTGATAGAGTAGCATACAGACCGGATCTGGTTTACCTTACGACTGGTAAGATGTTTATGGTTAAAGTATTGTATAGATCTGGGTCGCTGCTAATGATTAGCATACATATCAGATCAGGTAGAAAATGCTACTAATTATTGTTTGAATTCTTTATAAAATTTGTAAAGAATAGATGGTAATGGATCTCCATATAAATTGGGTAAAAACTTTGCTATAGTATATCGTTGAATTCTTGAATAGATTTGAGATAGGTGATTTAGATACTGATTATGTTTCCATTGGTCTGTAATATATTTTGATCTAGACCCTTCTCACTTTGTCACTTTATTTAGGATTTGTAGATCATGGATTTGAAATCTAAATCCTGCATATGTACTACACTCTACATAGTCTCCAAACGCGTGATGTATATCTGTATAATGTATTAAGAGTATATAAATTTATAGCATTTCCCTAGTGGATTCGTCACCTATATTGGGGGTGGCTCTAGGCAGACAAACATACGCCGAATAGAGCCAATGGTTGGGATGAAAGTCAAAGTCAAGCTTTTAGTTGCTTAAGCCTTGTATATTTAAATGGTAAGTCGTATTTCTTTACCCTTGATGATGTATAATAATTTATCAGGTTTCCAAGATTATGTTGTATCTTATGCTGTCAAAAATAGAAATTTGTTTTATAGTACATCATTATAATGAATTGACAAAGTTGACAAAGTTGACAAGGTTGTCTGCAGGGTCCAAAGGTGGAAAAATAATTAGACCTGTTCTCGGAAGACCGTATGGTGAAATCTTTAATACACATGTATATTTTTTTTATAAGTTAAAGTTATTTTATTATTGCAAATATTATAGTTTTCTAACTTTGTTTCTCTCTCAGGGGCCGACTCTGGAGACCCATATTGCATATCCCACAGGCATACTTAGGAGAGACCATTACATGAAATGGACCTTCTTGTGATTGTTGTATTTACATTATGATTACGACTATTATTAAATGCAATGGAATCTTGTTTAATTGAGAGGGACTTAGCTTACGTAGATAAGAGTCATTATGTTTATACTACTTAGTAAATTTTCATATGTGAACTTATCATTTATAACCTTTGGGTATATCTAAAAGTTAGAGAATGTTCAATGAAATATAATATATTTCTAAAGTAAATGGTCTTTGTTATGCTAAAATATTGAACCATTAAATTGTACACAGTGGTAGTATCCAATTATGTGGTGTAATGTTTAAAGTTGTAAATCAATGAATATTTAAGGATCACTCAGAGGACAAGTAATCCCTAAGTTTAACTTAAATATTGTGCTTATTACGATTCTGAATAATCATTTATGTACCATGCGCCCCAAGGATCTGTTCAGGTTTATGTGTATGTTACAAACTGAGTATGCTCTTCATGATTTCTATGAATTAGAAAGAAATAAAGGTGTGAAATACCTCCCTTACACTTATTTCAATTCACAAAAAGATCCTTAATAATCAACCATTATAATATTCTAACTAACTAAAATCCTCCATAAGAGGTCACAAAACAATATTTTAGCTTGGTAGGATGATTGGTTTAGGCATCCAAACAATACCCAACACTTAGTTTGATTAGGAATATAATTGAAACATAGTATTGTTGTCTTGTTGGGTACTTTAAATGCTTCTATAAGAAAGTGTGATCAATCACATATCGAATATGTGTATCATGACCAAGTAGGTAAACGCTGAGGTATATCTGCCATGCTCTCCCCTACGAGGAACTCACCTTGTTGTTAGGTAGACAACAATATACCTCCAAGGCCTAACTGTCGATCCACACTTGGCATAAGGTAACTGTAGTGGCCAAACTTAAGATACCGCCAAGGAACACTTGAGAGTGCAAGTGATTACTGAAGTCAAATATTTCCATTGGGGGGTGTTTCCAAGTATTCTTGATTGGAACATTGGACACATCGCCAGTAGAACTGGATTTTTGTTGCCTCCACTAGTCAATTGGTGAGTGGATTCCACTATCACCATGAATTGTGCTTTTGGAAGGCCCAATTACAATTGAGAGGAAGGTCATTAAGTATTTGTAGGGAATATAAACTTGTTCGTTTTTAAATACAATCTCATCAAAACTCGTAATTTAAAAAGAACCAACATGTGGACACTATTACATTAAGCCATATTTTCACATATTGCATCTATTGTGGTTGGTATAATTTTGTATTTGTCTACATTGGTTTTGTTTCATCACCCATATCTCACTTGCCAACTTGTTGTAGGTACAACAAATCCCATGTCATTTTGACACGGGAGCCCAATTATACATACAAAGATTACTTGGTAAGACTCTTCGTAATCTTTAAGGGTTTCATTAAGATTTTTATTTGACTCTTGGGATTCCTAAATTTAACCAAATTTCCAAAAATCCATGTTTGATTTCTTTGTTTTTAATGTAGAATGATTGAGTTTTGTTTGGATTGTTTTAACGTCCCGCAACCCGCAAGTTGCAGAATGCGGGAAACCTTTATTTTTGATATTTCATTTTTTCAAACCCGCATCTCGCATCCCGCAAAAGCGGATGCAGGAGAGTTTTTACGTGTGTTTACTTTAGTCAACCCGCATCCCGCAACTTGCAAAATGCAGATTGTGGGGTTATCATTTGTTTATATTTTGATTTGCGTATTTTCGCATCCTGCATCCCGCAAGATGCAGAATGCAAAATGTGGAGCCGATTGAATAATTTATTTTGTTGTTTTCCTATTACGCACTCCGCATCCGCAAGTTGTGGAATGTGGGTTGCGGAATGATTAATAAAACTTGCAATTTTGTTTTGATCCTGCATCCCGCCAAATTGATTCTGACCGTTCTTTTTCTTTTTACTCTCATCTGACAGTTTGAATTATTTCTTGGGAATTATAAAAATGATAGTTTTGATTTACAATTGTTCACTGTCTTTACTGTTGCGATTCACTCTACTATGTGATTTTTACCTCCATAATTTACCACACGATTCCGACAATGATTGCTACAGTTTCACGTTGGTTACCAGGTTGCTTTCTCACAATTTGAATTGTTTACTGTGCCTACTGTATAATTCAGTTTTACTTTCTGGTATAAATATTCAAAACAACACATGGCGACATCCAAAACCCCCAGATTTACTAGAAAACCTTCAGAAGGACATGTTCACCAAAGCCCCAAACTTCTATGTCTTTTCTGATACTAGCAGCCGAGTGACTGAGACTTATGATTTAGATTGGTCCCGGGTTTACTCAATTTTTTATTACAATGACCTCTCATATTTCCAAAGTGACCAAATTGTTTATGAGAGAATTAGAGATTCTGGTCTGCATATGATTGCTGCCAGACCGACTATCCTCCCTTATAACAATGTTTTTCGATGGATTATAGACCATGCCAATGTGAAAGATCGTTCATTCAATACCAGTACTGGGTCTCAGCTAGCTAATTTCCACCCTGAAACCTTTTTCAAGATTTATGCTCTTAAACCTTATACCCAGCTCCTTGATGCAGACTTTGTTAACACTGCCAAATCCAAATTCAATTTCGACCAAATGCTTAGTTCCTGGATGACTCAACCCCACAAGTTTTCCAAGAGGAAAGATGAATTATACCTTGTCGAATGGTTTAAAGATCCTTACTCCCTGCTGGCAGCGATGTTGTGCAGGCTTTGTGGCCTTCCCAACTGTTCTTCCTTTAAAGAAGAATGGGCTCCCATCTCTCATCACATTATTACTACAGGGGAATCTTTCCCTTGGGCCTTGATTCTGTCACTGGAACTTAAAAATTCCATCCAAAAGTTCCAGAAAGCCATTGCTAAGAAAAAACCCATTTTTTATCTTACCGCCTTCATTGTGGACGTCTTCTATGCTGATTTTTGTTACCCTAATTTGGGATGGAGCTGGGAATTATTGACCTCACTTGTACATATCTACCATTCCAAGCTCTGGGATACCAACTATGTGGCTAGGTTCCATGATATATGTGAAATTTTCCTTGGCAGGGTATATTTTTTGATTTTCAACAAAGAAGACCCTGCGTTCTCACTGGAAGAAAAGGCTCTCATAGCCACTATGGGGGACTGGTATGTTGGTGAATCATTCACCTATATAGGGGTTTATGGAAGCAACACAGCTCACATGTTTCCTAAGGTCGTACCAAACAGGTTGGTCCTAGAAGAGCTCTCATTTCAGATAGTTACAGAGGGGATCTACAAGAAATGTGTTGCACCAAAGAGAAACATTTGGCCCAAGTTTCCTATTACACTTGGATCCTTGAGTGTACCCACTTCTACTTGGGAATTAGAGCTGAGTGATCACATCATGTCATTTAAACTTGGTTTTGCAAGCAAAAGACAACACGATCCTAAAGGGATTGTTGATTTCCAGTTGAGGTAGAACCATTTCAAATCAGGTTATGTTCATGAGGAAAATCTAGATTATTTCATTTATCAGGGAGTAGATACATTTTTCGAAGCCCTGGTAAGGGCTAAGAGAAAACAAGACCAAATCCATATCCTACAGTATCAGAAGCAAATCAAGGACAGGGTAAAACATTACAGGTCTATGGAGTTGGACATCCTAGAAAGGATGGCAAAAGACAAGGAAGAAAGAGAAGCTCGACCTGCAACAAAAGAAGCTTTGGCATCCAAAACTGCATCTGTGGGAACTAGCTCAGACTTGGATAAAGGGAAAGCTCCCATGGGAGAAATCCCCCAGACATCTGTGGAACAACAGGTTAAGGATTATTTGCAGACTTTAGAGAAAATAAAGCAGAAGCTGAACAGAATGAATTCAGCCTTAAATACACAAGAATTTTCAACATCTCAATCACCTGAAATTGCCCAGGTGGTAACCAATGTGATTGAAAAGACTTTACCTGAACAAACTCAGGCTGCAGAAAATCCTCTAAAGAAGACAAATATTTCCTTTCTTGTTTCTACTATTGACCTAACTCATTTAGAGGAAGAGGAGGACAGAATTTCTCATGTCCCTGTTACTGTTGAGACTAGTAATGATTTCCAAAATCCCATCAATGGTAGAAATGGTAATCCTTCATCCCCTCTTCATCAATCTCAACCTTTTTGTCAGCCTGCTCCTTCTTATTCCACAATACTTCTTTCATCAATAATGGCTTTGTCATCATTTTCTGATGGTTCTATTGTTACACCTTTTAAGACCAAGCTCTATCAAAAGGCCACTTGTCTGCCCAAATCAATCACACATATTCCTATGGAGAAGCCTATTCCTTCATCTATTATGACTCCAATTTTCAAAATCCCTTTGCATATTCCTTCAATTAGCTCATTTTCATCCCCTATGTCTGAGAAAATTGCAATAGTGTCACCATCAACATTTCTTAATGCTACTGATGTGAAAATTCCTTCTTTGGAAGCTTCTATTCATGATATTTCTTCAACCCCTGAAGTAACTCTCACTCAGAATGCTACTTCATCCCCTGCCACCTCTCATATCACTATGGATATACCTTCTCAAACCACAACTCAAACTTCATCTTTGATATCCACAGGCCTTAGTATACCTCCTATTGATGAGGTCAGAGATGAGTTTAATGAATATTTTGTGGTATCTTTAGGTGAATATCGATATAGTAAAACTAAGAAATTTGTGGTAAGATGGGGCAAGAAGAGGGGTAGAGATCAGAATGATATGGATATGTCAATGGTGAATGAAGTTTTATGGACACTGTAATCAAGTGACCCACAAGCCTATGCTACATATGCAGCTTCTGTTCTAGGAGCCTTCACAGGTGCCAATATGGATGCTGTCAACTCTTTAAATGGAGAGTTTGATAAACAAAAGGCAGAAATTGTCAATTTGAAAGAAGCACTAGAGCATCTCAAGAAATAACATGAGGACAAAGTAGGATGAACTTCAACTGAAGAATGTTACTCTCAGTGTAGAGTTGCAGAGAGAAAATAATGATAATGCCACTCTAGTTCAAAAGGTTGCAGTATTAGAGAGGCAAAATGAAGATGCAACTACAAGTGCAGCTTCATCTTCATTTTCCAGGTTTTCCCAAGAAGAGTTTAAGGATCTTACTATCATAACTAACAGGGAACAATTTGATTTGGTATGTGAGTTGTTTATAACTTTAGCTGATATATTTGAGACTCACACAGTGCTTGAAAAGATGTCTATGGTTTTGGAGGACCTAATTGAGAAAAGATAGCAAGCCTCAAAAGTTTATGATGAGGTCATAGATTGGCAGAGGTACATGAAGGAGAGACTTGATAATATCACTCTTCTCGCTCCTTTTTAGTTTAAAAGAGATAGAACTATTCTAAGAGCTTGGGAAGACTTGGATGATACAGTGGCTGAAGGCATAAAGAAAGCTCAGGCTATATGTGGCAAAATATGGTATGCAGTTGATAATATCATGACTGACTTATCCTTTTTTACCATGGTGCTTATTGAGAAGGCATGTCCACCTGGGCTGATGATCGATCAAGTTGAGAAACGAAGGGATGACCAGGAGGATAAAATCAAGGAGCTAGACCACATCAGCATACATGATGTGGAGCAATTAATCAAACAGTCATTCGTAGTGCAAAGCAAGATCCATGTCTACATCTGAGTTTGGCATAAGTTGGCTAAGAATGAGGTCGAAGATTATAAGTGTAATGCTCAATTAGGCATAGAATCAGCCACTTATCCTTATATTGAGGAGCTACTCCGAATTTGGAGAGTCTGGAAAGATTTCCTAGGATATTAACCTTGTTTAGTTTTTGGATCCCCTTTATGGTGAATTCTATTGTTTGTAATAATTATTTAAGTAAATGATATCCAATGTATCAAGGACTCTTGAACTTTTGAATTTTGGAAGAGAGACTGATACAAGGGATCGAAAAACACTTCTACTTTTGCTAAAGGTCTTTTATGTAATTTGTTACAGAGAATTATGAAATTAATATAGTGTTGCACTTCTTATCTCTTGTACTTGATCTATCAAATTTCTTTGACATGGTTATAGTTTTCTTATTCCAAATGATCAGATAATACCATGGTTCATTTGCAATTGGTTAATGTGTTTATTTAAATCTAATTTATCTCTGTTAATCATTAATGCATTGATAAAAATTCATGAAATTTATTTTATGAACTGTCTTTATCTATTTTTGCAAATGTTTCAGCAATAAAAGTTTTATAGCTTATAAGTTGGTTTTTCAACTAACTTAAGCGCCTGCAGGTTATCTTGAATGGTTTAATTCTGATTTACTGTTATTTAATTTTCATCAAACAATTGTAATCTCAATAAGTACAGTTTCATTCTATTTACGTTTCTGTCAATGTGATGAATTGTCTGTTCTTCACACAGCTCAAGACAACCTATCAATCATCCAACACCTTTTTGAAGTAGTTTAGATTCAGATTAGGTTCTTCTTCCTAGTTATGTTTTAGTTTTCCTTTTCTTTTCTTAACTCTGTGTTTTCCATTTTGGAAAACAGATCCCCTTGTTGATCATTTCCATCCATAAGCCAGTGGAGGCTATTAAAGTATCCGTGGGAGATTACCATCCCAAATAGCTTGAGGATAGAACAATACCTGCATGGGATTGTTTGAAGCCTTTGGCTGGGTTTTCTTCATGTGTTGCAAGCCTTAAACACCCTAATCTACCACATACATAGCTGAGGCTTCAACAAATGGCGCTAGAAGGAGGGCCATCACATCATGTCTAAACGAAATAATCATACACCTCCTCCAGCAAGAGATCTGATCATCACTTGTAGTCGTGCTAGTGCGTCTACCTCGGGGGAACAAGTATCTCAAGTTTCATAATAGGCTACCCCTGGACAAGAACAAGATACTCCATTAGACTGATACATTCTCATATCACCAATCCTAGGGACCATCATAGTTGAACAACTGTTGAAGGGTAATTCCCACAACATTGTCGAGTTTAGAAGAAAATTCATTGAAGATCATCCTACTCAGGATTTGCCTTGAATCAGTAATCAGGACATTCCAAGCCCAGGTGATCAAAACAGTGAAAGACGTCACGACCTTTTCAGTGAGCCATCCACACCTGGGTTATATCTAGGTTCCTTATTTCCAGAGTCAGCAACTCCTCGACATAACATCTGAGCGGGAGGGCCACCCCTGTCTCCTCCCTCTTTTTCATCTTCATCTGACAAATCATCAGATTCTGAATCTTTAGACTCCTCAGCAGAATCTATCCTAATGGCTAATGAACGACATAACATGCCATGGTTAGATAGGGATGTCGTATCCATTTTAGGCGATCAGCACAGGTTGCCTAAAATCCCCGAGAAGTGGCTTCCAAAATTTAATCCAGATGATAAGGTTCTTGTGGAAGAACACATAAAATATTTCATGCAAGCCATTATAATTAGAAATGTTATCCACGAGGACCTTGTTTGCAAAATGTTCCCTTACAAATTTGAGGGGAAGGCTTCTACCTTGTACTTTTCTTTAGAAGCAAGCTGCATCCCGTCATGGGATGTGTTTTTCGAACTCTTGACTCAAAATTTTGGGGATGACAAAACCCTGGAGGAATTAGTCATAGAGCTCTCTTCCATGAAAACTAAGGGTAAAGAAAGAGTCAAAGACTACAATCACTGGTTTTCATATTTAAAGAATAGGATCCTAAATACAGTACTTCCTATTGGGGAATTACTGGTAGCTTACTATATTAAGGCTCTCCCGACCCAAATAGCCATGTGGGTTAAAAGGGCCCGTAAAGAATCCTTGCAAGATGCTTTCTCCAAATCCATTCAGGTTGAAAGAGACATGTTCTGTCTCAAAGACAACCCTGACACTACATCTGAACAAGCATCTACCTCACATAGGAAAAGTGACAATTCCCTTAAACCTCTTGTTACCAGCCAAGATCTATTCAATATGAGTGAAGTGAAAAATATCCTTCAAAGGATGTTTAACAATATGGTAGATCTCAAGAACACAAGTAATGAAAATCAATCAAACAATAGAGGATTTAACAAGCCACCTTTTAGGAGGCCAAATCAACCTTCTCAAAATCCACCACCTCCAAATCCCAGTGAGGGGTTCACCTTAGAAGAGATCTTCTCTGTATTGAAATCCTTAGCTGTAGGAACACCAGATATCCTGGAAACCTCTGAGGATTAGTCCACCCAAGAATCACAACCTCCCCAAGAGGACGAGGAGGATGACCAGCAGGTCAGCTCTGTGAGCTTCTTTTCAGAAGAAGAAGAAGAAGAAGAAGAAATTGATACATTTTTTAATCTCCAGCATACACACAATACCAAGTCTAAAGGGCCCTAGGAGTCATATCCTCTGACACAGACCCCTAGCAAAGGTAAAGCTCAAACTCAGAAGGAAACCCACATTCTTGAGCTAGAATACAACTTGGCCGAGGATCTTAAGAGAGTCAAAGCAAACATATCTTTATTTGACCTTCTCAAAATCCCTTCCATAAGGGATTCCTTACCCAAAAGCATAATCATAAAGCAACCTCGAGAAGATCAGAATAATTATTTTGACTCCACTATCCGTCCAAACCATCCAAAACCGGGAAGCAAGGGCACTCCTCCCTTTTTACTTACCTTTGAAATATTTAACAGGAACGTGCATAACTATATGGTAGACTCAGGTGCTTCATCCAATGTTATGCCCCTTTTTGTATGTAAGAAACTTAATGCCACCTAAGAAAATTTTCCTATTCACATTGTGCATTTAGATAGATCCAAGGTTAAAGTGGTAGGAAGGCTGAGGAATGTTCTTCTCAAACTATCTGCAGATCCTCGGATTCATCAAACAAACGATATTTTGATTGTGGATATTCCAGAGACCTATGGTATGTGGCTGAGTCGGGATTGGTTAGAGAAACTTAAAGGTTACTTTGCTACTGATTGGTCTCACTTGTGGTTGCCTCTTAATGGGCATCCTAATAAGCTCAAAGTTGACAGAGAACCTTTCATGAAACAAACTGTATCTGATCTCAATGGTTCCAATGAAACTGTCTTCTTCTTTAACAATCAAATTGAACATTTCACATTTGACACTTTCTTTGGAGATTTACCTACCGATGTATCACCAATAGAGATTGAGCAGAAACGCTCTCAGGTAATTCATATTACATCTGTTCCGTTCTTTGGCACTATTGTTCATAATGTATATAATGTAAATACCAATTTCAGAATTGATCCTATAGTTTGGACCTTGTTTTTTGATGGCTCTAGGTCAAAGGAAGGAGCAGGCGTAGGATGTGTACTTATTGATCCTAAAGGGATCAAAACCATGATTGCATGCAGGTTGGAATTTGAATGTACCAATAACATGGCCGAGTATGAGGCTTTAGTCCAAGGACTCATGAAATCTATCGATATGGGAGCTGAAGCAATTGAATGTGTGGGAGACTCCGAAATCATTGTCAAACAGGTACGAAATTAGATACATTGTCTATCTCCCCTCCTAGGTAATTATCAAATATTAATTAGATACATGACTAGTTCCTTCTCGGCATTTAATATTAGATCTATTCCTAGATCCCAAAACTTTGACGCAGATCTGCTAACCAACAGTGCATCTAGACTGATCCCTCCTGAAGGATTGTCTCCACAAACCTTCTATATAGAATTGATGTACAGACCCTCAATACCCGACAATGTCACAAATTGGAAGGTGTTTGTTGATGATCATCAAATACTTGACTTCCTTTCATCCCAAAATACCTTCGAGGGTATGGATATTAACGAAGCTGATCATGAGAAGTCTCTATCTGATCCTTCCAACATCATCCCCAAGTCTATCATCAGTCTAGAGAAGTTCTATGATTTATAAGATAAATTTAGACAAACCATCAATTGCAAGACTCAAAGCTCAACCTTGAATCACACCCCTATTAACTTAGGAATAGAGCACGAACCCTAGTTTATCAATCTTGGAATACACTATTCCCGTGACGAAAGAAGAATTTTTATCAAACTCTGTAGGGAAGATAAAGACATGTTTTCCTAGAAATACGATGAACTCAGAACCTTTGATACTACCGACATGCATCATAACATCCCCATGAAACTTGATGTAAAACCCTATTAGTATAAATTGAGGAAAATGCACCCTAGTCTAGAGCCTTCTGTCAAGAAAGAACTAGACAAACTGCTCTCATCTAGGATCATATTCCTCGTCCGACACACACAATGGATAGCTAACTTGGTCCCTGTTCATAAAAATAATGGGGAAATCAGACTCTACGTAGACTTCAGGAACCTGAACCGAGCCTCTGAAAAAGACAACTATCTTGTTCCTCCAATGGAGAAAATCCTATAGAAGGTAGCCAGATCAGAGATGTTTTCACTTCCAGACGATTTTTCTGGTTACAACCATGTCTTGGTTGCACCCAACAATCAACTGAAAACTGCTTTCAGGACCCCTTGGGGAACATTTGCATATAGATGAATGTTGTTTGGACTAATAAATGCAAGAGCCACATTCCTTTGAGTTATGGACATACCTTTCAAGGGTTTGATCCATGATTATGTTGTTGTGTACCTTGATGATGTTACCATTTACTCTAAAAAATGACAGGACCATTTGTCTGCTCTAAAAGAGGTATTTGAAAGGTGCAAGAAATTCAGCATCTCCCTCAATGCCAAGAAGTCCATCTTTGTAGTAACAGAAGGTAAGTTGTTGGGATTTAGGGTTTCAAAACAAGGTATGATCATTGATCCCGAAGGCATTGAAGCAATCTCCAAGATCGGCCTTCCTATCTCTCGTAAGGCAATGTAGTCATTTTTTGGTAAGATTAATTTTGTTCGAAGATTTGTTTCCAATTTTGCTTGAGTAGTTAAACCCCTATAGTTTTTCGTCAAAAAATATGTACCATTCAAGTGGTCTGAAGAACAGAAAAATGCATTTACTGAAATTCAGAAAACCATAGCAGAAGCACCTGCTCTCATGTCCCTGTATTTCAATAAATATTTTATATTGTATACATTTGCTACTGACTTTTCTTATGTTGTTGTCCTCACACGGAATAATCATGAAGACGCTGAAATCTCCATTTCGTTCATGATTTGGACACTCAAAGGGGATGAACTAAATTACTTCTAGGTTGACAAACAGGCCTACATAGTATATAAATCATTAAAACATTACATGCCTTATCTTTTGAAGTCAAGGACTAAGGTGATTGTCCCTTATGCATAAATTCCCAATGTCCTTGTCCAAAAGGAGTTGGGAGAAAAGAGGGATCACTGGATGACCACCGTTAAAGAATATGATCTGGAGATTAATCCTGTGAGGTTTGTGTCCGTTCACCGCCCAGTCAAACGACTCTGAAAATCAGCAAATTGATTGGGAACAGGAAGAAGCTACTCCTACAGGTTTTGTTAATGCACTTGAAACTGCAGCATCTTAATGGTATGATCACATCAGATTCTTCCTTCATAATGGGTTTTCTCCTGAAACCCTAGATCCCAAAAAACGTAGAGCATTAAGGATGAAATCATCCCCTTATCAACTTATCAATGATGTTCTGTTTAGAAAGAATTATGATGGAGTGTTTCTCAAATTCCTGGAAAAAGATCAGACTGATGATTTCTTGTTTCAATTTCATGCAAAACCTGCAGGTGGACACTTCTTAGGTGATACCATGGCTGACAAATTATCAGGGCAGGATACTATTGGCCTACCATGTTCAGATATGCCCATTCATTTGTCAGAAAATGTGAGCCTTTCCATAAGTGAACTGGCAAATTTAAGAAACCTGCTTACCCCTTGCAGCCACTAGGATTCCAATTCCCATTTCAATAGTGGGGATTGGATTTCATCGGGCCCATCAACCCCATATCCTCATTACAACACAAAGACATTTTAACAGCCACTGACTATTTCATGAAGTGGGTAGAAGCAGTCCCTTTAAGACTGTGTAACACAATCCAGGTAATTTCCTTCCTAGAAAATCAGATAATCAACAGGTTTGGCACCCCCAAGTATCTTGTTTTTGACAATGCCTCATACTTCTAGTCCATTGACTTGACCAGATATGCCCTTGAAAATGGGATAAAGCTTAAGTTTTCTGCTAATTACTACCCCCAGGGCAATGGCCTTGCAGAATCCTCAAACATGAACTTGATAAGCATCCTTAAGAAGACAGTGGCTTCACATCATAAAGACTGGCACACCCAAATTTACTATGCTCTTTGGGTAGATCGAATCACCCTAAAGGCATCCCTTGGTAACTCCCCTTACTACCTTGTTTATGGCAAGGAAGTTGTCCTACCAGCTAATCTCACCATTCCTTCATTAAAGTTGGCCCAATCCATCCAAGAGAGTGACTCTTCCCCATTACAATAGAGGATTGATTCTCTACTCAAACTAGAAGAGGATAGAGAGAAAGCCAAGAATAAATTTTACCAACATCAACAATTGGTTAAGAAATGGTTTGATGAGAGGTCTTCTTCTGATAGAGACTTCTCAGTAGGAGATTTAGTGTTGAGATGGGACAAACAACACAAATACAACAAAGAATACACCAATTTTAAGCGCCCTTGGTTAGGACCATTCATTGTGACAGAAAATATTGGTCCTAGTACGATTCAACTACAAACACTAGAAGGGGTCGTTGACACTTTCCCAATGAATTTTTTCTCTTCAAGAAGTACTTTGTTTGAAAAAGTTGATTCAACCCTGTATATAGTTTTGGTGTGTTATTTTCCTTTTATTTTTTTAAATGTTTGCTTGATTTTGGTAACTTTTGGTAATATCTACACCCTTGGCAATAAGGAGCAATCAGTTTTCTTGATATTCAATACTCTCAACTAAAACAGATCTATCAGTGTCTATCTTTTATAACTCATATCAGGGTTTGTTATATTTGAATGATAACCATATTTACAACATTTTGTATTGATGCCCTCTCATCCTGGTTAATACATCCTACATGCTTTACTCTGATGATGATAGTTGTGGAAGAAAGGGATCACCCTGTCTAAGGTCTCATTAGGGCATTGTGGCATATCTTCATAGCCTGGTCAGTATTTCTCTTTGGGTTTCAATTATGGCCATATATCTTATCATGTGGATTACAAGATGAGGGGTATCATCATGAGCCATCTCATTGGGTTCATAGGTGCTCAGTGGAATGACATTTTTTCCATTTAATATGGGGAGATGGCTTCCAATTCTCTAGAAGATGGGAGATCCTATCACAGGTCGGCTTATTCATGATCTGCGAAGCATCAATGAGTAACGTTTCCTACACATGGACACCAAGCCATGGTAGTGTCTTGTAATTCATGTATAATATTAAACCCCAGTCAAACCCCAAACAAGAAAGCATTGCACACAAGAAGAGGGGGTCCTGTCCAAGGCCAATCTCACTATGATCATGGGCTTGATGTTGGACTGAAACTATCACTAAATGGTTCCCAAGCCATGATAGTTGATTTCATCCATATAGTTGGAAGACAACAGGTCTTCTTACCGAGTCGACTTGCTCAGTTTCTAGGTCAAGTTTGTGAATGGCACTGATCACCAAAACATGGGGCAGTGGTTCTGTGTCAATGCAATCTTGCATTCTTAAAAAACAAGGGGGAAAGAAAAATGATGGTTTAAAAGGCCCTGTGTGAAAAAACCAAAACGGTAAAGGTCTGACCTTAGGTTCAAATTTAAACTACATGCCTATGTCATCCTGAGTTAGATGACGCTACTCCAATGACATTTGAATCAAAGTTGCATCTTTTTTTAAAATGACCATGGATGTGATTCCATCAATAATTTTAAAAAAAGTTTCTAGTTGGTTACATTCTTATGTTAACATTTCTTGAGAGTTAATCATTTTCCCACTGCCAATTTGATTGGAAAGGATTCTTTTTTTGCAGAGATAATTGGTTCTTCAAGCCAGTCGTCATTTGTTGTAGGTACAATAGATCCCATGTCATTTTGACACGGGAGCCCAATTATACATACGAATATTACTTGGTAAGACTCTTCGTAATCTTTAAGGGTTTCAATAAGATTTTTATTTGACTCTTGGGATTCCTTAACTTATCCAAATTTCCAAAAATCCATGTTTGATTTCTTTGTTTTGAATGCACTATGATTGAGTTTTGTTTGGATTGTTTTAACGTCCCACATCCCACAACCCACAAGTTGCAAAATGCAGGAAACCTTTATTTTTTATATTTCATTTTGTCAAACCTGCATCCCGCAAATGCGGATGCGAGATATTTTTTACGTGTGTTTACTTTAGTCAACCTGCATCCTGCAAATTACTAAATGCGGGTTGCAACATTATCATTTGTTCACGTTTTGGTTTGCGTATTTCTACATCCTGCATCCCACAAGATGCGGAATGTGGAATGCGGAGCCGATTGAATAATTTCTTTTGTTGTTTTTCTATTCCGCAATCCACATCCTGCAAGTTGCAGAATGTAGGTTGCAGAATGATTAATAAAACTTGCAATTTAGTTTTGATCCCACATCTCGTCAAATTGATCTTGGTCATTCTTTTTCTTTTTACTCTCATCTGACAGTCTGAATTATTTCTCGGGAATTATAAATATGATAGTTTTTATTTACGATTTTTCACTATTCTTAATGCTGTAATTCACTCTACTATGTGATTTTTACCTCTAGAATTTACCACGTGATTTCGACAGTGATTGCTACAGTTTCAGGTTGGTTACCAGGTTTCTTTCTCGCAATTTGAATTATTTACTGTGCCTACTATATAATTTAGTTTTACTTTCTGGTATAAATATTCAAAATGACACATGGCGACATCCAAAACCCACAGATTTACCAGGAGTAAAAACCTTCAGAAGGACATGTTCACCAAAGACCCGAACTTCGATGTCTTTTCTGATACTAGCAGTCGAGTGACTGAGACTTATCATTTGGATTGGTCCCAGGTTTACTCAATTTTTGATAACAATGACCTCTCATATTTCTAGAGTGACCAAATTGTTTACGAGAGAATTATAGATTCTGGCTTGCATATGATTGCTGCCAGACCGGCCATCCTACCTTATAACGATGTTGTTCGATGGATTATAGACCACGCCAATGTGAAATATCATTCACTCAATATCAGTACCAGGTCTCAGCTAGCCAATTTCTGCCCTGAAACCTTTGTCGGGATTTATTCTCTTAAACCTTATACCCAGCTCCTTGATGCAGACTCTGTTAACACTGCCAAATCTAAATCCAATTTCGATCAAATGCTTAAATCTTAGATGACTAAACCCTGCAAGTTTTCCAAGAGGAAAGATGGATTATACCCTGTCAAATGGTTTAAAGAGCCTTACTCCCTGTTGGTAACGATGTTGTGCAGGCTTTATGGCCTTCCCAACTGTTCTTTCTTTAAAGAATAATGGGCTCCCATCACTCATCACATTATTACTACAGGTGAATCTTTCCCTTGGGCCTCGATTCTATCACTGGAACTTAAAAACACCATCCAAGACTTCTAGAAAGCCATTGCTAAGAAAAAACCCAATTATTATCTTACCACCTTCATTGTGGATGTCTTATGTACTGGTTTCCGTTGCCCTAATTTGGGATGGAGTTGGGAATTACCAGCCCTTCCTGTACATATCTACCATTCCGAGCTTTGGGATAGCAACTATGTGGCTAGGTTCTATGATATATGTGAAAGTTTCCTTGCCAGGGTATATTTTCTGATTTTCAACAAAGAAGCCCCTTCGTTCTCACCGGAAGCAAAGGCTCTCATAGCCACTATGGGGGACTAGTATGTTGGTGAATCATTCACCTATATCAGGGTTTATGATAGCAACATAGCTCACATGTTGCCTAAGGTAGTACCATACAGGTTGGTCTTAGAAGAGCTCGCATTTCAGATAGTTGCATAGGGGATCTACAAGAAATGTGCTGCACCAAAGAGAAAATTTTGGCCCAATTTTCCTATTACACTTGGATCCTTGAGTGTAACCACTTCTACTTGGGCATTGGAGCTGAGTGATCACATCATGTACTTAAGCTTGGTTTTGCAAGAAAAAGACAGCAAGATCGTAAAGGGATTTTTGATTTACACCTGAGGCAAAACCATTTCAAAACAGGTTATGTTCATGAGAAAACTCTAGATGATTTCATTTATCAGGGATTAGATACATTTTTTGAATTCATGGCAAGGGCTAAGAGCAAAGAAGAGAAAAGCCATATCCTGTAGTATCAGAAGGATATCAGGGACAAGGTAAAACATTACAGGTCTATGGAGTTGGACATCTTGGAAAGAATGGCAAAAGACAGGGAAGAAAGAGAACCTTGAGCTGCAACAAAATAAGCTTTGGCATCAAAAACTGCATTTGTGGGAACCAGCTCAGACTTGGATAAAGGGAAAGCTCCCATGGGAGAAATCCCACAGACATCTATGGAATAGCAGGTTAAGGATTATTAGCTGACTTCATAGCAAATACAGCAGAAGCTGAACATAATGACTCCAGCCTTATATACACAAGAAGTTGCAACATCTCAGTCACCTAAAATTTCCCAGGTGGTAAACAATGTGATTGAAAAGACTTTACCTAAACAAACTCACGCTGAGGACAATCCTTTAAAGAAGACAAATATTTCCATTCATGTTTCTACTATTGACCTAACTCATTCAGAGGAAGACGAGGACAAAATTTCTCCTGTCCCTATTACTATTGAGACTGGTAATGATTTCCAAAATCCCATCAATGGTAGCAATGGTAATCCTCCATCCCCCCTTCCTCAATCTCAACCTTTTTGTCATCCTCCTCCTTCTTCTTCTACAATACTTCTTTCACAATAATGGCTTTGTCATCATTTTCTGATGGTTTTGTTGTTACACCTTTTATGACCAAGCTCTATCAAAAGGCCACTTGTCTTCCCAAATCAATCACACATGTTCCTATGGAGAAGCCTATTCCTTCATCTATTGTGACTCTAGTTTTCAAAATCCCTTTGCATATTCCTTCAATTAGCTCAGTTTCATCCCCTATGTCTGAGAAAATTGCAATAGTGTCACCATCAACATTTCTTAAGGCCACTACTATGCAAATTCCTTCTGTGGAAGCTTCTGTTCATGACATTTATTTAGCCCCTGAAGTAACTCTCACTCAGAATGTTACTTACTCCCCTCCCACCTCTCATATCACTATGGATATACCTTCTCAAACCACAACTCAAACTTCATCTTTGATATCCATAGGCCTTAATATACCTCCTATTGATGAGGTCAGAGATGAGTTTAATGAATATTTTGTGGTATTTTTAGGTGAATATCAATATAGTAAAGCTAAGAAATCTGTCATAAGAGAGGGCAAGAAGAGGGGCATAGATCATAATGATATGGATATGTCAATGGTGAATGAAGTTTTATGGACACCATAATCAAGTGACCCACAAGCCTATGCTACAGATGCAACTTCTGTTCTAGGAGCCTTCACAGGTGCCAATATGGATACTGTCAAATCTTTAAACAGAGAGTTTGATAAACAAAAGGAAGAAATTGTCAATTTGAAAGAAGCACTAGAGCAGCTCAAGAAACAACATGAGGATAAGCAGGATGAACTTCAACTAAAGAATGTTACTCTCAGTGTAGAGTTGCAGAGAGAAAAGTATGATAATGCCACTCTGGTTCAAAAGGTTGCAGTATTAGAGAGGAAAAATGAAGATGCAACTGCAAGTGCAGCTTCATCTTCATTTTCCAGGTTTTCCCAAGAAGAGTTTAAGGAGCTTGATATCAAAACTAACAGGGAACACTTTGATTTAGTATGTGTGTTGTTTAGAACTTTAGCTGATATATTTGAGACTCACACAATGTTTGACAAGATGTCTATGGTTTTGGAGGACCCAATTGAGAAAAGACAACAGGCCTCAAAATCTTATGATGAGGTCACAGATTGGCAGAGGTACATGAAGGAGAGACCTGATAATGTCACTCTTCTCACTCCATTTTAGTTTAAAAGAGATAGAACTATTCTAAGAGCTTGGGAAGACTTGGATGATACAGTGGCTGAATCCATAAAGAAAGCTCGGGCTATATGTGGTAAAAGATGGTATGCAGTTGATAATATCATGACTGACTTATCCTTTCCTACCATGGTGCTTATTGGGAAGGCATGTCCACCTGGACTGATGATCTAGAAAGTTGAGAAACGAAGGGATTACCAGGAGGAGAAAATCAAGGAGCTAGACCACATTAGCATACACGCTGTGGAGTAGTTAATCAAACAGCCATTCGCAGTGCAAAGCAAGATCCATGTCTACATTCAAGTTTGGCATAAGTTGGCTAAGAATGAGGTCGAAGATTATAAGTGTAATGCTCAATTAGGCATAGAATCAGCCACTTATCCTGATATCGAGGATCTGGCCCGAATTGGGAGAGTCTAGAAAGATTTCCTAGGATATTAGCCTTGTTTATTTCTTCAATCCCCTTTAGGGTGAATTCCATTGTTTGTAATAATTATTTAAGTAAATGATCTCCGATGTATCAAGGACTCTTGAACTTTTGACTTTGTGAAGGGAGACTAATACAAGGGATCAAACAACACTTCATCTTTTGCTAAAGGTCTTTTATGTAATTTGTTACAGAGAATTCTGAACAAATACAATGTTGCAATTCTTA
The DNA here is from genome assembly GCA_001517045.1 of Pseudotsuga menziesii. Taxonomy (NCBI): domain Eukaryota; kingdom Viridiplantae; phylum Streptophyta; class Pinopsida; order Pinales; family Pinaceae; genus Pseudotsuga; species Pseudotsuga menziesii. Next base: position 63,907 of record LPNX010866173.1, read on the forward strand.
TCTCTTGTACTTGATCTATCAAATTTGTTTGGCACGGTTATAGTTTTCTTATTCCAAATGATCAAATAGTACTGTGGTTCATTTGCAATTGGTTAATGTGTTTATTTAATTCTGATTTATCTATGTTAATTATTAATGCATTGATAAAGCTTCATGAAATTTCTTTTATGAACTGTCTTTATCTATTTCTGCAAATGTTTCAGCAGTAAGAGTTTTATAGCTTATAAGTTGGTTTTTCAACTAACTTGAGTGCCTGCAGGTTATCTTGAATGGTTTAATTCTGATTTACTGTTATTTAATTTTCATCAAACAATTGTAATCTCAATAAGTATAGTTTCATTCTATTTACATTTCTGTCAATGTGATGAATTGTCTGTTCTTCACACAACTCAAGACAACCTGTCAATCATCCAACACCTTTTTGAAGTAGTTTAGATTCGGATTAGGTTCTTCTTCCTAGTTAGGTTTTAGTTTTCCTTTTCTTTTCTTAACTCTATGTTTTCCATTCTGGAAAAAAAATCCACTTGTGGATCAAATCCATCCATAAGCCAGCAGAGGCTATTAAAGTATCCGTCGGAGATTATCATCCCAAACAACTCAAGGATAGAACAATAACTACGTGGGATTGTTTGAAGCCTTTGGCTGGTTTTTCTTCGTGTGTTGCAAGACTTAAACACCCTAATCAGACACATACATAGTTGGGGCTTCAACAAATGGCACTAGAAGGAGGGACATCACATCATGCCTAAACAAAATAATCATACACCTCTTCCAGCAAGAGCTCTGATCATCACTCGTAGTCGCACTAGCGCTTCTACCTCGGGGGAACAAGTAGCTCAAGTTTCAGACACTGTCCTAGTTACCCCTAGACAAGAACATGCTACCCCATCAAACAGATACATTCTGGTATCACCAATCCTAGTGCCTATCACAGTCGAACAACTATTGAAGGGCAATTCCCACAATGTTGCCGAGTTTAGAAATAATTTACTGAAGATCATCCTAATCGGTATTTTCCTCGAAACTGTAATCAGGACAGTCCAATCCCAGGTGATAAAAACACCGAAAGATGTCACAACCTTTTTAGTGAGCCATCCACACCTGGGTTAGATCTAGGTTCCTTGTTTCTAGAGTTAGGAACTCCTCGACATAACATCCGAGCAGGAGGGCCACCCCCCGTCTCCTCCCTCTTCTTCATCTTCATCTGACGAATCGTCATATTCCAAATCTTCACTCTCCTCAATAGAATTTATCCCGATGGCTGACGAACGACATAACAGGCCATGGTTAGATGGGGATGTGGTATCCGTTTTAGGCTATCAGCACAGATTGCCTAAAAAGTCTGAGAATTTGCTTCCGAAATTTAATCCAGATGATAAGATTCTTGTGGAAGACCACATAAAATCTTTCATGCAATCCATTAGACTTAGAATCATTATCCATGAGGACGTGGTTTGTAGACTGTTCCCTTACACATTTGAGGGGAAGGCTTCTACCTGGTACTTTGCCTTAGAAGCTAGCTCCATCCTGTCATGGGATGTGTTTTCCAAACTCTTCACTTAAAATTTTGGGGATGACAGAAACCCTGGAGGAATTAGTCATAGAGCTCTCTTCCATGAAAACTAAGGGTAAAGAAAGAGTCAAAGACTACAATCACCAGTTTTCATATTTAAAGAATAGGATCATGAATACAGTACTTCCTGTTGAGGAATTACTGGTAGCTTACTATATTAAGGGTCTCCCAACCCAAATAGCCATTTGGGTTAAAAGGGCCCGTAAATAATCCTTGCAAGACGCTTTCTCCAAAGCCATTCAGGTCGAAAGAGACATGTTTTGTCTCAAAGACAACCTTGACTCTACATCTGAACAAGCGTCTACCTCACGTAGGAAAAGCGATAGTTCCCTTAAACCTCTTGCTACCAGGAAAGATTCGTTAAATATGAGTGAATTGAAAAATCTCCTACAAAGGATGTCTAATGATATGGTATATCTCAAGAAGACAAGCAATGAAAATCAATCAAACAATAGAGGATTTAACAAGCCACTTTTTAGGAGGCCAAATCAACCTCCTCGGAATCCACCACCTCCAAATCCCAGCGAGGGGTTCACCTCAGAAGAGATCTTCTCTGTCTTGAAATCCTTAGCTATAGGAACACCATATATCCTAGAAACCTCTAAATATCATTCCACCCAAGAATCACAACCTCCCCAAGAGGAAGAGGAGGATGACTAGCAGGTCAGCTCTGTGAGCTTCTTTTCAGAAGAAGAAGAAGAAGAAAAAACTGATACAGTTTTTAATCTCCAAGATACACACAATACCAGGTATAAAGGGCCACCTCCCCAGGATTCATCTCCTCTGACACGGACCCCTAGAAAAGGTAAATCTCAAACTCAAAAGGACACCCTCATTCCTGAGCCAGAATACAACTTGGCCGAGGATATTAAGAGAGCCAAAGCAAACATATCTTTATTTGACCTTCTCAAAATCCCTTCCATAAGGGATTCCTTACCCAAAATCATGATCATAAAGAAACCTCAAGAAGCTCAAAATAATAATTTTGACTCCACTCCCCGTCCAAACCATCCAAAATCGAGAAGCAAGGGCACTCCTACCTTTTTACTTACCTTTGAAACATTTAACAGGAATGTGCATAACTGTATGGTAGACTCAGGTGCTTCATCGAATGTTATGCCAATTTCTGTATGTAAGAAAATTCATGCCACCTGGGAAAACTATCCTATTCAAATTGTGCAATTAGATAGATCCAAGGTTAAATTTGTAGGAAGTCTGAGGAATGTTCTTCTCAGACTATTTGGAGATCCTCGAATTCATCAAACAATTGATATTGTGATTGCGGATATTTCAAATACCTATAGTATGTGGCTGAGGTGGGATTAGTCAGACAAAATTAAAGGTTACTTTGCTACAGATTGGTCTCACTTGTGGGTGCCTCTTAACGGGAAGCCTAATAAGCTCAAAGTTGACAGAGAACCTTTCATGAAACAAACTGTAACTGATCTCGATGGTTCCAACGAATCCGTCTTCTTCTTTAACAATCAAATTGAACATTTCAAATTTGATACTTACTTTAGAGAGTTACCTGATTATGTATCACCAATAGAGAATGAGAAAAAACACTCTCAGGTAACTCATCTTTCATCTATTCCGTTCTCTAGCACTATTGTTCATAATGTATATAATGTAAATACCAATTTCAGAATTGATCCTATAGTTTGGACCTTGTTTTTTGATGGCTCCAGGTCAAAGAAAGGAGCAGGCGCAAGATGTGTACTTATTGATCCTAAAGGGATCAAAACCATGATTGCATGCAGGTTGGAATTTGAATGTACCAATAACGTGGCCGCATACGAAGCTTTAGTCCAAGGACTCAGGAAAGCTATCGATATGGGAGCTGAAGCAATTGAATGTGTGGGAGACTCCGAAATCATTGTCAAATAGGTACAGAATCAGATACATTGTCTATCTCCCTGCCTATTTAATTATGAAATATTAATTAGAGACATGACTAATTCCTTCTTGGCATTTAATATTAGATCTGTTCCTAGATCCTAGAACTTTGACACAGATCTGCTAGCCAACACTACATCTAGACTAATCCCTCCCGAAGGCTTGTCTCCACAAACGTTCTCTATTGAATTGATGTATAGACCCTCAATACCCGACAATTTCACAAATTGGAAGGTTTTTGATGATGATCATCAAATACTTGACTTCCTGTCAGCCCAAAATACCTTGGAGGATATGGCTATTAACGAAGCCAATCATGAGAAGCCTCTATCTGATCCTTCCAACATCATCCCCAAGTCTGTCATCACTCTGGAGAAGTTCTATGATTTACAAGATAAATTCAGACAAACCATCAATTGCAAGACTCAGAGCTCAACCTTGAATCACACCCCTGTTAACTTAGGTACAGAGCACGAACCCTGGTTTATCAATCTTGGAATACACTGTTCCCATGACGAAAGAATAATTTTTATCAAACTTTGCAGGGAATATAAAGACATTTTTTCCTAGACATACGATGAACTCAAGACCTTTGATACTACCGTCATGCATCATAACATCCCCATTAAACCTGATGTAAAACCCTATCAGTAGAAATTGAGGAAAATGCACCCCAGTCTAGAGCCTTCTGTCAAGAAAGAACTAGACAAACTTCTCTCAGCTAGGATCATATTCCCCATCTGACATACGTAATGGATAGCTAACTTGGTCCCTGTTTGTAAAAAGAATGGGGAAATCAAACTCTGCGTAGACTTCAGGAACCTGAACCGAGCCTCTAAAAAAGACAACTATCATGTTCCTCCAATGGAGAAAATCCTATAGAAGGTAGACAGATCAGAGATGTTTTCGCTACTAGACGGTTTTTCTAGTTACAACCAAGTCTTGGTTGCACCCATCGATCAATTGAAAACTGCTTTCAAGACCCCTTGGGGAACATTCACATACAGATGAATGTCATTTGGACTAATAAATGCAGGAGCCACATTCTAGAGAGCTATGGACATAGCTTTCAGGGGTTTTATCCACGATTATGTTGTTGTGTACCTTGATGATGTTACCATTTACTCTAAAAAGTACAGGATCATTTGTCTACTCTAAAATAGGTATTCGAAAGGTGCAAGAAATTCAGCATCTCCCTCAATCCCAAGAAGTCCATCTTTGCAGTAACAGAAGGTAAGTTGTTGGGCTTCGTCGTTTCAAAAGAAGGTATGATCATTGATCCTGAACGCGTTGAAGCAATCTCCAAGATCGACCTTCCTAACTCTCGTAAGGCAATTCAGTCATTTTTGGGTAAGATTAATTTTGTTCAAAGATTTGTTCCCAATTTTTCTCAAGTAGTTAAACCCCTACAGTTTTTGGCCAAAAATGATGTACCATTTAAGTGGTCTGAAGAACAGAAAAATGCATTTACTGAAATTTGGAAAACCATAGCAGAAGCACCTACTCTCATGTCCCTAGATTTCAGTAAATATTTTATATTGTATACATTTGCTACTGTCCTCACATAGAAAAATCACAAAGACATTGAAATCCCCATTTCGTTCATGAGTTTGATATTCAAAGGGGCTGAACTAAATTACTCCCAGGTTGACAAACAGGCCTACACAAGTATATAAATCAGTAAAACATTACAGACCTTATCTTTCGAATTCAAGGACTAAGGTGATTGTCCCTTATGCGGAAATTCGCAATTTCCTCATCCAAAAGGATTTGGGAGAAAAGAGGGCTCACTGGATGACCACCCTTCAAGAATATGATCTGGAGATTAAGCCTGCGAAGATCATCATACGACAAGGTTTGTCAGCTCACCGCCCATTCAAATGACCATGAAAATCAGTAAGTTGATTAGGAACAGGAAGAAGCTACTCCTACAGGTTTTGTTAATGCACTTAAAACTACAGCATTTAAATGGTATGATCACATCAAATTCTTCCTTCATAATGGGTTTGCTCCTGAAACCTTAGATCTCAAAAAACGTAGAGCATTAAGGCTGAAATCAGCCCCATATCAACTTATTAATGATGTTTTGTTTAGAAAGAATTATGATGGAGTGTTTCACAGATGCCTGGAAAAATATTAGACTGATGATTTCCTGTTTCAATTTCATGCAGGACCTGCAGGTGGACACTTCTTAGGTGATACCACGGCTCACAAAATTATCAGGGCAGGATACTATTGGCCTACCTTGTTCATTGATGCCCATTCATTTGTCATAAAATGTGAGCCTTTCCAAAAGTGCACTGGCAAAGTTAAGAAATCGGCTTACCCCTTGTAGCCAGTAGCAGTCCAATTAACCCCATAACTGGGGTTGATGGATTGGATTTCATTGGACCCATCAACCCCATATCCTCATTACAACACAAATACATTTTAACAACCACTAACTATTTCACAAGGTGGGTAGAAGAAGTCCCTTTAAGTCTGTGTAACACAAGCCAAGTAATTTCCTTCCTAGAAAATCATATAATCACCAGGTTTGACTCCCCTGAGTATCTTGTTTTTGACAATGCCTCATACTTCCAGTCCATTGACTTGACCAGCTACGCCCTTGAAAATGGGATAAAGCTTAAGTTTTTTGCTAATTACTATTCCTAGAGAAATGGGCTTGCATAATCCTCAAACAAGAACTTGATAAGCATCCTTAAGAAGACAGTGACTTCACATCATAAAGACTAGCACACCCAAATTTACTATGCTCTTTGGGCAAATCGAATCACCCCAAGGGCAGCTCTTGGTAACTCCCCTTACTGCGTTGTTTATGGCAAGGAAGCTGTCCTACCAGCTAATCTCACCATTCCTTCATTACAGTTGACCCAATCCATCCAAGAGAATGACTCTTCCCCATTACAATAGAGGATTGATTCTCTACTCAAACTAGAAGAGGATAGAGAGACAGCCAAGAATAAATTTTACCAACATCAACAGTTGGTTAAGAAATGGTTCAATGAGAGTTTTGCTTCTAATAGAGACTTCTCAGTAGGATATTTAGTGTTGATATGGGACAAACAACACAAGGACAACAAATAATACACCAAGTTTTAGTGCCTTTGGTTAGGACCATTCATTGTTACAGAAAATATTGGTCCTAGTATGGTTCAACTACAAACACTAGAAGGGGTCATTGACACTTTCCTAGTGAATGTTTTTCTGCTCAAGAAGTACTTTGTTTGAAAATTTTGATTCAACCCTGTATATAGGTTTGGTGTGTTATTTTCCTTTTATTTTTCTGAATGTTTGCTTGATTTTGGTAACTTTTGGTAATATCTACACCCTTGACAATAAGGAGCAATCAATTTTCTCAATATTAAATACTCTCAACTGAAACAGATCTGTTAGTGTCTATATTTTCTAACTCATATCAGGGTTTCTTATATTTGAATGATAACCATATTTATATCATTTTGTATTGATTCCCTCTCATCTAGGTTAATACATCCTACATGCGTTACTGTGATGATGATAGTTGTGGAAGAAAAGGTTCACCCTGTCTAAGGTCTCATTAGGGCAGTGTGGCATATCTTCATAGCCTAGTCAGTCTTTCTCTTTGGGTTTCAATTATGGCCATATATCTTATCATGTATATTACAATATGAGGGGTCTCATCACGAGCCAGCTCATTGGGTTCATAGGTTCTCATTGGAATGACATCTTTTCCCTTTAATATGGGGAGATGGCTTCCCGTTTTCTAGAAGATGGGAGATCATATCACAGGTCGACTTATTCATGATCTGTAGAGCATCAGTGAGTAAATTTTCCTACACATGGACACCAAGCCATGGAAGTGTCTTGTAATTCATGTTTAATATTAAACCCCAGTCAAACCCCAAACAAGAAAGCATTGCACACAATAAGAGGGGGTCAAGTCTAAGGCCAGCCTCACTATGATCATGGGCTTGATGTTGGACTGAAACTATCACCAAATGGTTCCCAAGCCATGATATTTTCTTTTGGCCATATAGCTGGAAGATAAGAGGTCTCCTTACCGAGCTAGCTTGATCAGTTTCCAGGTCAGGTTTGTGAATGGCACTGATCACCAGAACATGGGGCAGTGGTCCTGTGTCAATGCAATCTTGCATTCTTAAAAAAAGGGGGAGGGGGGGAAGAAAAATGATGGTTTAAAAGGCCCTGTGTGAAAAACCAAAGTGGTAAAGGTCTGACCTTAGGTTCAACTTTAAACTACATGCCTATGTTAGCCTGATTTCAGATGACGCTATTCTCCAATGACATTTGAATCAGAGTTGCGTATTTTTTTTAAATGACCATGGATGGGATTCCATCAATAATTTTTAAAAACGTTTCTAGTTGGTTACATTCTTATGTTAACATTTCTTTAGAGTTAATCATTTTCCCACTGATAGTTTGATTGGAAAGGATTTTTTTTTGCAAAGATAACTAGTTCTTCCAGCTAGTCGCCATTTTTTGTAGGTACAACAGATCCCATGTCATTTTGATGCGGGAGCCCAATTATACATATGAAGATTACTTGGTAAGACTCTTTGTAATATTTAAGGGTTTCATTAATATTTTTATTTGACTATTGGGATTCCTTAACTTAACCAAATTTCCAAAAATCCATGTTTGATTTCTTTGTTTTGAATGCGGAATGATTGAGTTTTGTTTGGATTGTTTTAACGTCCCGCATCCCGCAACCCGCAAGTTGCGGAATATGGGAAACCTTTATTTTTTATATTTCATTTTTTCAAACCCGCATCCCGTAAATGCAGATGTGAGAGAGTTTTTAAGTGTGTTTACTTTATTCAACCCGCATCCGCTTCTGGGGTTATCATTTGTTCGCATTTTGGTTTGCATATTTCCATATCTCATATCCCGCATCCCGTAAGATGCAGAATGCAGAATGTGGAGCCGATTGAATAATTTATTTTGTTGTTTTTCTATTCCACACTTCACATCCCACAAGTTGCAGAATGTGGGTTGCGGAATGATTATGAAAACTTACGATTTTGTTTTGATCCCACATCCCGCCAAATTAATCCTAATCGTTCTTTTTCTTTTTACTCTCATCCGACGGTCTGAATTATTTCTCAGGAATTATAAATATGATATTTTTTATTTACGATTATTCACTATTTTTACTGTTGTAATTCGCTTTGTTGTGTGATTTTTACCTCCAGAATTTACCACACTATTCCGACAGTGATTGCTACAGTTTCAGGTTGGTTACCAGGTTGTTTTCTCGCAATTTGAATTGTTTACTATGCCTACTGTATAATTCAGTTTTACTGTCTGGTATGAATATTAAAAATGAAACACGGCGACATCCAAAACCCCTAGATTTACTAGGATTAAAAACCTTCAGAAGGACATGTTCACCAAAGACCCGAACTTCGGTGTCTTTTCTGATACTAGCAACCGAGTGAATGAGACTTATCATTTGGATTGGTCCTGGGTTTACTCAATTTTCGATAACAATGACCTCTCAGATTTCTAGAGTGACCAAATTGTTTATGAGAGAATTATAGCCTCTGGCCTACATATGATTGCTGCCATAACAGTCATCCTACCTTATAACGATGTTGTTCGATGGATTATAGACCATGCCAATGTGAAAGATCGTTCATTCAATACCAATATCGGGTCTTATCTAGACAATTTCTGCCCAGAAACCTTTGTCAAGACTTATGCTCTTAAACCTTATACCCAGCTCCTTGATGCAGACTTTGTTAACATTGCCAAATCCAAATTCAATTTCGAACAAATGCTTAAATCCTGGATGACTGAACCTCGAAATTTTTCCAAGAGGCAAGACGAATTATACCTTGTCGAATGGTTTAAAGAGCCTTACTCCCTACTGCCAGTGATGTTGTGCAGGCTTTATGGCCTTCCCAACTCATGTTCTTTCTTTAAAGAAGAATGGGATTCCATCGCTCATCACATTATTAATATAGGTGAATCTTTCCCTTGGGCCTCGATTCTGTCACTGGAACTTAAAAATGCCATCCAAGAGTTCCAAAAAGCCACTACTAAGAAAAAGCCCAATTTTTATCTTACCACCTTCATTGTGGACGTCTTCTGTGTTGATTTCCGTTACCCTAATTTGGGATGGAGTTGGGAATTACCAGCCCCACCAGTACATATCTACCATTCTGAGATCTAGGATAACAACTATGTGGCTAGGTTCTATGATATGTGTGAAATTTTCCTTGGCAGGGTATATTTTCTGATTGTCAACAAAGAAGCCCATGTGTTATCGACAGAAGCAAAGGCTCTCATAGCCACTATGGGGGACTGGTATGTTGTAAAATCATTCACCTATATCAGGTTTTATGGCAGCAATGCAGCTCACATTTTTCCTAAGGTCATACCAGACAGGTTGGTCCTAGAAGAGCTCTCATTTCAGATAGTTACAAAGGGGATCTACAAGAAATGTGTTGCACCAAAGAAAAAAGTTTGGCCCAAGTTTCCTTTTGCTCTTGGATCCTTGAGTTACCCACTTCTACTTGGGAATTGGAGCTGAGTGATCACATCATGTCACTTAAAATTGGTTTTGAAAGCAAAATATAGCATGATCCTAAAGGGATTGTTGATTTCCAGTTGAGGCAGAACCATTTCAAAATAGGTTATGTTCATGAGGAATCTCTAGATGATTTCATTTATCAGGGAGTAGATACATTTTCTGAAGTCCTGGCAAGGGCTAAGAGAAAACAAGAGCAAAGCCATATCTTGCAGTATCAGAAGGCGATCAAGGATAGGGTAAAACATTATAGGTCTATGGAGTTTGACATCTTGGAAAGGATGGAAAAAGACAGGGAAGAAAGAGAAGCTCGAGCCGCAACAAAAGAAGCTTTGGCATCCAAAACTGCATCTGTGGGAACCAGCTAAGACTTGGATAAAGGGAAAGCTCCCATGGGAGAAATCCCCCAGACATCTATGGAACAGCGAGTTAAGGATTATTTGCAGACTTCAGAGAAAATACAGCAAAAGCTGAACAAAATGACTTCAGCCTTAGATACATAAGAAGTTGCAACATCTCAGTCACCTAAAATTGCCCAGGTGGTAACCAATGTGATTGAAAATACTTTACCTGAACAAACTCAGGCTGAGGACAATCCTTTAAAGAAGACAAAGATTTCCATTCATGTTTCTACTATTGACCTAACTCATTCAGAGGAAGAGGAGGAAAGAATTTCTCCTGTCCCTGTTACTGTTGAGACTAGTAATGATTTGCAAAATCACATCAATGGTAGCAATGGTAATCCTTCATCCCCTCTTCCTCAATCTCAACCTTTTTGTCAGCCTGCTCCTTCTTCTTCTACAATACTTATTTCATCAATAATGGCTTTGCAATCAATTTCTAATGGTTCTATTGTTACACCTTTTATGACCAAGCTCTATCAAAAGGCCACATGTCTGCCCAAATCAATCACACATGTTCCTATGGAGAAGCCTATTCCTTCATCTATTATGACTCTAGTTTTCAAAATCCCTTTGCATATTCCTTCAATTAGCTCAGTTTCATCCCCTATGTCTGAGAAAATTGCAATAGTTTCACCATCAACATTTCTTAAAGATACTGTTGTACAAATTCCTTCTGTGGAAGCTTCTATTCAAGACATTTCTTTAGCCCCTGAAGTAACTCTCACTCAGAATGTTACTTCCTCCCCTACCACCTCTCATATCACTATGGCTATACCTTCTCAAACCACAACTCAAACTTCATCTTTGATATCCACGGGCCTTAGTATACCTCCTATTGATGAGGTGAGAGATGAGTTTAATGAAGATTTTGTGGTATCTTTAGGTGAATATCGATATAGTAAAGCTGAGAAATCTATGGTGAGACAGGGCAAGAAGAGGGGAAGAGATCAGAATGATATGGATATGTCAATGGTGAATGAAGTTTTATGGACACTGCAATCAAGTGAGCCACAAGCCTATGCTACAGATGCAGCTTCTCTTCTAGGAGCCTTCACAAGTGCCAATATGGATGATGTCAACTCTTTAAACAAATAGTTTGATAAACAAAAGGCATAAATTGTCAGTTTGAAAGAAGCACTAGAGCAACTTAAGAAACAACATGAGGATAAGAAGGATGAACTTCAACTGAATAATGTTACTCTCAGTGTAGAGCTGTAGAAAGAAAAGAATGATAATGCCACTCTGGTTCAAAAGGTTGCAGTATTAGAGAGGCAAAATGAAGATGCAACTGCAAGTGCTGCTTCATCTTCATTTTCCAGGATTTCCCAAGAAGAGCTTACGGAGATTTATATCAGAACTAACAGGGAACACTTTGAGTTGGTATGTGAGTTGTTTAGAACTTTAGTTGATATATTTGAGACTCACACAGTGTTTGACAAGATGTCTGTGGTTTTGGAGGACCTAATTGTGAAAAGACAACAGGCCTCAAAAGCTTATTATGAGGTCACAGATTGGCAAAGGTACATGAAGGAGAGACCTAATAATATCACTCTTCTTACTCCTTTTCAGTTTAAAAGAGCTAGAACTATTCTAAGAGCTTGGGAAGACTTGGATGATACAGTGGCTGAAGCCATAAATAAATATCAGGCCATATGTGGCAGAAGATGGTATGCAGTTGATAATATCATGACTAACTTATCCTTTCCTACCATGGTGCTTATTGATAAGGCATGTCCACTTGGACTGATGATCGAGCAAGTTGAGAAATGAAGGGATGACTAGGAGGATAAAATCAAGGAACTGGACCACATCAGCATACACGATGTGGAGCAGTTAATCAAACAGACATTCGTAGTGCAAAGCAAGATCCATGTCTACATCCAAGTTTGGCATAATTTGGCTAAGAATGAGGTCAAAGATTTAGTGTAATGCTCAATTATGCATAGAATCAGTGACTCATCCTGATATCGAGGAGCTGCTCCGAATTTGGAGAGTCTGGAAAGATTTCCTAGGATATTAGCCTTGTTTAGTTTTTGGATCCCATTTAGGGGGAATTCTATTGTTTGTAATAATTATTTAAGTAAATGATCTCCGATGTATCAAGGACTCTTGAACTTTTGACTTTTGGAAGGGAGACTGATACAAGGGATCAAACAGCACTTCAACTTTTGCTAAAGGTCTTTTATGTAAATTGTTACAGAGAATTCTGAATATAATACAGTGTTGTAATTCTTATTTCTTGTACTTGATCTATCAAATTTATTTGACATGGTTATAGTTTTGTTATTCCAAATGATCAGATAGTACCATGGTTCATTTGCAATTGGTTAATGTGTTTATTTAACTTTGATTTATCTCTGTTAATTATTAATGCATTGATAAAACTGCATGAAATTTGTTTTATGAAACTGTCTTTATCTATTTCTGCAAATGTTTCAACAGTAAGAGTTTTATAGCTTATAGGTTGGTTTTTCAACTAACTTGAGTGCCTGTAGGTTATCTTGAATGGTTTAATTCTGATTTACTGTTATTTAATTTTCGTCAAACAATTGTAATCTTAGTAAGTACAGTTTCATTCTATTTACATTTCTGTCAATGTGATGAATTATTTGTTCTTCACACAGCTCAAGACAACTTGCCAGTCATCCAACACCTTTTTGAAGTAGTTTAGATTCGGATTAGGGTCTTCTTCCTAGTTAGGTTTTAGTTTTCCTTTTCTTTTCTTAACTCTGTGTTTTCCATTCTGGAAAATAGATCCCCTTATGGATCAAATCCATCCATAAGCTAGTGGAGGCTATTAAAGTATCCATGGGAGATTACCATCCCAAACAGCTCGAGGATAGAACAATACTTGCATGGGATTGTTTGAAGCCTTTGTCTAGGTTTTCTTCGTGTGTTGCAAGCCTTAAATGTTGGAGACATTTACCACCATACACACTCATTTTGGTCAATTTGACCTAGTTAAACCACTATGCTAAGTTTTATTGACTTAATTGACATCAGAATAGCATTGTATGACATCAGCATGAGCACAACCACGCATACCTTCAGTCAAGGAGGCTAACTAAGCCTTCTCCTACATTCAAGGAAGCTAACTGGAACACTCCGAGGGTGATCTGAGTGTCATAAATGCCCCATATTGGTAATTGATGGTTACAATCAGTTAAGCAGAGCAGTGAAGGCACCTTCCTTCATTAAATTGATTATTTAATTATTATTTAATGAACTGGAGTCACCAGGGGCGCCTCCAACCACTTTTGATGGTCAGTTACACTCCAGTTAACCTCATCAGGGTTCATTGGAGTCATTGATGCACTACCACTTATTGGTTGGCTTGCAGTGACATGTGTCTAACCTACTTTCAGTTAGACTCAGTCATTTATTGCACTCTAACTTCAGTTAGGGCTCAGTTGAGTCACTTAGGGTTTTGATCAGTGGTTAACTTGAGTGTTGACCGTGGCTTACATTCAGTTAAGATAGACTCACTCATTGCTTTGTTAACTTGGGAATTCGAATTGCTTTGTCGTTCATGTTTGCAGCATGATCATTGTATTGTATTACTCATTCTTTATGTGAATATACAGAGCGGCTACTAATTTTGTAGCACAATTACACCATTTTCATGCATTAATGTTATTAATCTCTTATGAGACTGTGTCTTGGTCCCTAGATTACTGTGACAGATTAATATGGTATCAGAGCTCACGATGGGACAAAGATTAGATCTCTCAAAAACAAGGTTTTTGACAGATCTTGCATGAAAATTGAGCAATAGCTCAAAAATCCAGCACTGCACCAGAAGCCAAGGCTTACCACGTAATACCCCAAGTAAGGAACTTATTGATCAAGCTTGCTTGATTGACTATGCTGGGTGTGATGAAAGCTAAAATGTGCAGGTTATCCGACCTTACATTGCTATTTTTGTTGTGATTTTCAAGATTTTAACAGGTGAAATCATTCCCTCCAGCAAATTCAGATGGCTTCTTCTGTAGATATTTTGACACCGTTCAATTTCCACTCATGGAAAGGAGATATGGAGATATAAATACGTGCCAAAGGACTCTATAGGTTCACTATGGACACTGAAGAAGAGCCTACTTCTGTGACAAACAAAGCTAGATTCTTGAACAAGAGGGATGAATCATTCGGATTCTTCTGTCTCTCTGTTTCCCGGGATCTTATTTTCCATCTTTCAGGATTGAAGACTCCAAAGGAAATTTGGGACAAATTGGAAACCCTGTATGGAAATCAGGATGATTTGAGAGTTTACCAGCTTGAAAATGAATTGATGTCTCTCCATCCTTCCAATTTCAAGACCTTGAATGAATTTTTCACAAAGTTCAAGCACATTGTCTTACTGTTGAAGAAATGCAAAGTGGAGAAGGAGGATGATCAGCTCATTCTCACCATACTCTCCAAAATTGGAGTTGATTATTCATTTTTTGTCTCTACATTCCATGCGGGGAAGCTCACAACCCCTGGATGGAAGATGCGTACACTCAATTCCTTCATTGAGTCCCTAACGAGTGAACATCATAAGCTTGTCCAGATGGGGATCATTAGATCCTCCCGCGATCAATCCCTCCATGTCTCAGGGCCCAAAGATCTGAAGGGTAAAGGAAAGTAGTAGAAGAACCCAAAAATGAAATTCAAAGCTCCTAAGCCTAAAGTTGTAAACCAGCAGCATGATGAGTCTTCCGGCTCAAAGAAGAAAAAAAGAAAAGGGCATCATGGAAAGGAAAAATTCAAGTGTTCATACTACGAGAAGGGCTTCCACCCTAAACATGCCTGCATGAAGAAGAAGATTGATGAAGATACCTCTCTCCTTGAGATAAATCACATCAATCTTTCGGAAAGCTTTCATAGGAGAGATCAGCAATATCGGGAACCACAGCATGAAAGAGGTCATGCCCTCATGGCAAGCACTTCAAAGTCCAAAGCACTCTTGATTGATTCTGGAGCTTCAAACCACATGATGGATGAAAGAGACTCCTTCTCATCCTTGGATACCAGCAAATCCATCCCCATCCACATGGGAGATGACTCCACCATCATTTCATAAGGGAAAGGTACGGTTGATCTTGAGAATGGATATTTTTCAAATGTTTTGTATGTACCGTCTCTGGCATCAAATCTCCTTAGTGTCTATCATATGACACATATAGGAGTGCCTAAGAGAGTATCTTTCAGCCCAAATGATGTTGAGATAATGAAACTTGCATCCGGGAAACTTGTTGCTAAAGGCCTTGCAAACCATCATGCAAAAGCCTATGAGTTTTCCCACTTTGTGGTGGATGCAAAGCCCACCGCACTGCTAACTCATGGAAATGAAGTTAGTAGGCTGTGGCATGAGAGGTTTGGCCATCTCAATTTAAAATACTTGCAGCAATTACAGAAAAACTCCATGGTTTAAGGCCTCCCAGTGATCAAGGAAACCATTGGAATTTGCAAGGGCTATGTGGTTGGAAAGCACCATGAGCACAAGTTCGATCGGGGGAAGGCAAACCGAGCTACATGCATCTTGGGGATGATACACTCTGATATCAGTGTTCCAATGCCTATCACATCCATGAATGGATCAAGGTATCTTATAACTTTTATTAATGATTTTTCAAGGTACACATGGGTCTTCTTTCTCAAAAAGAAGTCTGAAGTATGTGAAAAATTCACTGAACTGGAGGCCTTGATCGAGAATGCCTCTGGGCTTAAGATCAAGATATTCAGATCTGATAATGGAGGGGATTATTTCAGTAATTATTTGCTGCACATATGCTCCCAAATTGGTATTCAGTTCCAACATTCAATTCCCTACACTCCCCGGCAGAACGGTGTAGCGAAAAGGAAGAATCGGTCTCTCAAGGAGATGACCACCTGTATGTTGGAATCAAAGAAGTTGGCTGTAAATTTGTGGGCTGAATCCATGCATGCTGTAGCATACATTCAAAACATAGTTACACACTCATCCATGAAAGGGAAGACCCCTTTCGAAGCATACTTCGTACACAAGATGTGTCGAACCTGCAGGTGTTTGGGTCCACTGCATGGGCCCAAATTCCACTTGACAAAAGGAGGGATTTGCAACCACAAAGCATAGAATGCCTGTTTATTTAGTATCCTGATGAATCAAAAGGTTTCAAGCTGCTAAATATCAAAACAAAATAGATCATCATCAAAGGGAGTGTCAAGTTCGATGAGCCTCTTCAGGAGGTGGAACTAGTGAAGGAGAAAACTGTTGAATTTCCTTCCTATTCTACTGAATATTTGGATGATGAAATTGGGGGTGATGACCCTGATTTGGATCTATGATTTCTGATATCAGTGTATAGAAAACATCTGATTCTGAATCAGAACCTGAAGTACAAAATCATCTTCCCGCATGGGCCCGATAGACACTCTCCTCCGCAGGAGATAACATTGGAAATCCGGATGATCCAAGGAGAACCCAGTCTGATTTCCAAAGAGCAGGTATTGCACTCTCTTGTCCTGATAATTTGCTGTCTGAAAATTATTATTTAATGATTAGTTCAGACCCAAAATCCTACTACCATGCTTGGAAGTATCCGAGATGGCAAGTTGCCATGGATGAAGAAATGAATTCTCTTCAAAAAAACACTACTTGGGAGCTGGTTTCTCTTCCTCCGGGAAGGAAATTGGTTCAATGCAAGTGGGTGTTTCAGACCAAGGTTGATGCTAATGGTAGAACCTTCAAATATAAGGCAATTCTGGTGGCAAAACGTTTCTCCTAGGTCCAAGGTGTGGACTACCATGAGACTTTTGCACCAGTTGCAAAAATGGACTCCATCCGCCCAGTTTTGGCAATTTCAACATCTAAGCACTGGTAAATGCATCATATGGATGTTAAGTCAGCCTTTATGCATGGAGATATTCATGAGGAGATATAAATCAAGCAGCATGAGGGCTACATCTATGATCCATATTTGGTTTGCAAGCTAAACAAGTCACTATACGGGTTAAAATAGGCCCCAAGAGAGTGGTATTCCAAGATGGATGCCTTTCTTCTCTCGCAAAACTTCCAAAGGTGTAGATCAGATCCAAATGTGTATATACAGAAGTTTGATGGCCATTTTATTATTATTTTTTTATATGTTGATGACTTACTAGTCACAGGTAGCACAGTTGCTTCCATTTCAGCCATCAAAACTGCTCTCCACAATGCATTTGAAATGAGTGATTTGGGGCTCGAAATTGAGCAAAATTATGATGGGATAATGGTCACTCAGTCCAAATACATATCAGACCTATTATTCAAGTCTAACATGGCTCAATGTAGGCCTGCATCATTCTCTTTCCTTTCAGGGATAAGCCTTGAAGAAGGAAAAAGCACACCTCCCATGGACTGCATTATTTATCGACAGCTGATTGGTAGCTTGTTTTACTTGACACATTCTCGACCTGATATCTGTCATGCTGTGAATGATGTATCAAGAAACATCTAGAAGCCCCATGATCTTCATTGAAAGGTAGCCAAGAGGATCCTCCAGTATATTCAGGGAACCAAGACCTACGACATTCACTATGCTGTAGACTTCGAGCTAGAGTTGGTTGGATACACAGATTTCGATTGGGTGGCTAACTCTATTGATCAGAAGTCTACTTCTGGATATGTATTCATGTTTGGTGGTGGCCCCATTTGCTGGTATAGAAAAAATCAAACCACCATAGCTTTATCTTTAGCAGAGGCCGAGTATTGAGGAGCGGTGAATGCTTGCATCCAAGAAGTTTGGTTGCAAGGCTGTAAACAGGAATATTTCACCTTCTGTGGACAAAAGTTGTTCCTCTAGTCTGAATGGTTTAGATCCAGAATAAATGAGTGAATGATAAAGGATGAAGACCCTCCCTGGATTTCATAGATACCTGGAATGCTGCTTCGATAGTGAACCTATGTACCTGCAATCAGATCAAACACACAAACACATCAAAGCTACCAGAACATAATCTATTTATCCATGTCAGTGACTAAGGAATCCAACAACATTTACATGTGAAATAAAAAACAACAATAATGTGGGACGAAAATCAGCTTTACATTAAGATGAATTGAGAAGTTTACAACCAATTAAGCCTTAGTGTTGACATGCATCTCCATGAAACCAACACTTCATCCCCATAAGCTCCAACTTTGCTCTCTATGCTCTCAAATGGCTTGGGCCGAGTGGTCAATCCAACAGCATAACAATACCTCTAAATTTATCCCCCTCAACCATGGACATGAGCTTTTATTTATAAGGCTCAATGGATAGGAATGGTTGAGAGATTTGTGGATGAGGTGGCCTCCAAGATCCTATGATGGGGGATCTCAAGCTCAACTGACCCACAATGATAGGGATAAGGGAGGACATGAGGCTCATGATCTAGAAGCCTCGAGAAACTTCTCTTTTTCCCATTTTACCCAGGGTACCGCTTTTTTCCTCTTATGACAGAGTGGTTCAGGTTAAAAACGCTTATGGACCAAAGGCTATAAGTGGTGGCACCGCTTATGGTGAACAAGATAAAGGCGATGCGAGCAAGGTACCGCTCATGGTTAATAGGGAAAGCGTGGTGCTGAGTATTTTCATGAAAGATTGACAAACAACATGGGTTTTCTCTCCAAGTGCTGGGATTAAGGGAAAATATGTAAGTCAACGATCTTATCACATGGTGGTGACAAGATTTTGGTATAACAGGATGCCCCCCAAAGCATGAGTCTTAGAGGGATACGATAAACGAGAGCTTTGAGAGAACAAGTTGTCGCTACGAGGTGAAAATGTTGGCTCAATCCAATCCAATAAACTAGTAAGGAGGACGAGACTGGCCTAACATGGGGATGTTATTAGCCATGGAGGTAGTAACATCCGGCATGTAGAAATCAAGCTGGTCAATGGAAACAATTCTCCCTAGATGCAAAAATTGGACTGTTTGGAATACTGTTGAAGGGACAACAATCATGGCATAGAACCAATTTCTCCCTAGAAGGAGGTTGTAATCTAATGGGGCATCTACCACCTCTACTTGAATGGAAATGGTTTTTCCCCCAAGATCAACTGCTAGGGCTGATATGAGACCATGGGGCTGAAAACCTAGTCCATCAAAGGCCTTCAAAGTCATAGGTGATGTTACAAGCTTGGGAGAGCCGAGAGCTTTCCAACAAGACAGAGACAAAACGGAGGTCGAAGCTCCTTCATCTAGTACCGTTCGAAAAACTTTATTTCCAACTACTATCGTAATGATATGAAAAGCAAGTTTATGAGGTAACTTAGACTTATAGCTCTCAACATTGAAATGAATCAAAGTTAGTATTATCCGGGTCTAAAGCTCCTAATGCTATTAGCAAGTTTTTGTGATGTGTAGGACAACTTTGGAGTACTTCTAAGGTAGACATTGCACAAGGTTCCTGAGCAATATATTCAACTACATTATAAAATTGAGAAACTCAGGCATTAGGGTTAAATACAGCCTTTCGAAGAGTACCCTTAGGTGGGTGCAAAATCAAGTCGAGAGTAGGCTTCTCGATGGATAGGGGAACAGTAGACGAGGGTTCTGGAGAACTAGTAGAGGGAGATTTCATTAAAGAAGAATGGTCTTCTTTCTTGTCTGCAGTTTTGTCATAATTCTATCTTCAAGTTTGCAGATTAATGGTATCCGAGGTCATCATATGAATTTCCTCTGATGAACTAGAGTTACCCTGATTACAGATGTGGTCTATCAGTTGTTGCTGAGAGGGAAAAGGATCCGTGAGTACTGCGGGTGTGGGATTTGATTTCAGAAATTGGGAGATTTCGTCCCGACGAGGACACTCTTTTGAGAGATGGTCACCTTCGCATAGCAGACATGGATATTTTTCCTTTCTTTTCCCTTTATCATTATCACTGTTGGTTGGTCTTGGATTCTCCTGTTGGTTTCCGGGTTTTTTATTCTTAATTTTACCCTTCTTTTTATTGTTGCTCGATGTTTGAGTACTTTGAATGGAATTGACCTCGGCGGAAACCTTAGGATTCGAAGGAGTAGGGGTGGCAATCTGGGGTTGCTTTGTAAGTTTTGCTGCTAACGGGGACTAGACTCAACCAACAATCCCATCAATAGGTACTTCTGTTGGTGGCTTGGCGGGATCAGTGCTTGGGCGAGGAGCTTAAGGAATCAAGTCATAAAGAGTTCCAGACTAGGAATAGACCAAGTCTAGATACTGGGCTCGAATAATAGCATTCTCTTCAGTAACGGCACCGCACATAGCCACATCTCAGGCAATTGGAGGCAACAAAGATTTGGTAAACCAATCAGCTAATAACTGATCTGAAATAGGGGCCTTAATAAGACTTCTCTGCCTTCTCCACTCATGGATATGATCGGATATGTGGGTGGAGGTGTTCTGTTGCAAATAGGTTAAGAGATTAGTACCCATTCCATAATGGATAGGGAGTTGAAAGTGTGTAAGAAACACGGTTTCCAATGAGCCAAAATCCACAAACGAATGTTGTGGGAGTTCAATGTACCACTTCGCAGCTGTACCGATCAAATTTCGCTAAAAAAGTCATAACCGAACTGAATCATCCATGAGGGAGTTTGAAGAACACCACAGATGGAATGTCATAACATGGTTTTTTGAATCATCTCCCTGCTTCCCATCGAACTTTGGGATGTCTGATGGTAACTTTACCGGAATGGGAGGCCATGAGGGATTGTGTGGAATGGGATCATTAATCAACTTGGACAAGTCAGGCAAGTCCAAAGTTGCTAGGAAAGGTAATTGTTGGTTAGGTTGCACATACTGGTAATATTGATATGGCATATAATTACCAGTAGAACCGTAGGTGGACTGATAGACAGGTTGTTGTGAGGAAGAACTAACGGAAAATCTGCTCGCAGGGGGTTGATTTCTAGGATCAGGACCATTAGGACCACTAGGGCCTCCGGGAGGAGGACCACCAGGACCTCTAGGACCACCAGGACCATTGGGACCACCAGGACCATCGGGACCACCAGGAGGCGAACCACCAGACCCTCTAGGGCCACTAGGAGGTAACCCTCTAGAGCCTCCGGAACCACTAGGAGGAGGGAAATTAGGGGGAAATCCACTAGGCCCCCCAGGACCACCAAGACCATTAGGACCATAAGGAGGAAAGCTACCAGGCCCTCTGGGACTATTAGGCCCCCAAGGGGGAGGACCACCATGAGGCGGTCCTCTGGCACCTCCCGCGGTATGTATGGGTATCCCTCCCATAGCTGGCATGTAAGACCAGTTAAGCTACCCCCATGGCGTGAAAGTATTACTAAGGTATGGAATTCCAGCATAAGGAATTCCTAAAGGATTAGGGGGATAATTAATGTTCCCTACAGGTATTTGATAACATAACCTCTAGAAGATTGAATGGTTGCAGGTTGTGCCCCCAAGGGATGACCTGAAATGGATGGGGGATTAACTACATTAGTATGGGTGGGAGGGACATAAATTGTATATGATTCTATATTAGAGGTTTGTGCTTGACTAGGTACAATTCCGGTGCCATATAATGTAGGTCGTGTCGAGGGTTTCCCCCCGGCATTAGAAGGTAATGACGAAACGGGAATTGAAGGTTGGGTCCCAGGTGCAAAAGACCTGGGAATATTGGGAACAGACATAACATAGGAGGTGGTGGGGTTGGTAGTTTGACCTGGGTTGTGTGGTGTTACTGTGCGATCTATAATCCGTTCAATGGGTCTCATAGAATCGACAAGTGAATGGTATCCCACAGGAACAGTTGTGCAACGTGATGGTGGTGTTCCCAATATGTCACTATTTTTCTTTCAATCTCCTGAGCACGGAGAATGGTTGCATGGTATTGTTTACATTCTTCTTCATCTAGAGAAACTTCTCCAGGAGAGTTTAAACAAGTGCCAAATGAGGCAATGGCCTATCCTATAGAGGTATCCCAACATGGAGCATTGGGACCATAATCTGGACAGGTAGTATCATCAACATGACCTTCTATGGGAGAATGGAATGAGGTATTTCCCCGAGAAGTTTGTTGGACCAAGGGAGGCAAGTGTGAAGAATATGGTCCTCCACTTTCTACAACCACATTATCTCCCACTTGGGAGGTGGTAGCAACTCCTTGGTCGATAGCTTCCATTGGATTTTCTCCTGAACCAGGAATAAAATCAAGTGGCAAGCCCCATACTCTTCTGGACTATCTTAACTCAGCCAGTTTGTATAGTTCCTATCTAACCTAGGGTCTAAAAAACTAGAAAACACACCAAAAAATTTCCCTACACAAGCTATAGGTAAAACAAGCACACTTAAAATGATAAGAGGAGTTCAGATAATCAAGTCTCTCACCAAGATTGTCACAAGGTGCCACTCGTGATATACCTCTAGGGTACATGCATAGTAATCTCCCTGAATGTTTTTTTCGGTGTATGGCTCCAAGCAAGATGGCCAAAGGGCTTTTCTCAGATGGATAAGGTATTCTAGTTGGGTCTCCCGATATACTCAAGGTATGTGGGAGCTCAAATCAGTAGTAGTGTTGTCTAATGCATAACAATACATAAGGGTACTTCTGATATACAATCGAGTACGTGAAGTACCTTTCTATATACCTCAAGGGTACATGAAAGGCCATTCAATATACCGACGGTATGTGGAAGAACCGCATGAGTCCCAGGATGTAATGCAGACAAATAACGATAGCTCCTATGCTTAAGGATGCTCGAACACGTCTCTAACCTATCACTCCAATTGCTATGTAAATTTTAACCTATAACTACCGTTAGTTTTAAAGTGGACGGTTAGGTGAATGCATGGTGTTTTGACAGAAAAAATAAAACCATGCAATATGCGTATGCAAATATTTCACTTTATCGTTCAGTATGCCTACCTACGGGAGGGAAAGAGGGTATTTTCTTTTGTTCCAAAACCAAAAATATTTCCAAACAACAATCTTGAACACAAAGTCAAAGACAAGCAGCACTTTCCAAACTGATTTCTCTTTTCTGAAAGCAATAAGAAGGGGAAGAGTCTCTTTTCCTAAAAGAAAAACAAGAAGCACACTACATGCATATGCACTCTATTTTTCAATTTTTCTAAAAACATAGGCAAATCTAAATTAAAACTACCATATTTTTTATTTTGATGAGATAGTACTAAATGCATAAGAAACAAAAGAACATAAAGAGCCTGAAAGCTTGTGACGCCAATCAGAGATCCAATGTCTAATGCTTGATAATGGTAACCTAATCTCAGTCAAAAAATTTCTTTTTTACAGGAGGAAAAAGAAGTTCTCTATGCAAACAAGAAATGAAACTTAGACGCTAATCAAATGTCTTTCTTTTAGTCTATGTAACAAAGATGAAAAGAGATCTTACTAACACCCTGAGCTTTTTAAAACACAAGAAGTCCTTTCATAAACACAACCAACAAGCACAAAAGTGAATGAACAATCAATAAGCCTAATTTGGATTTTGAATTTTCCAATCAAACCAATCTTTAACCATAAAATTTAAAACCACAAGCATTAGATTCTAACACACAAGCCTGACAGTGCAGGGCTAAAAGCATATCAACTCAATTTTTTTGCAAAAAATGAGAAAAAAGAGGTCTTAGAATGATGCCTACCTAGCACTGCGCTGCAGGGGTCTTGACAGAGCGGTTCTGGACCAGCACTGCTTCTCGCCAACAGGACTCAGGTGGTGGCACCGCGTGCTGCTAACTGGGTTCAAGCGGTGGCACCGCTTCTCGCCAATTACATAAGCATGGTTCCCTGTATAAATCCAAAACACCAAGGAGAACGACAAATCAAGTCAAAAAAAGATCAGATCAAGGTAAAACCTGATAGATTGAGAATAAAAAAGAGCATAAAAGGTTGAAATAATTCAGATCTAGATGGATCTAGAAGTTTCAAACCAAAATCCACTGAGTCAGATAGCAGATCTGACGGAAGAGAGTTGGAGAAGGAGCCAGGATTTGGACAAGAGTTGAAGAACTGAGGAAGATCAGATCAACTGATACGTATATTCATTCCCTAGTGGAGTCACCATATTTGTAAGCAAGAATATTTCACCTTCTACAGACAGAAGCTGTTCCTCTGGTCTGAATGGTTCAGATCCAGAACAAATGAGTGAACGACAAAGGATGAAGACCCTCCCTGGATGTCGTAGATACCTGGAATGTTGCTTCAATAGTGAACCTGTGTACCTGCAATAAGATCAAACATGCAAACACATCAAAGCTACCAAAACATAATCTATTTATCCATGTCAGTGACTAAGGAATCCAACAACATTTACATGTGAAATAAAAACAATAGTAATGTGGGACAGAAATCATCTTTGCATTAAGATGAATGGATAAGTTTACAACCAATTAAGCCTTAGTGTTGACGTGCATCTCCATGAAACCAACACTTCATCCCCATAAGCTCCAACTTTGCTCTCTATGCTCTTAAATGGCTTGGGCCAAGTGGTCAATCCAATAGCATAACAATACCTCTAAATTTCTCCCCCTCAACAATGGACATGAGCTTGTATTTATAAGGCTCAATGGATAGGAATGGTTGAGAGATTTGTGGATGGGGTGGCCTCCAAGATCCTATGATGGGGGATCTCAAGCTTAACTGACCCACAATGATATGGATAAGGGAGGACACAAGGATCATGATTTAGAAGCCTCGAGAAACTTCTCTTTTTCCCATTTTACCCAAGGTACCACTTTTTGCCTCTTATGACAGAGCAGTTCAGGTTAAAAATGCTTATGGACCAAAGGCTATAAGCGGTGGCACTGCTTATGGTGAATAAGATAAAGGCATTGTGAGCAAGGTACCGCACATGGTTAACAGGGAAAGCGCGATACAGAGTATTTTCATGAAAGATTGACAAAAAACATGGGTTTTCTCTCCAAGTGTTGGGATTAAGGGAAAATATGTAAGTCAAGGATCTTATCACATATGATTTTGGTATAATAGGATGCCCCCCAAAGCATGAGTCTTAGAGGGATATGATAAACGAGAGCTTTGAGAGAACAAGTTGTCTCTACGAGGTGAAAATGTCAGCTCGATTGGGGCATGTCGTCAAGTAGGCATTTGTAGTACATCAATATTTTTGACTCATAGACACAAGTAACCGACTCATGGCTACAAACCAATACAAGGCAGATCCATGGGAGGAATAAACAAGCATGGCTGCTAGAATATAGCATAGATCCATGTGATAGAGGACTCAAACTTAGACATAGCTACCAGACATACAACGTAGATCTATGTCATACAGACGCAAATTTGAGCATAGCCATGACCTTGCAAATGTGGATCCATGCTAGATATACAAAACTCCATCGCAACCTGGGGAAAAGAAATGAGCACTTTAAACAAATACCCAGGGTCATCATCTCGACTTTCACAAAGTACAATTCTATCCATGTGATTACAATGATCTGAAGTCAAACATGGTAGAAACCACTTGATTACCGATCAATGATGTGAACCATTAACAAGTGCGAGGGACATCACCACTGATGTCAATGATTCCCAAGGTACCCTAGTACAATCTACTGATTGTGAATAGATGTCTTGATGTCGAACACCTAGTCGATTCTATCGATCAAAGGTCAATGATGTGAACCTATGTCGAGAGTAAGAGAATCTGTCACTAAGGAATACAGATCTCAAGGTACTAAGTTTTTTTTCTAAGACTATTTCCCGGATGATGAGCTGATGTTAACGGGCATAGTCTCGTCAAAGGAGGGTCATGGTGAGTCCCACATCAATGACACGAAACTCAGAACATAGTTCTATAATGATGTGAATGTAGTAACCATAGGACTGACTCAAAAGTACTGACATAGTGACTGTTTTGACTACAGAGGAAAAACTTCTTCAACTTCCCTTTGAACATCGGGTGGAATGACAAAATACTTGGCAGCATGACTAAACGAGACAAATACACAATGCGATAGTGGACAATGCATTCTTTTGAAAGACTCAAAGGAGTGACATGACTCATGAAATTGGATTGTCATGGAGATCAGCTGAATACCCAATTGACTGACATGATATGCAGACAAGTGCCATGTTCAAAGGTAACAACAAACTACTGCCATTTATTGCAAAATGATTCCCTTCCCATTTCCCCCATCATGATCGATGAGTGCCTCTTTTCGGTTTTACGAGTTGAAAGAGGGTAACAAACACTCGGTATAGCTTGTCTGAAGACAATTCCAAATTCATATGTTTTACGAACCTAAGAGAGGAGGGGTTCGTTCCCAAAAACAGGTCTCTCAATGTTTAATTTAACGAGTCCAATGAAAGAAAACTTGGTATCGTTCATGTTTAGAGAGTCTGAACGATTACGGAAGAAGACTCCAAAAAGGGGTCCTTTTTCATATGATTTTGTACCTAAGGCCCGAAAAAGTGTAAAATCATACCTTAGATAACTCTTCCAGTAATGATTGGCTGGAGTGTTCCTTTTTTGTAAATAGTCTATCTGAACTGAAAAAGGGATAACCTACCGTCGGAGAGACGACTCTTCAAATGCTTTAACGAGCGTGAAGAAGACAATATCGCTCGACAATATTTTCATATTTAGGGAGCCTAAAAAGAGTTTAAAAAGGACTCCATGAGGTTTCTTTACACAATGTCAATTTTTAGAAGCCTGGAAAGAATTGAAAATGGACTCGACGATCTTTTCATGTTTAAGGAGCCTGAAAAGAGGTGAAAGAAGACTCCATGAATTTTCTTTACACAATGTCGATTTTTTACGAGCCTGGAAAGAATCAAAAATGGACTCGGACCTTTGATACTAGGTTTCAAGAGTGTGACCAAACTGTCGTAACAAACGCTCATCGACTTTTTCCGTTTTATGGAAGTGCGAAAAAATCATAAACAAACTCCCAAAGTTTGTTGCTATGGTTCTTTTATCCTGCAATCGACTCAAAAAACAAGTGTGAAATGCACTCATGACTAACATTAAGGGATTACGACAGATAAATTTTGAGAAAAAGTGATTTTAAATCAAAACTATAACATATCAAACCCAAAAATGCCTATATAAGCCATGTAAATAGTAAAAAATCAAATCATTCTACTATTTACCCATAGTAAAAAATCAAATCATTCTACTATTTACCCATAGTGGAGAGCATTTGGAGCACTTTCCTAGTCAGATCTTCAGCTGCTGATACCAGGAGTTCCCACCATAGAATTTAAGCGCGGTCAATTCCAGGTAACAGTTAAAACCCTACTCTTTCTTTTCATAGTATTTATTTTGAGTTTTGATGGGGTTTTGGGCTTGTATGGAAAGCCCTAAAACCATGGAAACAGGCACCGTGCCTACCCCTTGCAGGATACGTGGTACCTCACAAGAACTGCGCCTAAAACAAGGTTGACAGGCGGTGCCACCGCCTATCTCCAACGGCGCACAGGTGGTACCGGTTGTGGAGATTTAAAAATGGTAGCACAAGCAAAAATAAATCATTCCTTTGAATTTAAATGATTAAAGATGATTCTAATTTGTGCTATGATTGTTTTTGGTAGGTATTTGTTTCTCAATCATGGTGATATGGAAAGAAAGACAACATGACAATGATGATGCTTTCACTGAAAGGAATGCAAATTGTATAGCTGCATTATGAGACTGTGGGATCCTGAAATTCTTCCGGACCCCAAGCATGGTATCACATGAGTGGTTACCAGAGCACATACTTTGGATGTGGAATCCATAGCAGCAGTACTTTGAAGTTGGGGCCCATATTCTGACAGTAGAGGTAGAGGACATATACTTCTTGACTGGTCTCTCGAGACGGGGTGCCCCCATCTCATTGACAGGTTCCCGGGGAGGGGATATTACCACACGATAGTTGATAGACTGTCACTGTGCCCCAGGGACGAGGACATCAGGGAAGAAAATCCCCATCAGAGCAGTGATGGACGGGCCTCTACGGACTATCCTATTTACTATGCAGAGAGTGGTTGGGAGTCAGGGTGTGCACCAGGATTCTAGGGCACACATGTTATATGCCATAGAGGCCATGGCACCTATGGTGTTCAAATGGGAAGAATCCATGCTTCCAATATTCAAAGATCAGCTGACTAAGTGTCGGCAGGGAGAATTGAAGCAGTTTGTATTTGGTTCCATTCTATCCTGCTTCTTCTTCGAGTGGGTACCATAGATGAGACCTCAAGTGGTCTTCACAGAACTAAGAGCATGGGACCCCCGTATGCTGAGGTGGGTCTAGATTATGGATCGTACTAGAGTGGGCAGGGGGAAGGTGAAGTATGGTGACCCATTCTTCAGATGGCTCCAAGATCAGATCCTCATGGTGGAGGATTACGCTTACGCATGCACAGACTTCAGCGGAGATCCTGACCTACCACTCCCACCTAGCGGACAGTGGGGTGACATTGGTAATAAGCAAGAGACCCTAAAATGGATTAAATGTTTTTATATTTTTTGATGTTTTATACTTTTTATGTTAAGTAACAAGACCTGGATATTTTCATGTAGATGTTGGAGCAGCAGGACCTAGGGGAGCTTCTCCATTGGATAGACGAGTTAGGGCTCGCTTTGTAACGTAGGGCGATGATATCACTAGGGAGTTAGAGGAAAACCTGGAGAGGTTGAACTTAGACATCCCATATGCTTCCATTGATGACCTCCCTCTGAGGTATCAGAGACCTACAGCAGGAGTACTGGGTCGATTTAGTAGGCTGCTACATAGAGTAGTCGGGGCAGTGATGTGCTACCACGAGCATCACTAGACATTGTGTGTATAAGATATCTACTGAAAGCTGACAAATTTGGGATTTTGTATGGCAATTTTTTCCTGAAAGCCTATGTGCTTCAGATGAGGTCTCAAGACCTATTTTTGTAAACTCGTTCATATATATATATATATATACATATTTATTCCTGGTGTTTATATGTCTCAAATGGTGAATGTATTTTACATGAGTTTTATGTGTCTTTAAATGTTTATTTACAATGGACCATGTTTGATTTCAATGTCATTAATGGGCAATATTCCAATCTAGGATGTAATTAGCTAATGAGTAAGCAACTACATTATGTTCCCTAGGGATATGCCTATAAGTGATGGTTTCAAATGATCTTTCTAACAAGCATACTCTCCGGAAGAGGCGGAGAAGCACAGGATTTCTAATGGTGTAGACATGTTTTAGATGACAAACCATGAGTCGTGAGTCCATCAAGACTACCATATTGCGAACATCGTGGGATACAACTTCAGTCAGAAGACCTGTGACTGCTCGATACTCAGCAATGTTATTGGTAGCAGGACCAATATAAACTGCTCCTGAACTGACCAAATCTTCATCTGAGGAATAGAGGACCGAAGCAGCTGAGGTGAGATTCAAGGTGTGGCGGAAAGCACCATCAGCGAAGCCGTAGAAAGCCATTTTCTCTGCATGACCAAAACATGGTATAAATAGATGGGTACACTAAACTCAAAACCATCTTGAAAATACTAAAAGCACATTGAAAGTCAAGCAATATACATATATACAAGATACCATCCAAGAAAGACCTATGCATAGTACCTTTTTAGGTACAACCCATTGCAAGGTTGTCCCAAAGGGATTCCATCATAGTCAACGAGCTCGTAGGATCCTTTCTCTAAAACCTTAGAAATGACGAAAGTTCTGTACCACATAGACTTGAACTTACCCTTCCCTAGTTTGTCATATCTCTGGTCCTAAGTCAAAACTAGGTCACCCTCGTTAAAGGCACGATGTTGGATGGATTTATCATACTGCGCCTTGACGTGTTTCGTATGTGCCTCATTACCCAAGGCAACATCTCTTTGGGTCTCGTCAAGGTTATTCAAGTACAAAAATATTTCTTCCTCTGCGGAAGTGTCTGGGAGAAGTTCGACGGCAAGTTGTAAAGATGGAATCTGACTTGAATCGGTAAGACAGCTTCGAGTCCATAGACAAGCTGGAATGGCATGAAACTAGTGGTTGTTTTCACGGAAGTCCTATAAGCCCAAAGAGAGGAGAAAAGAACATGGTGCCAGTTGGATTTATGATCTCCAACCATCCGACAAAGCGTAGTTTTAAAAAATTTGTTAATGGCCTCTACCTGACCATTAGCTTGTGGATAATATGGCGTAGAGTTTTCATGGCAAAAACCTAGATTGGCACTTAGTTCCTCCATCATTTGATTACAAAAATGTGCTCCGTGATCGGTAACGATGGACTATGGGACTCCAAATCTAGCTATGATATGATTGAACAAGAAGAGAGCGTTAGTCATACCATATTATGCATATGTAGGCATGGCCTCAGCCCATTTTGTAAAATAGTCAACAATTACGATGATGTAACCATGCCCCATTTGGAAAATGGGCAAACGACAATGACGGGGTGTAGCAGAGCGGGATGGGTGTGCTTTTTGGGATAAAAATGTTGACAAGGTGGGCATTTCTTAACAGCCTCATGATAGTCTTTGAAGATGAAAGGACAGAAATAGCCAGCGCAAAGGATTTTTTGGGCTGTAGCCATTCCAGATAAATGACCACCACATGCTCCAAAGTGGCAATCATTCAACACATGGTCAGCCTCCTCATGGGTGAGGCATCACTGGAGAATAGAATCTGATCCCACCTCTATACAAGGTATCATTCAGGATGAGATAGTATTTTTCATGGTGACAGATACAGTGGTGATCGTCATGGGATAAATGCGGTTGAAATCGTTGTGTTTGGAGTTAAACAAGAAAATTTCCATACCATGGATTAGTAGTGCTAATCAGGAACAGGAATTCATTCGAAAATGAATCACTGGGCTTAAGATTCTGTCGAAGCATAGGGAATATCACACATGAGCTCGGCAAAGACCAAGGATTTCTTTGATATGGTTTTGGTGAATTCCAGATCAAACTCTTGAAGTATGACTATCCATCGGGACTACTTGCCCCCGAGCACCTGACAAGTCAGGATGTAATACATAGGGTTCTGGTCTGCCAATACAGTAGTTGTGCGGAGCAAAATGTAGTGATGAAATTTTTGTACAGCAATGACTGTGGCCAATGCTAACTTCTCCATGCATGAATATCAACTTTCAGAATCCATGAGATTCTTACTAGCGTAGTAAATCACGTGCTCCTGACCGTTGGGATTTTCCTGCACCAAAACCATGGTGATGGTAGTAGCGAAGGCAGCAATATACAAGAGAAAGTCCTTTGAATAATCTAGGGGGTGTATTACCAGTGAATGAGTCAGAGCGTGTTTAATATTATCAAAGGCGCATTGGGCTTGGTCATCCTAGAAGAACGGGGTGTTCTTCTTGAGGAGACGCATATAACCGTGCGTTTTCTCGATGGAATTGCATACGAAACGGTGGAGAAAGTTTTCCTTCCCTTGCAAAATTTGGAGTTCAAGAAGTTTAGTTGGGGCTGGTAGAGCTAAAATGGCGGCAATTTTCAAGGGATCAATCCGGCTGCCATCTTTAGAGACCACAAAACCTAGAAGATGTCTCGTTTCAATGCAGAAAACACATTTATGCGGATTGAACCGTATATTATCATGACAGCATCTCTTGAATATCTCTCTAAGATGACCAGGGTGGTCCTCCCATTGATGTGAATGAGTGGGGAGGTAGTCAAGGTATGGTTCAACAATATGTTTAATATCGTGAAACGCATAGGACATTGCACAGTGGAACGTGGCTCCAGCATTTTTCAAGAGAAAAGGTAACTTCTTATATGCAAAGGTTCCCCATGGTAAAATGAATGTCGTCATGTGCTGATCGGTGGGTATCTCAATCTGATTATAGATAGAGAAGCCATCCATAAATGAGAAGATGACACTTCCAGCATAATTGTCGATAATCTAATCGATGTGCAAAGTAGGAAAGTTGTCCTTGGGACAAGATTTATTCAAATCCCTAAATTCGATACAAACTCTAATAGTGCCCTGCTTTTTATTGACAGGGACAATGTTCGATGCCCATTCCTTTAGGGGTACGGGATAAATAAACCTAGCTTTGAGAAGTTTCTCTATTTCAGCTTTAATCATTGCGGCCTTCTGTGGATGGACTTGCCTTAGTTTTTGCCTGACAGGCTTGGCCGTGGGATAGGTTTTAATCTCATGGACCACAATGGATGGGTCAATCCCCAGCATCTCTTCATAGGACCAAGAAAAAATATCACGGAATTCTTTGAAAAGTGCCTTGTATGCTTTAGATTCATCTACTGAGCAGTTCTTCCCAACATGAACATGCTCTATGGTATCAGGCTTGGTTGACATGTCAATCGAATTTGTCTGAGTAATGTTGCAAAGGTTTCCTTCAGAATCTGTGTCTTGCAACAATATGGGACTTTGGGGTACGTTGACAATATCAGTAGGAAACAGGAATGCATAATCATGGTTAATCGAACTGGTGTTGGGGAGGAACATGGATCTATGATGGTGATCCTCCCAAATAGACTCATATGTATTCATGATCTCCATAATGGACTTGTCAGAAGGGAAAGTCTCAGAGAGATAATCCAGAACAGGAAGAGATGGTTCTAAGCAGTAAGGTAAATGGTAAGGATCTGAAGCCACTAGATGAACATCATCAGTGTGACCATTGGAAAGGGTTTGAATGGTGTCATACATTGCCTCATGTGAACTCAAGGAGGTGGACTCAACAACTTGTTTGTCTTAGGCTCATAATAAAGTGAGGCGATCATGTGGACTATCGCGGTATCTGTGTTAGGAGGAGTGGATGGAAAAATCCCCATAAGAGATGAATCCTTTAACATGCCTACCCCAATCGACTGGTAAGGAGGAGGGGACTAGCCTAACATGGGGATGTTATTAGCTGTGGAGGTAGTAACATATGGCATGCAGAAATCAAGCTGGTCAATGGTAACAATTCTCCCTAGATGCAGCAATTGGACTATTTGGAATACTGTTGAAGCGACAGCAGTCATGGCATAGAACCAATTTCTTCCTAGAAGGAGGCTGTAATCTAACGAGGCGTCTACCACTTCTACTTGAATGGAAATAGTTTTTCCCCCAAGCTTGACCGCTAGGGATGATATGAAACCATGGGGCTGAATACGTCGTCCATCAAATGCCTTCAGAGTCATAGGTGATGTTACAAGCTCGGGAGAGCTAAGAGCTTTCCAACAAGACAGAGACAAAACGGAGGTCGAAGCTCCTTCATCTAGTACCGTTCGAAAAATTGTATTTCCAACTACTTTCGTAATGATCTGAAAAGAAAGTTTATGAGGTAACCTAGACTTATAGTTCTCAACATTGAAATGAATCAAATTAGTATTATCCAGGTCTAAAACTCCTAATGTTGTTAACAAGTTTTTGTGATGTCTAGGACAATTTTGGAGTACTTCTAAGGTAGACATTGCACAAGGTGCCTGAGCGAGATATTCAACTACGTTATAAAATTGAGCAGCTTGAGCATTATGGTTAAATACAGCCTTTTGAAGAGTACTCTTGGGTGGGTGCAAAATCATGTCGAGAGTAGGCTTCTCGATGGATAGGGGAACAGTAGACGAGGGTTCTGGAGAACTAATAGAGGGAGCTTTCCCTAAAGAAGAATGGTCTTCTTTCTTGTCTAAGGTTTTGTCATAATTTTGACTTCGAGTTTGGAGATTAATGGTATCCAAGGTCACCATACGAATTTCCTATGATGAACTAGAGTTACCCTAATTAGACATGTGGTCTATCAATTGTTGCTGAGAGAGAAAAGGATCCATGAGTACTGCGGGTGTGGGATTTGATTTTAGAAATTGGGAGATTTCATCCCGACGGGGACACTCTTTTGAGAAATGGTCACCTCCGCATAGCAGACATGAATATTTTTCCTTTCTTTTCCCTTTATCGTTATCACTGTTGGTTGGTCTTGGATTCTCCTGTTGGTTTTCAGGTTTTTTATTCTTATTTTTACCCTTGTTTTTATTTTTTCCCGAGGTTTGAGTACTTTGAATGGAATTGACCTAGGCAAAAACCTTAGGAGTGAAAGGAGTAGGGGTGGCAGTCTGGGGTTGCTTGGTAGGTTTTGCTACTAACAGGGACTGGATTGAACCAACAATCCCATCAATAGGTACTTCTACTGGTGGCTTGGTGGGATTGGTGCTTGGGTGAGGAGCTTGAGGAATCAAGTCATAAAGCATTCCATACTGGGAATAGACCAAGTCTAGATACTGGGCTCAATTAATATCCTTCTCTTCAGTAACGACACCGCCCATAGCCACATCTCAGGAAATTTGAGGCAACAAATATTTGGTAAACAAATCAGCTAATAACTGATCTGGAATAGGGGCCTTAATAAGCCTTCTCCCCTTCTCCACTCATGGATATGATTGAATATGTGGGTGGAGGTGTTTGTTGCAGAGAGGTTAGGAGATCAGTACCCATTCCATAACAGATAGGGAGCTGAAAGTGTGTAAGAAACACGGTTGCCAATGAGCCAAAATCCACAAACGAATGTTGTGGGAGTTCAATGTACCACTTCGCGGTTGTATCGGTCAAATTTCGCTGAAAAATTCGTAACCAAACTGAATCATCCATGAGGGAGTTTGAAGGACACCACAGATGGAATGTTATAACATGGTTTTTCAGATCGTCTCCCTGCTTCCCATTGAACTTTTGGATGTCCGATGGTAACTTTACCGGAATGGGAGGCCACGAGGGATTGTGTCGAATGAGGTCATTAATCAACTTGGACAAGTCAGGAAAGTCCAAATTTGCAAGGAAAGGTAACTGTCGATTAGGTTGCACATACTGGTAATATTGATATGGCATATAATTACCAGTAGAACCGTCGGTGGACTGATAAACAGGTTGTTGTGAGGAAGAACTAATGGAAAATCCTCCCGCAGGGGCTTGATTTCTGGGATCAGGACCATTAGGACCACTAGGGCCTCCAGGAGGAGGACCACCAAGACCTACAGGACCACCAAGACCATTGGGACCATAGGGACCACCAAGAGGCAAACCACCAAACCCTCTAGGGCCACTAGGAGGTAACCCTCCAGATCCTCTGAAACCACTAGGAGGAGGGCCACCAGGCCCTCTAGGGCCATTAGGGGGAAAGCCACCAGGCCCCTCAGGACCACCAAGACCATTAGGACCATAAGGAGGAAATCCACTAGGCCATTTGGGACCATTAGCCCCCCCAGGGGGAGGACCACCATGAGGTGGTCCTCCAACACCTCCCACGGTATGTATGGGTATCCCTCCCATAGCTAGCATGTAAGACCAGTTAAGCTACCCCCATGGTGTGAAATTATTACTAGGGTATGGAATTCTAACATAAGGCATTCCTGTAGGTTTAGTGGGATAATTAATGTTCCCTACAGGTATTTGATAACCATAACCTCTAGAAGATTGAATGGTTGCAAGTTGTGCCCCCAAGGGCTGACCTGAACTGGATCAAGGATTAACCACATTAGTATGGGCGGGAGGGACATAAACTGTAGATGGTTCTATATTAGAGGTCTATCCTTGAATAGGTACAATTCTGGTGCCAGATAACATAGGTTGTGTCGGGGGTTTCCAGCCGGCATTAGAAGTTAATGACAAAACAGGAATTGAAGCCTGGGTCAGATGCAGAAGACTTGGGAAGATTGGGAACAGACATAACATAGGAGATGGTGGGTTTGGTAGTTTGACCTGGGTTGTGTGGTGTTACTGTGCGATATAATCAATTCAATGGGTCTCATAGAATTGGCAAGTGAACGGTATCCCACAGGAATAGCTATGGAACGTGATGGTTGTGTGCCCAATATGTCATCTATTTTTCTTTCAATCTCCTGAGCATGGAGAATGGATATGTGGTATTGTATATGTTCTTCTTCATCTAGATAAACTTCTCCAGGAGAGTTTAAACGGGTGCCAAATGGAGCATTGGGATCATTGGGACCATAATCCGAACGGGTAGTATCATCAACATGAACTTCTATGGGAGAATGGAACGAGGTATTTCCCTGAGAAGGTTGTTGGAGCAAGGGAGGTGAGTGTGAAGAATATGGTCCTCCACTTTTTGCAACCACATTATCTCCCACTTGGGAGGTGGTATCAGCTCCTTGGTCGATAGCTTCCATTGGATTTTCTCTTGAACCAGGAATAAAATCGGGTGGCAAACCCTGTACTCTTCTATATTGTCTTAACTCAGCCAGTTTGTACAGTTCCTATCTAACCTAGGGTTTGAAAAACTAGAAAACACACCAAAAACTTTCCCTACGGAGGCTATAGGTCAAACAATCACACTTAAAATGATAAGAGGAGTTCAAATAGTCAGGTCTCTCACCAGGATTGTCAAGAAGGTGCCACTCATGATATACCTCTAGGGTACATTCGTAGTAATATCCATGAATGTTGTTTTCAGTGTATGGCTCCAAGAAAGACGGCCAAAGGGATTTTCTTAGATGGATAAGGTATCCTAGTGGGGTCTCCCGATATACTCAAGGTACATGGGAGCTCGAATCGGTAGTAGTGCTATCTAATGCATAACCGTACACAAGGGGCCTTTCAATATACAATTGAGTACGTGAAGTACCTTTCTATATACCTCAAGGGTACGTGAAAGGTCGTTCGATATACCGATGGTACGTGGAAGAACAACGCAAGTCCTAGGATGTAATGTGGACAAATAACGATAGATCCTACGCTTAACGATGATCGAACACGTCTCTAACCTATCATTCCAATTGCTATGTAAATTTTAACCTATAACTACCGTTAATTTTAAAGTGGACGGTTAGGTGAATGCATGGTGTTTTGATAGAAAAAGTAAAAACATGCAATATGCGTATGCAAATATTTCACTTTACCGTTCAGTATGCCTACCTACGGGAGGGAAAGAGTGTATTTTCTTTTGTTCCAAAACCAAAAATATTTCCAAACAACAATCTTGAACACAATGTCAAAGACAAGCAGCACTTTCCAAACTAATTTCTCTTTTCTGAAAGCAATAAGAAGGGGAAGAGTCTCTTTTCCTAAAAGAAAAACAAGAAGCACACTACATGCATATGCACTCTATTTTTCAATTTTTCTTAAAACATAGGCAAATCTAAATTAAAACTACCATATTTTTTATTTTGATGAGATAGTACTAAATGCATAAGAGACAAAAGAACATAAAGAGCCTGAAAGCTTGTGATGCCAATCAGAGATCCAATGTCTAATGCTCGATAATGGTAAACTAATTTCAGCCAAAAATTTTCTTTTTTAAAGGAGGAAAAATAAGTTCTCTATGCAAACAAGAAATGAAACTTAGATGCTAATCAAATGTCTTTATTTCAGTCTATGTAACAGAGATGAAAAGAGATCTTACTAACACCCTGAGCTTTTTAAAAAAAAAGAAGTCCTTTCATAAACACAACCAACAAGCACAAAAGTGAATGAACAATCAATAAGCTTAATCTAGATTTTGAATTTTCCAATCAAACCAATCTTTAACTATAAAATTTTAAACCACAACCATCAGATTCTAACACACAAGCCTGACAGTGTGGGGCTGAAAGTAAATAAACTCAATTTTTTTTGCAAAAAATGAGAAAAAGGAGGTCTTGGAATGATGCCTACCTAGCACGGCGCTGCAGGGGTCTTGACAGAGCGGTTTTGGACCAGCACCGCTTCTCATCAACAGGACTCAGGTGGTGGCACTGCATGCTGCTAACTGGGTTCAGGCGGTGGCACCTCTTCTCACCAACTGCATAAGCATGATTCCCTGTATAAATCCAAAACACCAAGGAGAACGACAGATCAAGTCAAAAAAAAGATCAGATCAAGGTAAAAGATGATAGATTGAGAATAAAAAAAGAGCATAAAAGGTCAAAATAATTCAGATCTAGACAGATCTGGAAGTTTCAAACCAAAATCCACTGAGTCATATAGCAGATCTGACTGAAGAGAGTTGGAGAAGAAGCCTAGATTCAAACAAGAGTTGAAGAACTGAGGAAGATCAGATCAACTGATCCGTATATTCATTCCCCAGTGGAGTTGCTAGATTTGTAAGTAGGAATATTTCACCTTCTGCAGAAAAAAGTTGTTCCTCTGGTCTGAATGGTTCAGATCCAGAACAAATGAGTGAACAACAAAGAATGAATACCCTCCCTATATGTTGTAGATACCTGGAATGCTACTTTGATAGTGAACCTGTGTACCTGCAATCAGATCAAACACGCAAACACATCAAAGCTACCAGAACATAATCTATTTATCCATGTCAGTGACTAAGGAATCCAACAACATTTACATTAGAAATCAAAACAACAGTAATGTGGGATGGAAATCAGCTTTACATTAAGATGAATGGAGAAGTTTACAACCAATTAAGCCTTAGTGTTGACGTGCATCTCCATGAAACCAACACTTCATCCCCATAAGCTCCAACTTTTCTCTCTATTCTCTCAAATGGCTTGGGCCAAGTGGTAAATCCAACAGCATAACAATACCTCTAAAGTTCTCCCCCTCAACCATGGACATGAGCTTGTATTTATAAGGCTCAATGGATAGGAATGGTTGAGAGATTTGTGGATGAGGCAGCCTCTAAGATCCTATGATGGGGGATCTTGAGCTCAACTGACCCACAATGATAGGGATAAGGGAGTACATGAGGCTCATGATATAGAAGCCTCGAGAAACTTCTCTTGTTCCCATTTTACCCAGGGTACCGATTTTTGCCTCTTATGACAGAGTGGTTCAGGTTAAAAATGCTTATGGACCAAAGCCTATAAGCGGTGGCACCACTTATGGTGAACAAGATAAAGGCGGTGCAAGCAAGGTACCGCTCATGGTTAACAGGGAAAGCACGGTGCCGATTATTTTCATGAAAGACTGACAAACAACATGGGTTTTCTCTCCAAGTGTTGGGATTAAGGGAAAATATGTAAGTCAAGGATCTTATCACATGGTGGTGACAGAAGCTCTTCAATCATGCCCTACCCAATGAAAAGCATTGTTGAATTCACTTGGATTTTTTTACCCTTCCAATGTAAACCTCATGACCTTTGAACTTGGTAAGGGAGAAACACGACTATTCCCATCAGTGGCATTCCAAGTGTCAGTCACGATAAAAAACATAATCATCCATCGATGCATTATTGATGAATGTGCATCTACATGTGTAATTTCTTCTAATGTATGGAAGAAATTGGGCTCCCTAGAATTAGCACCATCCTCTATCTCTCTTAGTGCATATGACAATAGACCATCCCAACCAAGATAATTTTACCAAAATTTCCCCATTGAGCTAAGGGGAAAAATGGTAATGATATATGTTGAAGTTATGGATTCCCAGCTTGGATACAGCATCCTCCTTGTTCATAGTTACATGTACGCCATGAAGGATTTTGCCTCCTTGGTGTTCCATACCATGATGTTACCATTCAATGGGAAGTGGTCATCATTGACCAGTTAAGATACTACAACCCCCATACATATGTCAATCCCCACAATGTCTTACCCACAATGAGTGAGATAAGTACCACACCTTAAATTGAGATCAACCTAGGTGTATACAAAGATTCAAATATTCTCAAAGCATATTCGGGACCTCCACTGAAAGTCCCTTCCATACCAGAAAGTCTTATGGGCAATATTTCTACCATGGAGAATCAAGCACCCACACCTAGGGTACCATCATCAAAAACCCCATCAATCCATGATGATGAGAAAACCTTGAACCCAACAGTGCCACCTATGTTCTAGATACCATTTTTGTACCCCCTCGCAAGAGTATGATGAACATCAGTTATGGATCAAGTGACACTCCCAAGAATCACCTAGGTATTCCTGTATCGTACCTAACACCACCATTTCCTGAGATGGATTCACCACCTGTAGCCCAATATGATATGGTCCCTATACAATGAGTTACCACTCCAACTTTTCCCACCGAAGCCACAACGTCAGTGACTCAACCACCACCAATGGTCACCAAATCTCAAAATTGAGGGGTGATTCAACCCAATCCAACTAACCCCTCTAATGGAGGAACTTCTCAATCCAAATTGAAATCCCCCATCATAGAAAACCATTCTCCTACATCATCATTGGGAATAACTAAAACCAACTTGAAGGGTGTCACTCAACAAACAATAAAAACACCCATTATGCATGATACTCCCACCATGTGAATCACACCCCCATGCACTCTGTGTGGACAACAAGTTCATGCAACCAATATTTTCCCCACCTTACCCAAGATCATAAACTTGTTGAATACACCTATTAGTGACACATTTTACACTAAAACCGAGACTGGGGTCACATCAAACCCATTAAGCCGTAAGTCCAAGTCATCACACACCAAGAAATCGTATTTGAATTGTTCGCAATATGTAAATTATATGTATCATTTCCCCAAACTCCTTGGATTTCGGAACTCATTGACAACCATTCTCATTATTCAACCAATAGAGGAACTCAAACCTACTCTACCATCAGAAGTAGCATCCATCAATATGATCACCACTGATGAAGTGGAAAAAATGGTGTCTCAATAGATCATCTCTCTCGATACTCCTCCATCCTCTCAACCCAACCCAAGCCACACAAGTCATGACACCCTACCAAATAGGTATATGTCATGTGGAAAACATCGTTGTATGGTTCCTAGTCATACCAGGCCGTCATCCCCTATAACAGCCCCAAAACTCATTTCAGTCAGAGTATCATGCCCCTACTGTGCATCTGGCGCCACCTCCCACTATTCATTTCAGTTCTCCATTTTACGCACTGAACATGATGTTCTCCTCGAGAAAATGTGTCTCTAGG
This sequence comes from Pseudotsuga menziesii, assembly GCA_001517045.1. Classification (NCBI taxonomy): domain Eukaryota; kingdom Viridiplantae; phylum Streptophyta; class Pinopsida; order Pinales; family Pinaceae; genus Pseudotsuga; species Pseudotsuga menziesii. The sequence continues at coordinate 105,021 of LPNX010866173.1, forward strand.
ACCAATTTCTCCAAATTAATATCTCATCTGAGGAATCATCATCGGATCACATTATTCCCACGATAGCTGACACTATCGATGATACATCTCCCCTAGAAGGATTACTCACAAGCGAGGATTCCTCATCATCTAACAAGGAGTCACCATCCCCTGAGGATAAAACTCCTACACTAAACCCAAACTAAATATTATTGAAATCTTATATCTCTCATCGGGAACATCAATATATATTCATACTCCATTAGTCATGGTATGGTTCCCTGACATCAGTAGAAGGCTCCTATTTTGAACCCATAGTTCATTAGAAAATGTTAGAGTTCATATGTGTCTTCAATCCCATTGAGTGAGAACTAAAATATACCCTTTGTTCCTCGTGCAAATGGATATCAATCAATCATACATCGTCTTTGCAAATGGAACAAGTCGTTGGTCAAGAAACTTAGCATCAGTCCTTTGGTCCATTTACACCCTCTACAACACTCTATACCACACTGGTGGAGTTTTTCTGGGTGAACTTAGTAACAATCAATCCAAATATGATGGCATTATAGGATTATTGACCGATTCCATCCATTTTAGTATAGCCCATCTACAAGTCCACTTAGACTCCAACCTAGTTGTGTCGCAACTCAACAATGTGTTTCGTGTCCTCAACCCACTTCTCTTCCACAGGTATATTTGTGTATGTCTCCTCATACGACAATTTGAATTCATCTCCTTCACTCGTGTCACAAGGATTGAAAATATAGTCGTTGATGTGGTCACCAATGAAGTCTTGAATTGGCATTTAATCCATCATACCTAACCTGCACATCAACACAAGGTTAAACCATACATGTGTAGGTTCATGTAACTATGCATGTATAAAACATCCATCTCATGCAATGCGTCAATAACCAAATATATCATCATGTGCAAGAACATAAACAATATCAAGATCTACATATAACATCATCATCATATGTTGTTGACCCATATATCATGTAGAAGTATCAAATATTGGACATCGATATGAACAACATATACGTACAACACATAATAAACATTAATACACATCAAACATCCATGAGAAATGACATGTATGCCTCTCGAAATGGTATATATATATATCCAAAAATAGTGTGTCATGTAAAAAATGGTCCCCATAGGGCATATACAAAAAGATTCATATGAATTACGAGGAATACATCATATAAACCACCTTCCGTAGGTCTAGACATCATAAGGGCCCTCATCCCAAATTACAACAACATTGGAGCACTAAAGCTTCCCCACCACCTATTGGATATCATGGCCCCATAATGGGCAATCGTCTTACAGCCTTATCTCGAACTACCTCTAGCTCAGGTCCCTATGTTGGTCATGGATCTTACTAAGGCCTCTACCAGGGAGGAGACCTATCCCATATATGTACTACTCATGCCCTATGACAGGATATCACAACCCTTAGCATAACATCTCAGAGGCTCATTCCATAAGCGACTAGAAGATATAAAGTGAGGTATATCTCCTCATCAATGAGCTCACCAATGTCCCTCTCATAAATCCCTGCACTTATGAAATCCAACCTATTATCCATCTCATCTAAATCTACATCATTTGCATCTCCCATTGCAACACTACCTACCTCTCCCCTAGAAAGAGAACCAACATTAGCATCACCAGGAGTATAGTATGATCCTGCCTCACCCTCTTCAAGCTAAGGCATCCCACCACTCCCATAGTATATCATCTTGGACTCTTGAGTCCCTCAAGCAGGTATCAAAACAACATGTCTCAATAATGAAAACCTCTCCAGACATAGAGCTGTTAGGATAGTCCCATGATGAAATTTCGTCTCCCTCCTAAGATGCATCATCTACAACCCCTCTATGACACTCTCCCAAATTATATTCCCCCATACCACCCGCTCATCGGCTAGTACACGATCTATTAGCAACAACTAACCACCTGAAATCCTATGAGTCAAGTGTGGTCCTAGAGCCCTCAACACTACGGTCACCATTTCTTGCACACTCAATATCCTAAGAATGACAATCCAAATCTTCCCATGGTTGAAGGCATAATCTTCCCCTCCACAATACTGGTTGATCAACCCCTGAATAAACCTTCCCCCACTCATATGTGGGATAATATAATCCTGCATCCCATGAGGGCTCAAACTTATCACAAAAAAGGTCCTGGGCAGTAATTCCTAGATCTTGGCCACCCACATGAAAAACCTGTTGGTGTGGATCCCACATCCATACTATCTCCCATACGAGATAATCCACTGAGAAGATGAATGGACACCTGAAAAACTTCAGGAGCCTTGCATCGTTTAGCTCCTAAGTCACCTCCAAATCCCTTTGGACCTCTCCCTTCAGTTCACATCTATATCCATCTGCACAAAACACATAAACAAACAACAAAATGTTACTTCAAGAATACTACCCCTTAGCGTTGTAGGACAACCAAATAAAGCCCAAAATGAGCTAATCACTTCTCACCCACATTCAAATGTGGAACCAGATACGACACGTACTCTTTTCGTTCGCACACTTGCACGACTATCCTTTGAATAGTCACGCTGGACTCAAATGATATTTTCACCAAATACAGCATTGATTGTCCACATATGATACCTTTCAATTATCACTCTGTGCATAGGTATCTCCAAGGATACCGCACTGCGATAGTGCGATATTCCACCATTATCTATCTCTATGGAATGTTAGAAGCCAAAAATATTGCCTTGGTGGTTTTGCATGACAAAACCATCTGTATGAGTCCCTAAACCTACTCTAACCTAAAATCCTCTAGGACTAAATCAATTAGGATAGGTTTTAGGCATACCTAGATCTTGTTGTTTGGAAAACCGACCACCTAGGATCTTAGAATGTGCATAAATTCTCACAACAGCATGATTGGTGAATAGTACAAATGTTGTTCGACAAGTGGGCCCCACGACCTTTTTAAACCAAATTTACCCTAACCTCTCAACCTTGCCACAAACAAACTATGTATTCATTTGATGAACTATTTGCACCACTACGATGACCACTTTGAGCTCTTCACAATGGGACACCTTATTCCCGCAACTGTACCTTCACCCCACAGGGAATTATACACCAGGCATCCCCTAGGTATGCCTGATTTTGAATTATTTTTTCTGCATTGTCCGTATGTTTCTCTTGTTCTTTACTACACTTGGGTATGTCCACCATGTGTGCAGGAAAATGATCAAGACATTCATAATGGATTCCACTATCTAAAATGTAAGGTACCACTTTTTTTCATGTCCCCAATTAAATAATTTCCAAATGAGACTACTTGCAAATAATGTTCCACCAACCTACTAGTTCCATAGGTTGAGATGGAGACATCAATTCTTTAATAAGGGGCTATGGGACCCAAAAGTAATTTATTTTACCATATTCACATTTAAATGGGTCACATAAATGATAAATTCAAAGAAAATAAGGTGGAATGGGTTCATGAAGACACTTGGAAGCTTGTGGAGTCTTTGGATGACTAGATTCCCCACCCACTTGGAATGATCTTCATCCAAATTTGAACACACGGGTAATGTAATGTTATTGGAGGGTGATGTGGTGTCAAATATCATATAATAATCCAAGTAATTTGAATATTTAAAGGAGAGTAACTCCCATGGAAGAGGAAGAGACTAGAAGACAAGGTTTGCCACTTGGAAGGAGATTCCATGCACTCTAGACAACAAATGATGAAATATTCTATGACGATTATTTCAAATTCAGACCTGATTGTAGACATATGACAAAAATAACATGAAAGAATTGGGGAAAGAATTGGAGCATGAAGAGGAAGACAAGTGTCATGAGAGTTACTAAACCACTAAGATGAGTTGAAGGGAGATTAGACCTTAGGAAGCCTCATGAAATTAATAAAATTATTTCATGAGGAATGATAATATATTTTGATCATTTGTTAATTGGTCTTTGGCATTTTGGAGCTTTTGTTTGTCCATTGCACGGTGAGTGTTCACTCTCCCTGCTTGTGAACCAATTTTGAGGGAGTTGGATTCCTTTCCAAGTTGGTTTATGGAGATTCCATTCATACCTCTCATTGTATATTAATTAAGTAGTTTTATTTTCAGTTTTAAGGACCATACAGTCAAATTCTCATACATTCCCCTATTCTCTCATTTCTTCTTCTTCATTCCCCCACACTCTCATGTTGAGGGCGCACTTATTGGAGTGGTGCTTGTGCTTTGATGAGTATATTTGATGCCCAATATATAAAATATGATTTATGTGTCTGTAATATCATTTCCATATCCTTTGTAATTTGAAATATCATAAATACATGTATGAAAGCCTTGCATCCCCATGCTCTTGAATAACTAGTTTTCATGGATTTGGCTTCAATATTGAAGTAGCTTTATATCATATTTGTATGAGGAACTTTCTATGAGATTTATGAGGTTTGGGAAGACATATATTATTTAATTATATTTACTTTAATTCCAATATTCTATGCAGCTCTAAATCCAATAAACTCCTGTGTGAAAATCTTGCATTCTCATGCCATTGTATCACTAGTTTTCATGGATTTTGGCTTCTCCTGCAGTAGTTTTATATCAGATTTGTATGAGGGATTTTCTCTGAGTTTATGATGTTGTGAAAGAAATATATGGTTTTTTACTCTTTAATTTAATGTCCCTATGCTTTGTGGTTCTAAATACAAGAAATCCATATGTGAAACTCTTGCAACTCCATGCTATTAAATCACTAGTTTTCATGTATTTTACTCCCATACTTAATGAGTTGTATACCAAAATTGTATGAAGGGATTTCTCTGGTGTTTAATACTTTTGGGTAAGAAATTTTTATTATGTATATGGTTTCTATATGTCACATCCTGATATGAATATTTAACTCTACCTTTCATATGTCAAAATCGAGTTAGTTATGCAATTTCCCCATAAGCAATATCAATGAAAGTTATCGAACGAATGTGGAACTCTGTAACCGGTTTGCAGAAACAATAACCATGTGTGATGAAATTCCATGAGATATTATATCAGTCCCAATAATCTTCTTATAAATTTGGAGGTTCGTACATGAGTTGGGAAGCCCTTTTTTCCTACACCCTAGGGGGGATTTCATCACCATTTCCTAGTAATCTTGCCCTTTTTTTCATTAACACAAAATGAAGTTGCAGAGGTATAAAGTCAGATAAAAAGTTTCCATAAAACACCTTGGTATTTTTTAATTCTCACCATACCATTTCCTCTTAAATTTTCTACCATTTGGTGAAAGTAGGAACCCTCTAGAGTCATAACTAGTTAAGCCTTAAATTGCCCAAATTTGTGCATTTCTCCAAAATTTCCAAGGGACATTAAAGTGGTATCAGAGCATGGTATTGGAACCTATTTAAGTTATGGATTATAGGGATGATTTTAATAAACTCATTAAGTCATATTTTGATGATACGACCAAGCATCTTATGCAAGGGTTCGAATTGATGGCTAGCTAACTTACGGATAAGCTGGCAGTAGGGGTTAGTAGTAGTTTCCATCGTGGAGAAACACATAAGACAATTATTTTTGAATAATTTTATGATTGGTTGTATGGATTTAGACACAATAAGGAATATTTAAACTCATTAAGTAACAATCAGCAATCCACAAGTATGGAGGAGACCAAGGAGCCACCAAGTTCTATGGGTGGTGAAGTAGAAAAAGTATTACATCAAGAGGATCGAAAGTCACTCCGAAGTGACTTTAAAAAAGATGAGGAAAAATCACATGATAATGAATAATATTACATTTAAACTATTTAATATCATTCCAATACACATTATACTATGTACATGGACCAAAGGGCATCTACTGATGGATGCTTGAATTGTGAAGGAGTACCTACTGATGGGTGCTCACAAATATATGTTGGTGACATAGAGATAGATTTGAAAATGTTGTTTCAAGCCAAATTTCTCATTATAATAAATATTAAGACCTTTTAGCAGCAAATGAAGAACCAAGGTCAACTTCCCCATCACTACTTGAGCTTCAAGAATTTGATCAAATCAAGAAGAAAGAATAAGAGGAGGTTCACTCCCATGAACCATCCTTCATTGAAGGGTCTTTGAATATGAGTGAAATGAATATCCATGATTCCCTTAGCATACTCCATGACACTAAATCATTGGTATCAAATTCTTGTTGGAAATTTTCTTCATTGGAGGAGTTATCCTTCCTTGAATACATGGACAAGATTCAAGGAGCAATGTGCACAATCGAAGGTAATTTCATGTCTTTACTTTTTTATAGAAACAATTTGGTTGAGATTAATGAATGGTTACATGAATCATACTTGAATAATAATGAGGATATTCAAAAGCTCAAAACTCAAAATGAGTAACTTCTTAAGAGGTTGCAAGATACTTTTTGTTCCTCCTATATTTCATATTGTCATATGGTAGATTGCTTAGAGAATTATTATGACATGAGGGATCATGAGAAACATGGAAAATTGAATGTTCTTGATGTGTTTGAATATGATCTTGATGATGTTCAATCACTTGTTGTGGTGGAAGAGGAACTTGAGTTTCCTCTTGAAAATGGTTACACGCTTTTTGAAGAAGTGCATGATTCCACTACCTTGGAACCAACATATGAGGAAAGTGTTACACTTTTGAGGGAGATGGATGTTCCTACCCCTATGGATCCTTCACATTATGAAAATTTTCACTTTATAATCCTTTGTGTGAGTTGGTTCTTTCTCCTACGTCCTACACTTCCACATTTTGCAGAATTCATCCTAACGAAGTATGGGTGAAAGGTTTTTTTTTTATGGTGCCACATGAGGAGTATGGGATTCATATATCTCCTTTTGATAATGACATGAATAAAGTGCCATATTATTTACATTTGCAGCAACATCCTTTGTTACATTAGGATGATATACATATTCATGGGTGTATTGAAGAGACTTCTTTCAGCCACTTGAAGTCTTCATGTTTTCTTTGCTCCTTATTTTGTTCAGATTTTGGTGGAGGTTCTTCATTCACTTCTTGGATGAAATAACACATCGCTGATTATTGTTTTGATGCATATTACATTCATTTGGAGCAGCATTATAAGCCATGGGATCCTCACCTATGTCATTGGAGAAGATGTGATATAATACTTGATGCTTGTGTGTATGGGACACATGATGATCTACTTACTTGGGTGTACAAGCACTGTCACGATCCTTTTATGAGGTACCTTCTTGATGTACAGCTGTATGATGTAGCTATGTAATTTAATGATCTATATTTTGTACTCATGATGTTTGGAAGGGTGCAATACAAGCAATGGGATCTAGGTATTGGTTGGCTTCAATTTTAGGGGTAACAAGCAGTAGGGGATATTGAGTAACCACTTGATAAGGTGATTGTAATCAGAGTATAGTAGAAACAAGCATGGTGGTTCCTCTTTGAAACTTTCTTGGAATATTGGAAATTCAAGTTTGGCAACTCAGTACCAACTTCAAAGAATTATACAGAAGCAAAAAGGGCTGAAAGTTCAAAAAAAGGTTTCCAAAATATGGAGGTAAATATTATTTGTGCAAATTTTGTTTTGATGGATTTTATTAATCATTTTGGTGTTAGTGGTGATGTCATAGGATATATCAATATTCAAAGATTTGCATATTGTTACTTTTGGAAACACACAATTGTAGTACATGAGTTCCACTACTCAAATTGCAGATAAGGTTTGAAGCAAAGTTTTGTAAGGAAAGAAGGTGTTAACACTCCATTTTTAACAGTTGATCTAAGGGCTTGACAGGAGTTCGATGAGGGTCTCATTCCCTCAAACTTCATGTGAACACCCTTCAAAGAAGAAAATGGTATATGCACAGATGGCATTGGATGGGATCTATAATCAAAGGTTGAGATTGATCGGAGGTGGATCAATGGCTCCAAACCATTTCCCGCAAGCAGACATGCTCAACCAAAGCCATGTTTCCAGATCGTGAACTGAGTTAAAGGTCGGAAAAATTCTATGACCGAGATGAGATCTGCGTCAGATCTATGGCCTCAATCAATTTTGCAAGCTATACTTGTGTGGGTAAAGCCGGGATTTCAAATCGTGAAAGAGAGGTAGAGGTCACGAAGATCAATGGCCGCGATAAGAAAGGAAAGAAATCTACAACCATGATTTATTTCACAGTATGGACTAGCACAGATGAATACCTTGGTTTCTCATTGCGAAAGATAATGGGGCCCACTCTGATCTACAGCTGCATGAAGGGTCGATCACGACCGACGGTTGAGAACATGTCACAATCCAGAACTTCCCGCGATGTTCAGAGGAGGAAATTTTGCGACAGAAAGAATGGAACATGGACGGTGGATGTGAAAGATTCCTCGAATCAGATGGCTGAGAAGACTCCCAAGGTACAGGTTTCACATCCAGTGTGGAGATGACAGCGGAGGAGATGTTCACGCATGTAATATGCATCCTTGTGGATTGGTCGATTTCTTCGACGCCATTCGGGATAAGCCTAAGACGAAAGTCATGTCCAAGCGACGCTAATTTTCCTAGTTCACAAGTGTGGCACGCGGTTCACTTCAAGGGAAGCCATGAGAAATATGGAGGTTTGATTCATTGAGGCGATAGACTTGGCATTTACACGAGGCCAAGAGAGGTGATGAACTAAAATAGCCCAGTGCCACCATCATGGTAATTAAAAGGGCAAGGAAGGTCAAATCTGAAGCCCTTGAAACCAGCTTAGCGGCCAAGCACGTCAAACTGTTACTCAGGACGAAGGCGACCACTAGCGCCATAATGTCTATTTTTTTATTTGTAAAATGTGGCGATAGTTCCACTCCCTGTACTATTAACGCATGATTGTGACTTGTAACAATTTTCTATTCGGTAGTCTCAGCATTATAATAGTATAAATACACTCCCGATAGAGGGAGAGAAAAAGGAGTTAGTTGGATTGGGAAACATTCTAGGGTTGAGGCTCTCCATTGTAAATAAGATTTGATGCCTATGTTATGAATAAAATTGTAGAGGAAGAGTTGTTTCTCATGGTAGAGATTCATGTGTTGTTGTTTCTCCCAATACGTACCTTATTTTACGTGTAATGTGCTTCCTGTTTTCACTTCAGTCTGTTGATTGCTTTCATGTCTGTAACTTAGTGTATAATAGTTAGGAATTCATACTTGTTATGCTACGGCTGTTGTTCCAGACATTTATCAATTGTTCTTCTAAAGTTGAGTGGAATTCATCTTGCTGGTGCTCCACAAGATGGGTTGTTATCTCTCATCCTCCAATCGCCCGCTAAATATCTCCTAATTGGGAGATCGGCGGCTACCTTGCCTCTGTTTGCAACCCCATGCCATTCTTTTCCTTATGCAAGTATTCCCTATGTAGGTTTTTTACTCCATTTCCAATGGTTCCTTGCCCTGATAATCCCACCTTACATCTCACCTTGATACACTTTGTCCCATTCAGGATCCTGGCCCCCTGATTATCCTTGATTGAAAATATTACATAGAGTAGACTCCAAAGACAAATGAGAGATCCCTCTCTAACTGCGCAGGGCTGGAGGCACAGTCTAAAGCGGTTCTGCTATTGCTCGAGAGCACACCCCTCCCTGCTCGACCTTGGGGGCTCAAAATCTCAGTGCCAACAAACTGGCACCATTGCCAGGGACGAAATTGAAGATCCTCCCTAAGAAGAACGACAAAGATTTTAGATCTGGTTGTTGATGGTGAAAAATTGACCAAACATCAAGAAGGTTGAGCACTTTTCACCTGGCGACTCCACTCTTGAAGGATTCAGACTTCAGCAACTCCATCGACGGTGTGACCTAGAAATCAAATGGCCGAGGAAAGCTGGCAGATTCTGTCTAGAAAATGGACCCCTTATAAAGCTTATAAATCCATGGCAGAAGGTCAAGATACTCAAGTCTACATTTCTTCCAGGATGTCTTATCCTATGTTGTAAGTTTGCTCTTATCTTTTCCCATATTTATCAAAACAGCCTTCTATGGTTCAGCTCATTCTGAACAGAGCTATGAATATATTCTTGTTTATCCTTCTTTATGAACCGAAAACATTGCGTCGTCTTGTAAACCTGATTATGGCCTAGATTTTTATCCAGGGGCTCATGAGGTCAAAGGACACCCCTATGAAATTCATGAAACCTCAGACGATAGCTTAGTTATTTTTCCTAACCTTGTCTCTCCCATTTCTCCAAGACGATACAAACTACTACAATTGCCTCCCATCCTCCATGATTTTCCCGCGAGATATTACAAGTACCTCCCCAATTTTGATGGAGAATCCCAAGACTTGACTGCTGAGAAAAATTTACAAGCCTTTGTGCATTTCTCTGGCCTTTTTGAGATAGAACATGATGATGTCTACATGCAGGCTTTCACCCTGTCCTTGCAAGGAGATGCCAAAGTATGGTTTAAACACTTGCAACCTAAGTCCATAAACACTTGGGAAGAGTTTTCTTGCACATTTTTAAAGTTTTGGGGTAGGAGAAGGCCATTGGAGCAAATACTTTCAAAGTTTTATTCCCTGAGGAGGCATGAGGGTGAGGCCATATCTAGTTTTAATAGAATATTCGCAAGATTTTATTATAACATGCCTAAGGTAGTCCAACCTCTCGAGAACACTACTAAGATCTATTATGTAGCTGCCTTTCCTCCTAACCTGTCCTTGCTTCTTTTGGAGAGAAAATCAACCACCCTGTAGCATATGTTCGCTGATTTTTTGGAGGTTGAGGAAAACCTTAAGATGTCCAGGAAATTGTCAGATCAGGACAGTGGTGGTGAAATAAAATATACATTCAAATTGGTTGGGCCCTACAAGTAGAATGGGAAAGTCTCTGGCCCATCAAAACTCTCTCCTGGTATGCAGAAATATGACCAGCCCAATGCAGGAGCAGGTAGTCCTGCAGGATTGCTCTCTGAAGATGGTGACCTGCACCACCCCTGGTCCACAAAGGATGATTTTAAGAAGGATTTTGCTATGCATGTGTATGACGATTATGAGGAAGAGTACCTATACAATATACCTAATGAGTCAGCTATTGAAACAAATCCTGCTGATGAAAAGAATCACGATGCAATGTGAAATCAGAAGGTTGAAGAAGGAAAGGATGATAGAGGTGCCGGAGGTGATAGCCTACCCTTGTGTTATGCCTCTTTTGAATTAATATGACACATGATCAAGGCCTCCAAGCAAAAATAGAAATAAATGGAGATGGTGCAGGCCAGAAGTCGGTACAGGAAAGAAGACAATAGGAAGCAACCAGGCGATTCCTCTCCTGCTACTAATACGTTGGAAATATGTAATGAAGTGTCAATATATGAATACAGATGCAATAGCCTCCAAATAAACACATTTTCTGATATTATGCCTTTAGAAGTGCCACCTCACACAAGAGGAATATTCCTACTCGGTTCCACTGGAGAAGTAGGGGACCTCCCTCTTGAAACACATCAAGCTCTTGTTATAGAAATTTCGAGTGGAAAGTGGGAGGTTCCATTGAAGAAATATTATGTGGGTCCTTTTCTGCAATCTTCCAAGTGTCAACCTGACGAATCTCTAGAAGAAGGAATCTCCAGATGAATTTCCCATGAGTAGGTGATAGAACATGCTGGAGGTTGTCGTGTTTTCTATGACCCCATGGCCGAATACATGGAGGGTCTAGGCAAAAGCAATGATTGGTTGCATCCCTACTTTGAAGATCAGTTTGTTTATCATTTTCTTCTCCCATTGTCTCTTTCATTTATATACATCAAGCACAATGAAAGAACAAAACTATTAGGCAATTTGCTTGATTGGCTTCATTGGAAGTCTGATTTCACTTAATCGGACTTGTGCACAAAGTTAGGTAGAGTAGGTAGGAAAAAATAAGCTCAGCAGTTATCGAGCATTTCCTTCATTACTGTTTTAGTTTGTTTTCATTTTCAGTTACCCGCACAGTTTTACAGTCACCAGCATGATTTGCAAGAGTGGCACAAATTCGTTGAAGCAGTAGCTCCGAGCATAATGGAGATGTCAAAGAAAGATTGAAGGCAGCCCAATGGTTTCGGCTCTTGGTCTACGGGGTTTCTTTTCTACCTCACTGGGAGGATAGCATCCCTCATGGAGCCAGTTGTTAACACTCCATTTTTAATAGTTGATCTAAGGGCCTGACAAGAGTTCGATGAGGGTCCCATTTCCTCGAACTTCATGTGAACACCCTTCAAAGAAGAAAACGGTAGATGCACTGATGGCATTGGACGGGATCTGTAATCAATGGCTGAGATTGATCGGAGGTGGATCAATGGCTCCAAACCATTTCGCACAAGCAGACATGCTCGACCAAATCTACGTTTCCAGATCGCAAACTGAGTTAAAGGTCGAAAACATTCTACAACCAAGACGAGATCCGAGTCATATCTACGGCCTCAATCAATTTCGCAAGCTATACTTGTGCGGGTAAAGCCATGATTTCAAATCACGAAAGAGAGGTAGCAGTCATGAAGATCAAAAGCCACGATAAGAAAGGAAAGAAATCTACGGCCATGATTTATTTCGCAATGCAGACTAGCACGGATGAATAACTTGTTTTCTCATTGTGAAAGATAATGGGGCCCACTCTAATCTACGGTTGCATGAAAGGTCGATCGCAATCGATGGTTGAAAACATGTCACGATCCAGAACTACCCATGATGTTCAGAGGAGGAAAGTTGGTAGCAAAAAGAATGGAACATGGGCGATGGACATGAAATATTCCTCAAATCGGATGGCTAAGAAGACCCCCAAGGTACAGGTTTCACATCCAGTGCGGAGATGACAGTGGAGGAGACATTCATGCATGTAATCTGCATCCTTGCAGATTGTCCAATTTCTTTGACGCCATTCGGGATAAGCCTAAGACAAAATTCATGTCCAAGCGACGCTAATTTTCCTGGTTCACAAGTGTGGCACATGGTTCACTTCAAGGGAAGCCATGAGAAAGATGGAGGTTTGATTCATTGAGGTGACAGACTTGGAATTTACACAAGGCCGAGAGAGGCGATGAACTAAAACATCCCAGTTCCACCATCACAGTAATTAAAAGGGCAAGGAAGGTCAAATCCACAGCCCTTGAAACCAGCTTGGTAGCCAAGTACGTCAAACTGTTACTCGAGCCGAAGGCGACCACTAGCACCATAATGTCTATTATTTTATTTGTAAAATGTGGAGATAGTTCCACTCCCTGTACTGTTAACGCATGATTGTGACTTGTAACAATTTTCTATTTGGTAGTCTCAGCATTAGAATAGTATAAATACACTCCTGATAGAGGGAGAGAAAAAGGAGTTAGTTGGATTGGGAAACATTCTAGGGTTGAGGCTCTCCATTGTAAATAAGATTTGATGCCTGTGTTATGAATAAAATTGCAAAATAAGAGTTATTTCTCATGGCATAGATTCATGTGTCATTGCTTCTCCCAATGCGTACCTTCTTTTACGTGTAATGTGCTTCCTGTTCTCACTTCATTCTGTTGATTGCTTTCATGTCTGCAACTTAGTATATAACAGTTAGGAATTCATACTTGTTATGCTTTGACTATTGTTCCAGACATTTATCAATCGTTATTCTAAAGTTGTGTGGAATTCATCTTGCTAGTGCTCCACGCGATGGGATTTTCTCTCTCGTCCTCCAACCGCCCACTAAATATCTCCTGATTGGGAGATCGACAGCTACCTTGCCTCTGTTTGCAACCACATGCCATTCTTGTCCTTATGCAAGTATTCCCTACGCAGGTTTTCGACTCCATTTCCAATGGTCCCTTGCCCCGATAATCCCACCTTACATCTCACCTTGATACACTTTGTCCCATTCTGGATCCTGGCCCCCTGATTATCCTTGACTGAAAATCTTACATGGAGTAGACTCCAAAGACAAACGAGAGATCCCTCTTTGACTGCGCAGGGCCAAAGGCGCAGTCTAAAGCGCTTTTGTTGTTTCCTGGGAGCGCGCCCCTCCCCGCTCGACCTTGGGGACTCAAAATCCCGGTACCAACATAAGTTTATTCAAAATACATGTTTAAAAATTCTTGAGGACAAGTAATATTGAGCAGGGAGGACTTTCATGTCCCCAATTAAATAATTTCCAAATAAGACTACTTGTAAATAATGTTCCACCAACCTACTATTTCCCTAGGTTGAGATGGAGACATAAATTATGTAATAAGGGGCTATGGGACCCAAAAGGATTTTAGTTTACCATTTTCACATTTAAAAGGGTCACATAAATGATAAAATCAAATAAAATAAGGTGGCATGGGTTCATGAAGACACTTGGAAGCTTGTGGAGCCTTTGGATGACTAGATTCCCCAGTTGGCATGATCTTCATCCAAATTCAAACACATGGGTAATGTAATATTATTGGAGGGTGATGTGGTGTCAAATATCATATAATGAGCCAAGGAATTTGAATAGTTAAAGGAGAGTAAGTCCCATGGAAGAGGAAGAGGCTAGAATACAAGGTGTGCCACTTGGAAGGAGATTCCATGCACTCTATGACAACAAATGATGAAAGATTCTATGACAATGGTTTTTTTATTAATGGTTCCAAACAATGGGTGAGATACAAAGAATGTGTGACATGTATATGGATGAAGCAGGCATACCCATCCTTGTAACAATGTCAAAAGAATAAATAATGGGCTCAAGGCTCAAAACATTGGAGCCGAGCAATACATATACAAATGATGATACATAATGGTGGACTCCATAGGAGGTTGAATACAAAGTTGATATGAAAAACTGATACATAGGAACAATGGCATTCGCATGGAATGAAATATCATCACAACTAATGCTCTGCTGAATCTGGAGGTGTACATATATACAGACTCAGTGACTGAGAGTCAGAATCTATGTGGTACAATATGTAGCATCAAGTACTGGAGATGCATGGAAGCACAACACTAGGGGATTCCAAACAATGTCGCCAACGAAGCCTGGAAATCACAAGGGACAAGAAACTATGTGGGTCCCATAGTAGACTCACCACTCTGCTAGAGTTAGGTGACAACCAAGGTCTTTGACCAAATACTGAATGGACCAATACCATGTACGAATATCAATGGTTCAATGATGTAGATTAAGTCGAGCACGTGAGACACAACCATCCCGAGAGGCACTAATGACTCCTATCAAGTGTTCCAAGGAACGCATCAATGAGGTGGATGAAACCAATATACAGGGACCTCTGGGTCTATCCAATGGAATAAATGTGTTGATGTCGACAAAGGGAGACCTACAACTAATCAAGGAAATGATGTGTCCTTGACTAGAAGCGCAAGGGGGATAACCAAAGATGTGCACTAATTTGGGGACTGACACACTGAATGGGGAAACATGGGAAGGGGAGTGAGGGGGACTCAAAATTCCTTTGTTCAAAGTATGATGGCAAGGCTAACCTAGAAACAAATGAAATTGACTCATGGGAGAGGGATCATAGCTATAATACTAAGAATGTAACTGAAAATGGGAAATACTGAGGGAAGTAACTGGACTAATGATATCTAGGGGATCCAAGGAAGACTCATCACAGAATACTCTGAACAAAGGTGACCCAATGAAGGAAAGATGTCGAACTATGAGATATAGGGTAGCGCCTAAAGACACCGTTATGACACGATCTCATGGATTTTTAGCAAGCCCGAGAAAGTAAATGCTCGATGGTGTTTTCATTTTTTGAGAGTCTGAAAACATGAAGAAGACACCAATATGGTCTCCTTTTCATATGTAGTCTCCTGATCCTGAAAAAGGATAAAAGTGTACAAAGGAGAGCTCTCCCAACCTTTGGGGAAGGAAGACTTCTTTACCATTGGTAGTCCAATCAGGTCAGAAAAGGTTAAACCTATACTAACAGGATGGTCATTCACATAATTTTACAAGCATGAACAAAACCAAGTTTGCTCAACAATATTTTCTTGATGAGAAGGATGGAAAAGAGATTAAAGACAACCCGTAATGAGATTTTTTGTAAAGTACGGTCCCAATGTCTAAGAAAGCATAAAAGGATTCAAAGGGAAATGTTCCTAGCGTGAGTGTGCCAAGGTGTTCATTTTCTTATGATAGTATAAATAGTCCAAAAAATGAGATAAATGAGGCTCCATAGACGCCCTTTAAAATGATTTTACGAGACACGAGAAAGGAAGCAAGCGTGCTCGATGATCTTTTCATTCTTTTTGGAGTCAGAAAAGAGCTTAACAAAAAATCTGAAATGGTCAATCAAGCAAGGGGGGAAGTGTTCGATATATGGAAATAGGTTATGTTGTGAACATGGTTGATGGGAATAATCCATAACACTGATGGGGCCCCCTTGCAGGATGATGGATGGTGGTTGAAATGGATAACTATGCAGTATGGATGGAGCGGATGGCTCATGAACATGACAATACATACAAAGGGAGATTCACGTGATGGTACGCAAATCAAGGTGACTTTTAGGAAATGGAATTGAAAATCATAGCGAGAACCTGAGACAATGGTCTCATTAAAAGACAGATGATAGAAAAATAAACCCAGTGGTGCGAACAACATCCCAAACAGACTTCAGATGACTCTGTGGCACACGAAAAAAAATGAGACCCAATGGAGGCCTATAAAGAAGGGGGGACCACATGACATGTGTCATTGTTATTGTTCAGTGCTAAGTTGGAGTGGAGGACCCCATATCTCATTTGCCAATTTATTTCATTTCGACCGACGATTTTCTAATCTGTGACTTGTAGGTCAAAGCTCTCGTCAAACCTGACTTTTTCACTGGTCTAGTTTTGGTTTTTGCTCATCCTGGGGCGTCTATCGAGCTAAAGGGCTTGTGGGGTCGAGTCACACTTTTTGAGGGAAAATTTGTGACGTAGGTCACTCATATCGGTCTAACAAGCGTGACCCAATCACACCTATCGAGGATAGGAGTGACCCAAGTCACACCTATTCCGTAGGAATAAGCAACCTCGTCGCTCCTGTTTGGGGTTTTTGAGCAACTCGGGTAGCACAAAAAGGCCAAAAAAGGGCTACTCATCCTAGGCTGAGTTGTTGTGTATGACTGGACCTGACAGGGACTATGTGTATGTGCAGGATTCCATAGGTGGTATGGAGAGAGTGGGATATTGGTACCTTGCAAGAGTAGGCATTAGGGAATAGGGCGGTGGTGGACTTGCTCACCCGGAGTGGGATACTAAAGTACTTCCAGGTCCCAATCATGCATTCAGCCAAGTTATTCCTAGACAAGCTGGTTAGTTTTTGGGACCCGGATGCGGATTGCTTTGTCATCCAGGATGAGTGGATCAAGATCATGCTCATCGATATCTATTTTTTGACTGGTCTCCCTATGTTGGGTGTGATCTATGACACTACGCCAGAGCTCACCCATGGGGTGTCACTAGATGACCTCTGTGAGAGGCATTGCTATAGCTCTTCTACGGTGAACTCGCCATACATACTGGTGTGTGACATTGAGAGTCTTGCAACTCGGGCTGTGGCAACGATGGTGCTGTGGATATTGGGATCATCAGGACCTCACAAGATCTTAGGGGGGCATCTCCATATTGTGGAGCGTGTGATGAGAGGAACCTACTATGGGTGGGCCCAGATGTACTTGACATAGGTTTGACATTTTCTAAACCATACCAGAATAGTGGGAGGGGATTTATGTTTCCCTCATTTTTGTGCACATTCTTTTTTGAGTGGTTGCTAACCCTATGACCGCACTTGGTTGTGCGGGAGGGAGGACCTCATGAGCCTCGCATGAGGAGGTGGAGCGAGATGATGATTCGGGAGGGAGGTGGCCTAGTGGGCCAATTATTTACTTGGGATCTTTTTGCACAATAGAGGCAGCTACCATTTCTCATAGAGGACTACCCGTATGCAGCGATGGACTATCAGGGGTATCCTGAGATGATTTGACCTCCAGGACAGGCCTGGGGACTTGATGGTACATATACATGATGCTTTATGTGGTTGCATTCATATATAGTTTACTATCTTAGTGGTAGTCAATTTATGTGTATCACATATATTGATGACATACTGTGTGTATGTGTAGACATCGGATCGCTCCCTCCTGCAGGCTATAAGCGACAGAGGGGCAGGGTAGAGGGTTTAGATCCACACGCTCACAGTCATAGGAGGCGCCAGAGTACTTTTGACTCACTTTGTCATGATATAGAGTGATTATTAGAGGGGGTCACTAATGAAATCTAGCAGCACCTGGATGACGATCTGATCGTCACATGTTACCATGCTCCTCCACAGTGGATCCCCTTGATGAAGAGGATCGCAGTCGTTGTTGAGTATGTCCGAGTAGCAGCATAGGGAGATAGGCTAATGGAGGAGGAGGAGGACATAGACCCAGAGTACTAGGAGGATGACTATAATTCTAACTAGAAACTAGTGGTGTTTCCCCTAGTGTAGTGGTGCACTATGATTTTTGTATGATATGTATGCTCAGCCGAGAAAGCTTATGGTGATTCTTGTTTTTGTACTGAACATTATGATATATATATATATATATGTATGTATGTATGTATGTATGTACGTGGATGCACTTTTTTATGTTTTTTATATGTGTATTTTTATGATGATGATGCCTATATGATGTATATGACATATGTATGCATGACTATAAGATGATACATGATGCAGTTTTATTTCCTATATGCGATGATTGATGTGCCACTCTAGAACGTCATTAGCCATTTGTTCAGCTACACTGTTGAGACTTCTGGGAACATGTGTGAATGTAATGGATTCAAAATGTCTAACCAAATTTCTAGTGCGTAGGAACTTTCTAAAGAGACAAGGATCACGTACCCGGTAGCAGTTATTCAGCTGGGAGGCAAGCATTCGGGAGTCTAAGAAGACATCAAAGTGACGAATACCCATGTGTAGGGTGGCACCCAGGACTCCAATGACACCATCATACTCATCCTGGTTGTTGGTAGAAATGCCAACACACATTTCATTGATGTGGATCAACTCATGTGATGGGGAATAAATAACCCAGATAGTCGAGGCAATATTTGGAGACCATCTACTTGCTTCGTCAGTGAAACCAACATAGCGATGTGGGGTAGGATCCATCTGAGACAACCAAGGAAACAAATTGTAAGACTTGTGACAAGAAGGGTGTAAAACAAAAAATAAAAACTATGACACAAGTGACTCATTTTGGAAGACATTAGTCATAGAACCTCTTGAGGTAGAGCCCATTACAGGGATTCTGCAAAAGGTGGCCATCCGAATCAGTGAGAATGTATGCCCCCTTGTCGATGCATCAATGGAAAAAATATGGGTCATACCACATGGATTCAAATTTCCATATACCCAACTTATCATTGTCTTGATCATAAACAAGGACCATATCGCCTTTGCTAAAGGTGCGAGGGTGGACATGGGAGTCAAAATGTGACTTCGACAAAGTCTTAGCCGCTTCGATCATTTGGAGAGCAGCACGATGGTCCTCATTCATTTGTTCGAGCATAATAAGGCATTGTTCCAATGGAGAGGTATTAGGGAGGAGCTCTATGGAAAGGAAAAGTGATGGAATCTTGAACTCAATAGGAAGTACCGACTCTACACCATGGACTAAGTGGAATGGGGTAAGACCGGCGGCGTTCTTTGTTGATCTCTGGTAGGATCAAAGGGTGAAAAAGAGCATATGGTGCATGTTGGATTTGTGGTTTCCCACCATCCGCTGGAGCATGGTTTTGAGGATTTTGTTGACAGCCTCAACTTTTCCATTGCCCTGAGGGTAGTATGCAAAGGAGTGCTGGTGTTCAAACTTCAACATGGTCGAAAACTCTGTCCAAACTGTGTCTTCAAAATGATGACCATGGTCTTAGACAATCTGTTGGGGGACACTGAAATGTGTGATAACGTGGTTGAAGAATAAACTTGTTTTTGTGTCATCCTTACAATTGAATGTAGGCTTGGCCTCAACCCATTTAGTGAAATAATCGATGGCCATGATGATGTATTTATGGCCGCCAGTTGAGGTAGGATTTACATGTCACGAAGTCAATCGCGCACTTATAGAAGGGACTGACTGTGACCACATGATGTAACGGCATGGGAGGAGTCATTTATTTTTTAGCAAAGAGTTGACAACTACAACAGTGTTTAACTGCATGGATGCAATGGAAAATATGGCAGGCCAAAAATAACCAGCATGGAGAATTTTTTGGGTGGTAGCCAAACCAAAGAGGTGGCCACCGCAGGATCCACTGTGACAATCATTAAGGACTTTTTCAACCTCATCATGCATGAGGCAATGACACAATATGGTATCAATGCCCTAACGGTACAAGACATATCCTATGAGGAGATAGCGATCAGCTTGCTGTCAAAAGCATAGATGATCTTCGTGGCTCAAATGAGCCTCAAATTTTTGAATGCATAGGTATAGGAGGATGCCCCATATGAGGGGTCTTCCATGGATATGACAAATAGGAATTCGTCCAGAAGGTTGATTGTGATGGGTGATGAAGTAGACGATGGAGGGAGTTCTGTCATTAAGGCAGCTAATGCCAGAGCTTTGGTTCTTTTAGGGGCAACAAATTCCAAATCATACTCCTAGAGAACGGCAATCCACTTAGAAGCACAACCTTGAACAAGGCGGTGACTCAAGAGATACCTCATAGGGTTGGAGTCAGCCACAACTCGAGTGTGGCTCAAAAGGATGTAATGGTGTAGATTTTGAACAGAAAAGACAAAGGCAAGGGCCATCTTCTCTTCATGTGAATAATGTAAAGGGGGACTGGAAATATTCTAACTTACATAATAGATCACATTCTTTTGATGAGCATCATATTCTTGGACCAAAACTCCGGCAATGGCATTTTCAGATGCCGACACATAGAGAATGAAATCCTTAGTGAAGTCAAGTGGAGACAATAATGGTGCAGATGTCGGGGATTCTTTTAATGCGTCAAAAGCACCTTATGCATTCTTATCCCAAACAAATGGAATGTTGGTACGGAGCAGTCACAAGAAACCATAGACTTTTGTCGCATAGTCTGTAATGAAACAACGAAGGAAATTGGCCTTGCCTTGGAGACTCTGCAATCGTCGCAAAGAACATGGTGAGGGAAGATTCAAAATGGCTTGAACCTTCAGAGGGTCAACCACAATCCCTTTGTGAGAGACGATAAACCCAAGTAAACTCCCAGTTGGGACACAAAACACACACTTGATAGGGTTCAAGCATGCATTGTATTTGCGACATCGTAAGAAAACTTATCGTAAGTCGTCTAGATGTTGTGAACATTTCCGAGAGCAAGCCATGAGGTCGTCCAGGTAGACCAAGATTATATGGATAAGGTCATGGAAGCAATATTTCATGGCCCACTGAGAAGTGGCTTTAGCATTTTTAAGGCTGAATGGCATTACTCGATATGCAAATGTGCCCCAAGCGATTACGAAAGCAGTATTGTACTGGTCTTCTTTCCGGATATGAATTCTAGAACAAGCATCAATGATCTATTCAATGAATGGAGTGGGGAAATTTTCCTTTGGATAGGCCAAGTTCAAATCACGAAAGTCAATATAGACACGAATGGTACCCTATTTCTTATTAATAGGAACAGGATTGGAAACCCAAGTGGTATATGTGATGGGGTATATAAAACCTGTTTTGAATAGTTTCTTAATCTTAGCCTTGACAACAGGAGCCTTTGAGGGGTGAATGGGTCTTTTCTTTTAATGCGCAGGTGAAAAATTAGGCCAAGTGTCGATATGATGTTCGACGATGGATGGATCAAGCCCAAGCATCTCGGTATAGGACCAAGCGAAAACATCACAGAATTCTTGAAAAAAGTGTTTTGTAGGAATCCACTTCTTCAAGGGAACAAGAGGATCCAAGTGTAATGTATTCAACTACCTCATGGTTGGTTGATATGTTGACTTTAATGGTTGGTGAAATGTTAGCCATATTACCCTCTTCAAAGGCATAGGGTGCCAGAATGGGGTTCTTGAACCAGTCGACTTTTCCATGGATGAAGTCTTTGGCTTCAACTGAGTACTAATCTAATGATGAAAGAGGTTCATTCGGAATAAAAAATGAGCATTGATTCATATCATCCCAAGGGTACTCAGGAGCTGACAAAGATTCAAGTATTTCCTCATCATTGTTAAAACAATGCGTAGAAAGATTGGAGGGATCCTCTATGTCTGAGAGAATGGAAGGACTACTGGAATTGGAGATCATGTATATGGTTTTGGTCATGTCCGAGGAAGAAATTAGAGGGTGGATCTCCTCAAGAACAGTGATTTTGGACTCACCAGATTGTTTCTGAAGGTCACAAAGGGCTAACCAATACTCGGGCAAGTCTGGGAAATGGTGAGAGTAGTGACCATACAAGCCACAAACTCCACAAGGGTGGTTGGTTCACAATGGCTTATTCTTAACCGTCGGTGGATCTGGGATGGTGACTACTAGAGTGCCATCAGATGTATCCATGGCTTCCAAGTGGGTGCAAAGGATAGGAAACTCTGGACAATTATGTGTCGCATGACCTTGGATATCACAAAACGTGCAAGGAGGAGTGGGGCGAGGTTCAGTTGTTGCTTTGGCATCCTTGCCCTCGGTCTTCTTTGGAGGAGGAGGGGAAATCTTGGATACGAGAGGATTCTTTGATGGACTATGAAGTGGGTGTGACACCATAGCAATGGGTTGGATGGGATTCAACACAACCTAGGGATTTGGGGGTGGGGTGGGTGAATTGAGGTACCACACAAGAATTTCCAGCATAAAATTTGGTAGGTTTAGAGTAGCCATGAAAAGATTACTCATGATGCCATATGGTGGAAACAGGAAGGGAATCATGTGGATTGGGAATGAACCCCACTATTTCCCCAGTGACTGATGTTGAGGTTGTGACTAAGGCTGCGATGTGTTTGGAATGGTACTCGATTTGATAGTACACAAATCTGAGATTTCAGTGGGCGTAGGTAGAGATGGTAAGGACAAAAGGTATCCGTCATAGGAGTGTTGGAAAATAGGCCCAGGCCAACAGCAGACAAGGATGGAATGGACACATTGTCAATGGTGGAGCTGATAGTTGAAAGGACATGTTCTGGCATGGCCGGCCCCTTAGGATTGTAGTAAGTCAACTGGTCGATAGTTACAATCTTCCCATCATGAGGGAACATCAGTAGTTGAAAGATGGTAGATGCCATGGCTTGCATGACATACATGTAGCTACGTCCTAGGAGGAGGTTATAGTCAAGTTGGGAATTGACAACCTCAATGTCAATCAACACCATTTTTCCAGAAATATCAACAGGAACATTCGTTAGAATTCCTCATGGCTAAGTGGAGAAACCATCGTAGGGGTGGAGAGAAATGGTAGAAGGTTGAAGGATGGGGGACCTGAGTTTCTACTAAATGGTGGTTGACATGAAACAGGTGGAGGCCCCTTCATCAATAATGCATCGATGTATGACCAAATTCTGAATTGAGATCAGAAGTTGGAAGGTGAGGATAGACGGAATCCTATATTCTCCTTGATCCAAGTCAAAGGTGATCAAACTGGAATCAAAGGGATCAACAACACCTAGCAGAGAAAACAATGTTTTACACTATGTTGGGAAAGTTTTAAGCACTTCCAAAGCAGACATGGTTGTAGGATATTGGGCCAATTTTTCAACTATGTTTTAGTTTAGGGCAGCTCTAGGGAACCATGGTGCATTGGCCGCCCCATGTGCTAGGGGTCTCGGTAAGTGTAGAGACATGTTGGAATTGGTAGAGGTAGACGCCACTAATGGGTCAACGGTTTCTATGGTGGATCTATACTAGTTGTGCCAAGTCTGGAGGTTGACTTCGGATGACAACGTCATGAGGTGATGGACACCAACCTCAGTAGGTGGGGCCGTAATGGGAGCTTCGAGGGTAGTTGGGTCCAAGGGTTGGGTTGCAACCATACCTTAGTGTGGTAGGGGGTTCTAGAGCACCATGGGTAGAGGACCTGGTGATCTTGGGTTGGGATGAGCCAGAGAAGCTGAGTTTGGATCACGTTGTTGGTCATTATGGAGAAGTTGTTGGACGTGATCCATGTGAGGACACAGATGCATGTAATGATTGTAGGTGTTGCAGACAGCACACAGATGGTTGGTCTGTAACTATGGGTTCTTCTGAGGACGATTGGGATGCTGGGGATTTTTTGCAAGCAGTTCGACACCGTTGTTGTTTGGAGGGTTGGCCTATTGGCCGCCTCCTTGGGGTTAATTATTTCCTTGATTTTTTCCTTGCTTGTTCTTTCCCTGCCCTTGTTGGTTATTGGGGGCGGGCTGGTTTGAAAGATTTTGCTAAGCATAAACCTATTCTGTAGAGACTGGAGGAGTCAAGGCCAGAGTTGGATTGGGTTGCACAGGTGGTTCATAATAGACTGGGGGAGCTGAACGGGATACAAACTCAGCTGCTTAGCCAGAACATGATTATGCCGAACAGGTCAGCCCATGGACATGATGAGTTGGTGTGGGAGGCGCATAGGAGGTGGTGGCTCTGGACTGAGCCATCATACATGAGTAACCAGGGGAGAAAATAGGTTGGGAAACACAATGGATGTTACATGGGTATGGTGGCATCATGGGAGAGGCCGCATAGAACTAAGGATGTTGTTTGATAGAGACAATGACTCCATCAGCAACATGGGATGCCCCTGGTGTGTCACGGTGATAGGTGTCAGCTCAGGGGGCATCGGGTATGATGGTATATAAATACCCATATTGGGCGTAGATTAATTCAAACTACTAAGCCTTTAAGATGGCCTCCTCCTCAAAATCAGGTTGCTCAGAGGAAACATCCTTGGCTATGGGTGGGAGTAAGGTTTTCAAAAACCAGTCAAGGAAGATCCTATCATCCAATTGGATCTTTCACAAGCTACGCCGACGTCGCCACTCATGGATGTGATCTGTGATGTGGGTAGTTGTCTTTTGATGGTAGGATAAAAGGATACGCAATCCCTCATCATATCGGATGGGTAGTTGAAATTATTGAAGGAACATGGAGACAAGTGAGGAGAAATCGGGGTAAGTGGCATGAGGTAGCTCGATGTACTATTTGGTCGCAGCACCCGTAAGTGTGCCCTGGAAAAACCTCAATCTAACATATTCATCCACACTATTGTTCGTTGAACACCATAAGTGAAAATACATGATGTGGTTTTGGGGGTCCTCACCTGCCTTGCCCTCAAACTTTGGGATGTTTGAGGGAATTTTTGTAGGCATGGGAGGCCAGTGTGGTTGATGACTGATGGGTTCATTTGTTAACCTTGCCAAATCTGGCAGGTTAAGACTAGCCATGAAAGGTAGGCTAGACCCGAGGTTGGCTCAGTAAGGACCAGCAATGGTGTTGGTGGTTGCGGGAATGTAGTTCCTATGTATGACTGAGGGCTAGTGGGGTTGACTTCCCATAGTAGGAATAGTCAAAATGGATGTAGAAGGGCCACTTCCCCCAGGTATAAAAGGTGGTATGGTAGGAACCATGGTAGCTAGTGTGGGTCCACCACTAATGGGAAACATACTAGTAGTCGTGTGTGCAGTGGTGATGGGGCCACTAGAATGGATACCCATGATGATGGGTGGCAAGGACGTATTTCCACCATCTATTATCCCTCCATGGAAGGGATATGGATACGCACCATCCATGGGGCTAGTGGGGGCAGTGAACAAAGTGGGTTCGGATTGGTAGGAATATGAATCGGACTCGGAGGATATGTGTGGCTCTAAGGATGGTGAGTGATGTCCAATATGGCTTCGATGGTGACAGTTCAAAGAACCAAATTGAGGGGTGTGCCCCCTAATCCAATAGGAACAACGTGGTGGAGTAATGATGGCTTATTGTAGTGATGGGAAATGAATATGGACCCCAGTTTTAATCAGCTTCCTAATGGTTAAAAGGGGTCACTCGACCACCAATGTTGTCTGATGGCTTATGTATTGGGGCAGTACCCATCACTCCATGGCTTAGGTAAAACTAATGACCCTTTGCCAAAAAATGACAGCTCTTGGTTTTCCTCACTAGTGGGAACTAGTCAATCTGGTGGGGGTCGTTGCCCTTTTGGCTTGGAAGGTCCTCTCAATGTCCAACTACTTCGGGGTTCCTGTGGTACTCCTCACAATGAGTTTTAGGGATATTCCCAAGTACTTCCCATAGTTAACTGGATGGGACTTATGTCCCAATCCGAATGTTATTATGTTAATTGGTTATTTCTAATGGATCTGCTCAGGGTCATGGACTGAGCATGTTCACTTAGTGGTGTGAGTGTGTGTGTGCATCTATATGTAAAAAAATTTCCTTCCAATCTTGAAACAAAATGGGTAACAAGGGAATTTTGCAGGAAATCAGCAAGGAGATGTAACAGAGCAGGTATGGACAAAAAAATAGGTCTGGACAAAGGTTTCAGACAGACAGGGGTTTGAACCAGGCACGAGAAACATACTGTAAACTGATAGTCGCACCTATTGATGGAGCAGGTGTGATCTGGGTCGCACAGAACAAAAAGGAAAAATCGATCTGGACATAAAACATTCAAGTTAGGAAAACCTGGAGGAAAGACATGACTGGGTTGCTCAAAACAGGGTCACAGGGGCAAATGGGGTCTCTCTGTCAGTCAGGACAGGTGCGATCCGGCTTTGTGAGCTAGCTTGTGTGTATCATGGCTAAGTTCATGACCTAGGTTGCACTTATCAGGAGGAAAGGAGCGACTGGGTCATGACTTCTAGCCCGATAGGTGTGACTGGTGCCGAACATGAAAAAATCAAAAACAAAAGAGTCGGTAGGGGTCATGGCAGCAAGCACTAACGCAATGAAGGTTCTATTACAGCTGCATAAATTTCCCAAATTTTAAAAATTTTGGACCCTCCTTTTAAATCTTGTATTGCTTGGATTTGTTTTGGATTGATGAACTATGTGGTCTTCTGCTAACGAATTTGGATCATGAGGTTGAATTGGGGTTAATTGTTTGCCATTTTCAGGAGTTTGAATGACTATCTTTGGTTGAGTTTGAACTTGAACTTTTGTTTCACTATCGGAATGTTTTGACAAATAGTTGGAGTTTAGTCTTCCCGATCACCGACGTTTTTCAATTGTTGCGGAAGCCATAGTCAATGTGACTCCCGCCATTGTGGCTATGTAGTGTGTTTTCTCTTCGATGGTTAGTTGGTTCATATGTCGACGTAGTACTGGTTATGCCTCCGAGCTTTTGATCGCCGATACTCTCAGTTGGTCATAGAGCCCGTAGTCTTTTCGTCACCAGCTGTTACAGCTCCTCATTGAACTAGTCGTCCGATACTATAGTGGATCCGACTTTCGATGCTGTAGTTAGTGTTTTATCGTGCCGACAATTTGTTTTTCCATGGAACCCTTAGACCATTCGTCACCCGCCATTGCGGCTCCTTAGCAGGATAATCCCCGATCCTTATTTTTTCGATGAAAGTTTGTTTTGGACCATTTCTTAGGATTTTTTCCTGTCGGTAAGGGTTTTCCCGCCTTACTCGTGAGCTTTCACTCTATTTTTTAATGGCGGTTACTCTGCCTTTCTCCATGCTTTCATCAGAAGTTGTCGATTTGGTCCAGATGCGGTCGAGATTAGGATAAGGAGTTTGTTTTTCGTATTTGTGGTTTTAAGTTTGGATAGTGGACTTAGCTGAGTTCAAGATACGAAAGTGCATGATTTTCTCTGCATTATCATTTTTCTCTTCATGCATTAATATTTTTAATAGTTCATTTTACAAGATGTATGTTTTAATACAGTTTGAGTTATTTTGACAAACATTAAGTGATCTAAGAACTAATTGATTCATGACAGGGTGATGGTTGCTACAAAGAAGATATGTCTAGAAGACTAAGCAGAAAAAATGAAGGAACAAAGGAGAAGAAATTAAGGGTTCGAGATCTTAGACAGATCAATAGCAGCAAAGGCCCAGGCTTGGGAGGACTTTGTTAGTTACCAAGCTGGTCCTTTTTCATAAAAGTGCTTTTAAATCTTAGATTTGAAATCTAATGTTTGTGTGAATCATGAGCACTCACAAAAGACAAAATTGTGAGATTAAACGGTTGGGGGAGCCCAAAGGTCACCGAGGGGCAGTCCAAGACTTTTGCCTTTTTGTATAAGTATTGGAGAGATAGATGGAGAGAGAGGGCTTTTTCCCAGTGAGACTTGTGAAAAAATTGCTGTAAGAGGAACTATTTCATTTTGCAATAATATAATTACAATTTTTCCTGTTGGAGAAAGTGTTGTTTGGTATGTTCAAATGTGGTGAAATGAACAATGTTGAAGGGGAATTATTTCATTTTCAACTGTGTTTCATTAACTGTGAGATTTTTCTAACTTTCTGAACCTATGTTCTTGTATGAATGTTCTCTGGTTTATTTTATGATAATTTCCACTATGAATAATGAATGTTTTAACAAACGACGAGCTATATTGTTGTGCATATCTCTATTCATGTTTATGTGTTTTGATTCTAAGAACAGCTATCTGTGATTTATCTTAACATATGAGCAGTAATACATTACTCATTAATTGATAATCTTGCTCCCTAGGGACAACTTAGTTAGTCTGGTTTTCTATTGTGTGTGATTTAGATGCGAGAGAGTTTAAGATGAGAGGTAAGAACCTACGCATCACAGTGTGACCGCTCCTCGTATTCTTTATCAATCTGCATGTTAGATAGAAACTTGCATATCATACTTAAATTTTAAAAAATACAAAAATATACACGGTGGACCGGGCCACAAGCCACAACTAGTAAAACCCTTTACTTTTGTTACTTGACCTATGGTAGCTGAACCGCAAACCGGATGGATTCCCCATACCAAACAGTCACGAGCTAGTTGGGAAAGTTGACTGGGGAGAATCCTTTGCTGTTGTTGCCTATGATTTTCCAGGCCTCAATAGTTTCTGGCACTAGAAGGAGGGCCACCAGTGCATGGCTGGCTGGCGAAATCCATTTCCTCGAAGTTACTCCACCAGTGATAGTTTTGAAAGTCGTTTATTTCCTAACCCGAATACTGAAGAGAATAGAGAACATTTTTTTTCTGTGGACAATGAAGTTGTTAATGATTTGAGGAGACACACTAGAGCATATGTGAAGAGTATTGGAGGATTACCCACTATCCCTGATTTACCCCGAAGAGATTACAAGAAGAAAGACCGTCCTATTTTGGAAGATTCAGTGTTGGTTGGAGAATTGGAAGAATTAGTGGAACTAGCATTACAGGAAGTTGTTCAGCCTTTGAATCAAGTAGGCCCAAACACACCTTACTATTCTCCTGTGCATACTCCTATTCCATTACCACCTCACTCTCCACCTAGACTCATGGCAGGCGTAAATGCAAATCAGCCTCCTAACCCACCAAATCCACCACCTGCTTGGAAATCCAGATCACCTCTAAACCTAGCACCTCCTTTGCATGGCTTACCTCAGGATTTTGAGAAGATGCTACCCAAGTTTGATCCAAGTGAGAATTTTTTAGTAAATGACCATTTGCAAAGTTTCTACTTGGCCATAGAAGGACTAAAGGCTGGAGAACATGAAGATGTAGTCTGTAGACTTTTCCCGCATACCCTTAAAGGAGCAGCAACCTCATGGTATTTTGGTTTTCCTGCAAACTCAATCCCAGATTGGGATACCTTTGAAAGGATATTTAGAAGCAAATATGCAACCAAAAAAACTCATGCGGCTCTCATGAAAGGATTGTGTGCTTTAAAGAAAGAAAGAAAAGAAAAGGTGCATAGTTTTACCCAAAGATTTGCAGCTTATCTTAAGATTTTTTTTGAAATGGATAAGCCCTCGGATAAAGTTCTAATTGAGTATTATACTTCAACTCTAGGACCTGATTTGGCCATGTTTGCCAAAATGAAATCCAAACCTATGCTAGCAAAGACTTATGAAGAAGCGAAGAGAGTAGAGGCTGAAAAGGAAAGCATCAAATATTATCCTGAGCAGTCAAGGGAGAAAAATGTTGGGAAGAAAGCTTTGTTATTTACTAATCCTAAAGAGGAACAATCACATGATTTCGAAGGAATGGCAAAGATGATGCAGAAGCTTTCCAACAAAATAATAGACTTGGAAAAGGAAAAGGAAGCCCAAAAGTTCTATAAGCCTTATTACAAGAAAAAAGAGGATAACAATCAATCCCAACCCCCTCCACATAGTCTTGCATCGATGAACTTAATAGAGGTAGGGATGGATAACTTTTGCACTTTCCACCAACAACCCCATTCTGAAAAAAATTGTCCTCAATGGATAAATTCAATGACATTAGTAATGAATCAGCTGTTGGATTCCAAATTAACTGAGGATAATGATGAAGAGGGAAAAGATAACAATAAATTAACAGAAAAACTAGAGGGTGATACCATGGTTTTATGGGACTGTGTCTCACTTTTTGATACAGAGAACGAGGATACTATGAGATAGGACGAAATATTAGAAACAAATGTGACAACGAGAAGTCAAGGTTTGATAAAAGAGGACAGATTAGTACTCCTGAAAATTAAGAGACTCCAAAAGAATGTAAAGAAATTTCAGAAAAGCACCACAGCTGATAAAATTCCTGAGTTTATCATTACCAGTCAAGATCCTAAGCAAATCAGCATGCCTGTTAAGCCAGTTGTAGAGAAAAGTGACAATGTAAAAAAGAATCTAGAATAACATAAGATGGAGTATGATGTTGTGGAAGATATTAAAAGGGCTAAAGCAAATATTTCTTTATTTGAAATGTGCAATATACCTCAGTAGAAAGAAAGATTGTTAAAAGCACTTGAAATACCTGAAGAAAAGCTTCCCATTGACAATCAACCCCAAGAAGAAGAAATTGGTGAAACAAGTGTGGGAGGTAAGCCTAAATGCAAAACCCCACCATTTCTCCTGACCTTTGAAATTTTCAACCATAATGTGCACAACTGTTTAGTAGACTCAGGGGCATCAATAAATGTTATGCCGCTTTCAGTCTGCAAAAAGATAAATGGACAGCCTAAACCATCCACCTAGCAAGTTATTGAGTTAGACAAAACAAATGTGAAGGTAATTGGAGAAATGGAGGATGTTTTGATTCGACTATATTCAAATGAAAAGGTATGTCAGTTCATAGATATCGTAGTAGCAGACATACCTGAGGCTTATGGACTTGTTTTGAGTCGGGATTGGTCAGCAAAGTTAAATGGATATTTTGCCTCAAATTGGTCACATTTGTGGTTTCCTTATAAGGGAATCCCCAATCAAATTAAAGTATTAAGAGAGCCCCACATGAAGCACAATGTTACTCAGTTGGAGGATAAGAACGAACCAGTGAATTCTGTATTGGGGAATTACTTCATTGAACTAGAACCAGAAAACTACCAAGCGAAAGAAGCTAGCGGTACATCAAACACACAGCCCGATCTCCTTCGATTTTCACGGGCTGACGAATTTGACTGTAAAATAGTAGACTTAGTTTCAGTTGTTGATTCATGTATGGTAGAAGTAGATAGTTTTTGGACACTTTTCTTTGATGGATCTAAAACTTTGGAAGGATCAGGAGCTGGCTGTGTCCTGATTGATCCAAAGAAAAATAAACATTTTCTTTCATGTAGGTTAGAGTTTGAAAGTACCAATAACACAGCCGAATATGAAGCATTAGTTCAAGGACTAATAAAAGCAATTGAATTAAAAGTAGAAAATCTGAAAGTGTATGGGGATTCTGAAATAATTGTAAAGAAAATTCAAAAACAGATACGTTGCATCTCACTTCATTTAAAAGCTTATCAGAATGAAGTGTGGGATTTGCTGACAAATTTTTTTGCATTTAATATTGTATCTATTCCTAGACTTAAGAATGCAACAGCTGACTTATTAGCTACCTCAGCTGCAAGGCTTGTACCTACAAATAACAAATTTTCTATTGAATTACTTTTCAGGCCTGCGATTCCAAACATGATTACTAATCTACAAGTTTTTTATGATGATCAACAAATCTTGGAATGTTTGATGAATGATCAAACTTTCAAAGGAGCAATTATCGATGATGAAGAACACCAAGCTGAGTTAAAATTCGATAAATTCATTCCTAAAGGGGTCAGGACCTTAGAGTGGATGTTTGATTTAAATAGGAAATTCAGAATACCAGCAAACGTCAAAACTCATAGCTCGTCTTTGCAATTCGAGCTGATAAATTTGAGAACTGAAATTAAACCCAAATATGTAAATTTGGGAAAGTGTTGCTCTCCGAGTGAAAGAAATAAGTTCATCAGTTTGTTCAAATAGTACAAAGATGTGTTTACCTGGACATATGAAGAGCTGAAAACATATGACACCAAGATTATACAGCATGCCATCCCTATTAGATCAGGAGTCAATCCTTATCAGCAACCTTTGAGGAATATGCATCCAAAATTGGAGCCTTTAATTCAGAATGAAGTGAAAAAATTATTGAATGCCAAAATTATATTCAAAGTCAGACACTCAAAATGGGTTTCAAATTTGGTGCCAGTAAGGAAGAAATCTGGAGAAATCAGGCTATGTGTGGATTTCAGAAACTTAAATCGTGCTTCAGACAAAGACAACTATCCAGTCCCGCCCATGGAACAGATATTATAGATGGTTTCAGGTTCTAAGTTATTTTCGTTATTGTATGGATTCTTTGGCTACAATCAAGTGTTAGTAGCTGAAGAAGACAGACTTAAAACTACATTCAGAACAAAATGGGGAACTTTTGCTTACATCAGGATGCCCTTTGGACTCATCAACGCTGGAGCTACTTTCCAGAGGGCTATGGATATAGCTTTCCGCGGTCTAATTGGCCATAGTGTTGTAGTATATCTCGACAATGTAATGATATTTTCAAACAAGAGAGAAGAACACGCATTCCATTTAAAACAAATTTTTGAGCGTTGTCGAAAATACAGCATCTCACTGAATCCAAGGAAATGTGTGTTTGTTGTTATACAAGGAAAGCTACTGGGTCACGTGGTTTCTAAAAAGGGGATATCCATAGACCCAAAAAGGATCAAAGCTATCGAATAGATCCCCTTACCCCATAATAAAAAAAGTGTGCAATCATTTATGGGGACAATAAATTTCGTGTGAAGGTTTGTGCTGGATTTTGCTCAAATTGTTAAACCTTTGCAGAAAATGGTGAAACAAAGTGTACAATTTAGGTGGACTGATGTAGAGAAGGATGCATTCAGTCAAATAAAGACATCTATTTCTCATGCACCCTCTCTCAAAAGTCTAAATTTCGAGAAGGATTTTATTTTGTACACTTTGGCATCTGACGATTCATTAGCAGCGGTGCTTACACAGAAGGAAGATGGGGGAGATGAGTTCCCCATATCATTTATGAGCACTGGTCTACAGGGGGGCAAATTGAATTACCCAGCTATGGATAAACAAGCTTATGTAGTCTTCAAAGCGGTAAAACAATTCAGGCCCTACATACTCAAGAACCGGACAAAGGTAATAGTTCCACATCCAGCTATGAGGTCTCTTTTCGTGCAAAAAGAATTAGGAGAAAGAAGAGGCAACTGGGTAACAGCATTACAAGAATATGACCTCGAATTCAAACCAGCTTGCATAGTTGAATGGCAAGGACTGTGCAAATTAATGGTTGAAGGTAAAAATAATGAGGAAAATGATTGGGAAAATGAAGCTGAATTACATATGACGAATGTATGTCCTCTTTTCACAGCTCCAGATTCCTGGTACCGAGACCTTGTTCATTACCTTCAGGAAGGATTGTTTCCAGAACATTGGAATTCCAAACAGCGAAGAGCGTTGCGCCTTAAATCAGTTGCATATCATATCATTGATGGAATTTTATTCAGGAAGAATTATGATGGAGTCCTTCTCAGGTGCTTAGAGAAAGAAGATGCCTGAAAGGTCATAACAGAGTTACATGACAGGCCTGCTGGAGGCCATTTTTTCGGAGATACGACAGCCCACAAGATTCTCAGAGCTAGATACTATTGGCCCACACTATTCAAGGATGCTCATGCCCATGTTAGAAAGTGTGATATCTGCCAAAGGTGTGGGGGAAGACAAGCCAAAGCAGCAGGACCATTGAATCCTGTGATGATAACGGAACCATTTGAGCAATGGGGGATTGATATTATTGGGGAGATAAAACCAAACTCTTCCTTGTAGCACAAATATATCTTGATAGCAATTGACTACTTCACTAGATGGGTCAAGGCTATTCTATTACGTAAAGCCAATGAAGATGCGGTCATAGATTTCTTGCAAGATCATATTATGACCAGGTTTGGGGTTCCAATTTCCCTGGTTTTCGTTAATGCTACTTATTTTTCTTCCATCAAATTAACTGCATTTTCTCATGAAAAGGGAATTAAGTTGCATTATTACGCCAACTACTACCCAAAAGGAAATGGTTTGGCAGAATCTACAAACAAGAATCTAATTAGGAGCTTAAAAAAGACTGTGATAGAAAACCAGAGAGGTTGGCATTTAGCATTACCAAACGCTCTTTGGGCTGATAGGGTCACACCCAAGAATTCCTTAGGTGTATCACTGTATACCCTTGTTTATGGAAAAGAGGCTATACTCCCTCCTAACATTATTCTACCATCTTCCATAATAGCTCAAGATTCTAGAGGCACAGATAACAAAATCCTGCAACTTAGAATCTATAATATTTTGAAGGTGGAAGAGTCTATATCCAGGGCCAAAGAACATTTTAAGCAACAGCAGGAAGTATTGAAAAGGTGGTTTGATAAGTACAAAGCTAGAACAAAGGAATTTGAAGTGGGAGATGTGGTTCTTAAGTGGGATCACCCGCATGATGAAAAGGGGAAGCACACAAAGTTTCAACAGTTATGGGTAGGCCCTTTTCAGATTGCAGCAAAACTTGGCCCCTCAACCTATAAATTGCAAGATTTACAGGGGTGGGAGGAGAACTTACCAGTAAATGGTTTAGTTCTCAAACCTTATTTTTCCTGATTTTTGTTTTTTATTTCTTGTTTTGTACATAAATAAATTGATTTGGTTGTTTATTTTTATTTGCCTTAGTTCTGTTTTGTTTTAGTTTAGATTTCGATTGATTTCAATGAAAAGAGGCAAGCTTTTGGTTGCATGGAGAGCATCAGAATTCTGGAGTAATTAAAATCCTCGATTATAAGACTGTGTACTATTGTTTTATCTGAAAGAATTTCTTCTAGTTTAACAGTTTTCCAAAATGGCTATGAATACATTGAAGTCCTACTTAATCCTTGGAAAATAACTCAGGATCAAAAAGTCTAGAATACTATTTCGAGGCTCCATCCATCTCACATTTAAAGATGTCCTAGGGAGTGACGATAAGAGACCCATGGAAAGGAAGCAGGGTAAATAGTATATTATATATAAATGATCCCATGCCAAGAATTGAAAGCCAAAAGGCAAATAAGAGTCAAAAACTTCTATGAAAGCAATATGTATCAAAACAAAGTATTGAATCATATAAGTACTAAATTGCCAAAAGTTCTTCTCCGTCCGTGAGCTGAAAATTAAATACATCTCTCACACAAAAGGACACTATGGATAGAGGATCCTGAATAAAAAATTCAGAAAGAAACGCATGCAGGAGGACTCAAATAAAAAGACAAAAGTCCAAAAGCACAAAAAAGTGCAAAAGGGCATGGGAATGAGGAACAAATGAATATTTCTGTTTAGCATATGTTACAATCCTATGGTGTCCAAGCTGGAAGCTACCTTAAGACAGAGGTAATAAATGAAAATCATATTCCTAGCCTCAAAAGAGTTATCTTGACTTTGAAATCCTGGTTTCCATTTTCCTAATTGGACCATCATCAGTGATTATAAAGACATTTGCCATTTGGGAAATCAAGATATCTAGAAGAATTCAACATGTTGGTTTTATTGTTAAAGAATCTGTTACTTAGGGAAGCAATTGTCCAGAGATCTGGGTTCACCAAGTAGTCGCCAATTGTTGCAGCTGCATCAATTTCCCAAATTTTAAAAATTTTGGACCCTCCTTTTAAATCTTGTATTGCTTGGATTTGTTTCGGATTGATGAACTATGTGGTCTTCTGCTAACGAATTTGGATCATGAGGTTGAATTGGGGTTAATTGTTTTCCATTTTCGGGAGTTTGAATTACTATCTTTGGTTGAGTTTGAACTTGAATTTTTGTTTCTCTATCGGAATGTTTTAACAAATAGTTGGAGTTTAGTCTTCCCAATCGCTGACGTTTTTCAATTGTTGTAGAAGCCATAGTCAATGTGACTCCCGTCGTTGCAGTTGTGCAGTGTGTTTTCTCTCCGACGATTAATTGGTTCATATGCCAACACAGTATTGGTTAGGCCTCTGAGCTTTCGATCGCCAATATTCTCAGTTGGTCACGAAGCCCGTAGTCTTTTCGTCACCCGCCGTTACGGCTCCTCATTGAACTAGTCGTCCGATACTATAGTGGATCCGAGTTCCGATGCTGCAATTAGTGTTTTATCGCACCAACGATTTGTTTTTCCATGGAACCCTTAGACCATTCGTCACCCACCATTGCAGCTCCTTAGCAAGCTAATACCTGATCCTTAGTTTTCCGATGAAAGTTTGTTTTGGACCATTGCTTAGGATTTTTTCCTGCCAGTAAGGGTTTTCCTGCCTTGATCGTGAGCTTTCACTCTATTTTTTGATGGTGGTTACTCTGCCTTTCTCCATGCTTTCATCAGAAGTTTTTGATTTGGTCTAGATGCGGCCGGGATTAGGATAAGGAGTTTGTTTTTTGGATTTGTGGTTTTAATTTTGGATAGTGTACTTAGCTGAGTTCAACAAACAAAAGTGCACGATTTTCTCTCCATTATCATTTTTCTCTTTATGCATTAATATTTTTAATAGTTCATTTTACAAGATGTATGTTTTAATATAGTTTGAGATATTTTGACAAATGTTAAGTGATCTAAGAACTGATTGATTCATGACAGGGTGATGGCTGCTGCAAAGAAGATATGTCTAGAAGACTAAGCAGAAAAAATGAAGGAACAGAGGAGAAGAAATTAAGGGTTCGAGATCTCAGACAGATCGATAGCAGCAAAGGCCCAGTCTTGGGAGGACTTCGTTAGTTACCAAGCTGGTCCTTTTTCATAAAAGTGCTTTTAAATCTTAGATTCGAAATGTAACGTTTGTGTGAATCATGAGCACTCACAAAAGACAAAATTGTGAGATTAAACGATTGGGGGAGCCCAAAGGTCACTGAGGGGCAGTCCAAGAGTTTTGCCTTTTTGTATAAGTATTGGAGAGATAGATGGAAAGAGAGGGATTTTTCCCAGTGAGACTTGTGAAAAACTTGTTGTAAGAGGAACTATTTCGTTTTGCAATAATATAATTACAATTTTGCCTTTTGGAGAAAGTGCTATGTGGAATGTTCAAATGTGGTGAAATGAACAATGTTGAAGGGGAACTATTTCATTTTCAACTGTGTTTCATTAACTGTGAGATCATTCTAACTTTCTGAACCTATGTTCTTGTATGAATGTTCTCTGGTTTATTTTATGATAATTTCCACTATGAGTAATGAATGTTTTAACAAACGATGAGCTATCTTGTTGTGCATATCTCTATTCATGTTTATGTGTTTTGATTCTAAGAACAGTTATCTGTGATTTATCTTAACATATGAGTAGTAATACATTACTCATTAATTGATCATCTTGCTCCCTAGGGACAGCTTACTTAGTATGTTTTTCTGTTGTGTGCGATTTAGATGCGAGAGAGTTTAAGATGAGAGATAAGAACCTGCGCATCACGTTGTGACCGCTCCTCGTATTCTTTATCAATCTGCATGTTAGATAGGCACTTGCATATCATACTTAAAGTTTAAAAAATACAAAAATATACACGGTGGACCGGGCCGCAACTAGTAAAACCCTTTATTTTTGTTACTTGACCTACAGTAGTCGGACCGCAAACCAAATGGATTCCCCATACCAAACAGTCACAGGCTAGTTGGGAACATTGACTGGGGAGAATCCCTTGCTGTTTTTGCCTGCGATTTTCCAGGCCTCAACAAGTTCGGATCGACCGCGTGGGAGCCCGATCGATGATGGCTGAAGGCATAAACTAAAGACAAAATTGTAGCAATCCTGCAAAAATAGGGATCCGAGAGGATCGACCAGTAGAGTCACCAAAATTGTAATAGGAATTTCTCCCTTGTTACATGCAAAAGCAAAAACCTTACATCAATGGGACTGTAAGGGAGAGCTCGTGGAAAACTAAAAAAATAAAACAGATTAGTAACAAAAAGCAAATATATATACGAGGGATAAACTAAATAAAATGCAAATAAACAAATTTTATATCTTCTTTCTTGTAAAGTGGGCCACCATGGTCGTCTCGGAAGTGGTATGCCTCTCCACAGGCTAGTTCTCCAAGTTCATATGGAGAATGTCTCGGCGTACTAAGTGGGAATGGTATGGCAACGGGGTGGTGGAAAAATGGTGTGTGAATACCTAAGAGTAAAAGGTGTCCCAGCATACTCACAAGAATGGAAAAAAGGTATTTTGGGAGATCCCTTCACAATGTATTTATAGAATGGATCTAGGGTTTTTACCCAATTTGGTTACCCATGGTATTTTCCTATGGTTTGTCTCTTTTAGGGTTTTTACACCCTTTTTAGGGTTTTGGAACCTTTTTTAGGGTTTTTGACCCTTTTTTTGGAGAGAGTGAGGGTACACCATAGTAAATAATAATGTTTTGGACCATTTTTTGTGGAAATACAATTGTGAAGGTCAAAAGTAAGGGAAATATGGTAGGAAAATGATGTATGTATGTGGTTTAGACCATGTAGAGCTAGGTGAACATTTTGTGTGTTAACAAGTATTACAAATTTAGACCTGATTGCGGATATATGACAAATCTGAAATGCCAAGGCTAAAAATTGTCACCAAGATATCAAATTTGGGATTTATAGGCAGTGATTCGAATTGGGGAAATAATTGGAGTAGTAAAAAGAAGACAAGTGTCATGAGAGTTACTAAACCACTGAGATCAGTTGGAGGAATCCCATGGAGGAAAATTCAACCTTAGGAGGCCTCATGAAGGTAATAAAAGGATTTCATGAGGAATGAGAATATATTTTTATCATTTGTTAATTGACCTTTGGCATTTTAGAGAGATTTTTCTTGTCCACTGCACGATGAGTGTTCACTCTCCTTGCTTGTAAGCCAATTTCAAGGGATTTGGATTCATTTCCATATCCTCTGTAAGTCAAAATATTGGAAATACATGTATGAAACGCTTGCATTCCCATGCTCTTGAATAACTGGTTTTCATGTATTTGGCTTCAATATTGAAGTATATTTATATCATATTTGTATGAGGAAATTTCTATGAGTTTGATGATGTTGGGAAAGCCATATATTATTTATTTCTATGTACTTTCATTCCCATATTCTATACCGCTTGAATCCAAGAAACTCCTGTGAAAACCTTGCATTCTCATGCCATTGTATCACTAGTTTTCATGGATTTTGGCTTCAATCCTTAAGTAGTTTTATATCAGATTTGTATGAGGGATGTTCTATTATTTTTATGATGGCTTGAAAAAACATATTTGATGTTTTACTCTGTAATTTCATGTCCCTATTTTCTTTGGGTCGAAATTCAAGACATCCATATGTCAAACTCTTACAACTCCATGTTGTTAAATCACTAGTTTTCATGTATTTGACTCCCATACTGAATGAGTTGTATACAAGACTTGTATGAATGGATTTTATATGGTATTTAATACTGTTGTGCAAGAAATTTTTATGATGTATATGGTTTCTATATGTCACATCCTGATATGAACCTTTAACTCTACCTTTCATATGTCAAAATCAAGCTAGTTATGCAATTTCCCCATAAGCAATGTCAATGAAAGTTATCAAACGAATGTGGAACTCTATAACTAGTTTGAATAACTAATAAACATGTGTAATTACAGTACATGAGGTCTTATATCAATCCCCACACTCTTATTATAATTTTTTTAGGTTCGTACATGAGTTCGGAAGCCTTGTTTTCCTACACCCTAGCGGGGATTTCATCACAAATTCCTAGTAATATTGCCATTTTTGTCATTAACCCCAAATGAAGCTGCAGAGGTCTAAAGTAAGATACAAAACAAAATTCCATAAAACACCTAGGTAAGTTTTAATACACACC
Organism: Pseudotsuga menziesii; assembly: GCA_001517045.1. Lineage (NCBI taxonomy): Eukaryota > Viridiplantae > Streptophyta > Pinopsida > Pinales > Pinaceae > Pseudotsuga > Pseudotsuga menziesii. The sequence goes on from LPNX010866173.1 coordinate 145,191, forward strand.
ATACCATTTCCTTTCCAATTCGGTACCATTTGGTGAAAGTTGGAACCCTCTAGATTCATAACTAGTTAAGCCTGAATTTACCCAATTTGTTCATTTCTCCAAAACTTTCCAAGAAGGGACATTACAGTGGTATCAGAGCATGGTATTGAAACCTATTTAAGTTATGTATTATAGGTATGAATTTAAGAAACTCATTAAGCCATATTTTGATGATATGACCAAGCATCTTATGCAAGGGTTCGAATTGATGGCTATCCATCTTAGGGGTAAGCTGGAAGTAAGGGGTAGTTGTAGTTTCCATCATAGAGAGACACATAAGACAATTATTTTTTAATACTTTTATTATTGGTTGTATGGATTTAGACACAATAAGGAATATTTGAACTCATTAAGGAACAATCAGTAATCCACAAGTATGGATGAGACCAAGGAGTCGTCGAGAACTATGGGTAGTGAAGTAGAAAAAGTAATACATCAAGAGGATCAAAATTCACTCCAAAGTGACTTTGAAAAAGATGAGGAAAAATCACATGAGAATGAATAAGAGTACCTTGAAAAGATTGGATATCATTCCAAAACACATTATACTATGGACATGGACCAAATGGAATCTACTGATGGATGCTTGAACTGTCAAGGAGTACCTATTGATGGGTGCTCACAAATCTATGTTGATGACATAGAGATCAGATTTAAAAATATTGATGCAATCTAAATTTCTCATGATCATAAATATTAATACCTTGTAGCAGCTAATGAAGAACCAAGGTTAACTTCCCCATCACCACTTGAGCTTCAAGAAGTTGATCAAATCAAGAAGAAAGAAGAAGAGGAGGTTCACTCCCATGAGCCATCCTTCATTCAAGGGTATTTGAAGATGAGTGAAATGATATCCATGAGTCCCTTAGAATACTCCATGACACTAAAGCATTGGTATCATTTTTTTGTTGGAAATTTTATGTATTGGAGGAGTCATCCTTCCTTGAAGACATGGAGAATATTCAAAGAGAAATGTGCACAATCGAAGGTAATTTGATGCATTTTATTTTTTATAGAAACAACTTGGTTGAGCTTAATGAATGGTTACATGAAGCAGCGAATCTACAGTACCCTATGAACCTCATACATCATGGGGCATATGTTATGATTAAAAACTTGCACACCTACGACAATTTCGCTATTCACATAGCAAGGTATCATCAACATACAACATGCACATAGTAGAAGGAACTTTCACAAGCTATAAAGAGTGGAATTATCCGAAGATATACACAAAACAACAGAAAACCAAAATAGCGTTGGTTAAACGTTGATTACTAGAGTTACAGTGTGAGCTTCCAGAACAATATTCATGTTGTAGCACGGAATTTATGTCAATACCCGCACTACTAACACAAATGGTGGGATCTCACCCACCAATGGTGCATTGGTGGATCATGAAAGCTCCACTTGCCCATTTCAATTTGAATATGGACTCTCACATGCTTGGTTTCCTTAAATGGCCTCTTGGTGTACTTGGGAGCTCAAGTCATGAATCAATGTGTTCACATTGTGATATTGTCATTTCTTGGCCACCTATTGGCCTATAAATGAAATCCATGGGCATGATATTGGTAAGAATATTTGGAAGAAAATTTGTGTTGCAAGATTTGTGTTTGAGCTCTCATATTTCTCACCCTATTCCCATTTTCCAAGAATTTCTGGAGATCCCTTGCCTCCTTCCCTCAAGGGGCAAGTGTTCTTCCCATTTTACATTGGGTTATTTAACCAGAATTCAAGCATTTGTTGGACAAGGAGGACCTCCCTTAGGATGATTGTTTTCCTCCATTTGGATCTCACCTCTCTAAGGTGTTTTTATTAGCTTGACCATTTGGAAATATACAAGTGGTTTGGATCAAATTAATTGGTGAATTTTGCATACTCTCCCCCTCTTTGTTATTTCATTCAAGATTTATTATTTCTATTTGTTTTTCTATTGCTTAATTATAACAATCTCTTAAAGGATCACTTGGGGTAATCCAAACTCATTTTTAACATATCCCAAAAGGGGCTTGATACTGAGGCATTGCTGCATCCTACAAGGCCTAGCCCCATCACAAAGTGGGAATCGCTCGTGTGCAACTAGTGCATGTTGTTACATGTAGGTTTCTTGATGGACTGGGTTGAAATGATGCATGTTGTTACATGTAGGATCTCCAATGGACTAGATTGAGGGGGTTCATGTTGACTAGTGGTATCACTGAGGGTAGATCCCAGTTTGTTTGGTGGTATCTCCGAGGGTGGATCCCAACATGACTGGTCATATCAAAAAGGTTAGATACCAATGTGGTCAAGCTAGGGCTAATATCCATTCTCTGGGAGAATGGAGGCACCTGGTCAGTTACCAGGAAGTTGATTCAGTCTAGGACTGAATCTCATCTTAGGGATGAAATCCTTTCTTTAAGAATGGAGGCACCTGGTTAGTTACCAAGATGTTGAATTCAGACGACCTTTATCCTGGGGATGAAGAACCTGCTCTGGGATAAGAACTTGGTATGGGACTAGGATGTTGAATTCCTAGAGTGGATCTAGGGACTGATTACATCCAACATGAAAAAGAGTTGGCTCTATATAACTTCTAATGATGTATAGATTCGAGAGATGTCACAAGTCAATGGCCTTATACCAAGTTTCAGCAGTAATGATGAGATCTAGTGATGATGATGTTGTCCAGTGATGATGTCCAGAGCTGATATCCAATGATGATGTCCAGTGTCAAGTGACGAGAACTAGTGATGATGTCCAGGGATGATGACTATGATGGAAGAATACTTTCTGTGTTAATATGGAGTGTTGAAGAAAGTAATTTCAGGAGATATTGTCATTTTACTTTTATTGTATTATTGTTTTACCTCCTTTGGGAGATGTTATTGATGTACTTGGTCATGTAAATGTATTTGAAAGAATCAATGTAACCCTTATATTGTAATTTGGTTCAATAGTACCCACAAGAAATATTATATAAATGTCATTTTGAGTCTCCCTAGGAGGTTGGCCCAGTTAGGTTATTTGGTCACTCACTTCATGAGTATAAATTGTGGAAATTTAACCCACGTATTAGAACAATTACACTCACAACAATTGCCAATTACACATGCAAATTACTCACAAAGAAGACTAAATATGGAGCAAAACACTAATCTGAATTGAATAAGTATACAATAGCCAATCCTGTGAAGTCATAGGCTGCCATAATAAATAATTACATGAGAGATTCAAATGCATAAGGATTCCATTCGAATTTAGTCAAAAGCAGGATACTAGATCTAAGCAAATCCCCCATAGGTGCATAAAGCAGTTTCCAAAACTGTCTAGGAGCTCACAAATTGGAAAAATCAATTAGGCAAGCTAATAGGTGGTGGAAGGACAACCCATACATGCTTTTCATAGGAGAAAAGAGTGGAGGATGTTGAGGACAAAAAACAAGTTAACTTCACCTAGTCAAACTTTCTCAATTGCCTTAAAACTCAGAAAAAGCAGGCAATAAAGCAGAAAAAGCAGACATGCACTACGGAGGCCAGGAATAAAGCAGATTTGATTCCAAGAGGTTTCCCAAGCACTCCATGACTCAAATTTATCAAGTTTTACCACTATGGATGTGTGGAGGACAACTTGCATAAGGTGGAATATTGAAACTAGGCAAATAAGACAAAAATTGGATTAATTAATGTCTAAGGTAGCTAACTATGGGTTGATTATTCTAACATAAATAGAGAGGGAAATCATCTCATTTTTGAAACACTTCTCACTTAATCAACTACACAAGAGAGAGAAATAAGAGGTTCACTAGAGAGGAGAGATAATTGCTATTGTATTTTGGTTCATCTTATCTTGGTTGGCATTGCATGTGGTGACGAAATATCATACTAAAGAAGTTGTCGGGTTTTTCTCCCTTGTGGTTTCCAAGAGGAAAATTATTGTGTTATTTTTCCTTGTTATGTTTGTATTTATTTCATTGATCCTAATTCTATAGTTATGATGAAATTATGCTTAATGTTTTCATATTTTGTATAACCATTAAAATTCTATCAAGAAGATATGCTTGCATTGTTGTAGTATTGTTGTAGGTACAACAGATCCCATGTCATTTTGACACGGGAGCCCAATTATACATACAAAGATTACTTGGTGAGACTCTTCGTAATCTTATAGGGTTTCATTAAGATTTTTGTTTGACTCTTGGGATTCCTTAACTTAACCAAAATTCCAAAAATCCATGTTTGATTTCTTTGTTTTTGCATAAAGATTGGATTTTTGTTTGGATTGTTTTAACATCCCGCATCCCGCAACCCACAAGTTGCGGAATGCGAGAAACCTTTCATTTGATATTTCCTTTTTCAAACCCGCATGCCGCATCCCGCAAATGTGGGATGCAAGAGATTTTTTACGTGTGTTTACTTTAGTCAAACCGCATCCTGCAAGTTGCGGAATGCGGGTTGCAGGTTTATCATTTGTTTGCATTTTGGTTTGCATATTTATGCATCCCACATCCCGCAAGATGTGAAATGTAGAATGCAAGTAGATTGAATAATATCTTTTGTTATTTTTCAATTTCTCACTCCGCATCCTGGAAGTTGCAGAATGCGGGCTGCAGAATGATTAATAAAACTTGCATTTTTGTTTTATCCTACATCCCCCCAAACTGATCCTGACCGTTCTTTTTCTTTTTACTCTCATCTGATGGTCTATATTATTTCTTGGGAATTATAAATATGATAGTTTTTATTTACGATTTTTCACTATTTTTACTGTTGTAATTCGCTCTGTTGTGTGATTTTACCTCCAGAATTTACCACGCGATTTCTGCGGTGATTACTACAGTTTCAGGTTGGTTGCCAAGTTGCTTTCTCACAATTTGAATTGTTTACTATGCTTACTGTATAATTTAGTTTTAATTTTTGGTATAAATATTCAAAACAACACATGGTGACATCCAAAACCCCCAGATTTACCAGGAGTAAAAACCTTCAGAAGGACATGTTCACCAAAGACCCAAACTTCGGTGTCTTTTCTGATACTAGCAGTCGAGAGACTAAAACTTATCATTTAGATTGGTCTCGATTTTACTCTATCTTCGATAACAATGACCTCTCAGATTTCCAGAGTGACCAAATTGTTTATGAGAGGATTAGAGATTCTGGCCTACATATGATTGCTGCGAGACCGGTTATCCTACCTTATAATGATGTTGTTAGGTGGATTATAGACCACGCCAATGTGAAAGATCGTTCTTTCAATACCAATACTGGGTCTCAGCTAGCCAATTTCCACCCTGAAACCTTTGTCAGGATTTATGCTCTTATACCTTATACCCAGCTCCTTGATGCAGACTTTGTTAACACTGCCAAATCCAAATTCAATTTCAACCAAATGTTTAAATCTTGGATGACTGAACCCCGCAATTTTTCCAAGAGGAAAGACGAATTATACCCTGTCGAATGGTTTAAAGAGCCTTACTCCCTATTGGCAGTGATGTTGTGCAGGCTTTATGGCCTTCCCAACTGTTCTTTCTTTAAAGAGGAATGGGCTCCCATTGCTCATCACATTAATACTACAGGTGAATCTTTCCCTTGGGCCTCAATTCTGTCATTGGAACTTAAAAATGCCATACAAGAGTTCCAGAAATCCATTGCTAAGAAAAAACCCAATTTTTATCTTACTGCCTTCATTGTGGACATCTTCTGTGTTGATTTTCGTTACCCTAATTTGGGATGGACTTGGGAATTACCGACCCTGCCTGTACATATATATCATTCCGAGCTCTGGGATAGAAACTATGTGGCTAGGTTCTATGATATATGTGAAAGTTTCCTTGGCAAAATATATTTCTAATTTTCAACAAAGAAGCCCCTATGTTATTACCGAAAGCAAAATATCTCATAGCCACTATGGGGGACTGGTATGTTGGTGAATCATTCACCTATATTAGGTTTTATGGGAGAAACATTGCTCACATGTTGGCTAAGGTCGTACTAGACAGGTTGGTCCTAGAAGAGCTCTCATTTCAAATAGTTACAGAGAGGATTTACAATAAATTTGTTGCACCAAAGAGAAAATTTTGGCCCAGGTTTCCCATTACCCTTGGATCCTTGATTGTACCCACTTCTACTTGGGCATTGGAGCTGAGTGACCATATCATGTCACTTAAACTTGGTTTTGCAAGCAAAATGCAGCACAATCCCAAAGGGATTCTTGATTTACACCTGAGGCAGAACCATTTCAAAACAGGTTATGTTTATGAGGAAACTCCGGATGATTTCATTTATCAGGGAGTAGATACATTTTCTGAAGTCCTGGCAAGGGCTAAGAGCAAAGAAGAGCAAAGCCATATCTTGCAATATTAGAAGGAGATTAGGGACAGGGTAAAACATTACAGGTCTATGGATTTGGACATCCTAGAAAGGATGCCAAAGGACAGGGAAGAAAGAGAAGCTCGAGCTACAACAAAAGAGGCTTTGGAATCCAAAACTACATCTATGGGAACCAGCTCAAACTTGGATAAAGGGAAAGCTCCCATGGGAGAAATTCACCAGACATATGTGGAACAGCAAGTTAAGGATTATTTGCAGACTTCATAGCAAATAAAGTAGAAGCTGAACATAATGACTTCATCCTTAGATACTTAAGAAGTTGCAACATCTCGGTCACCTAAAATTGCACAGGTGGTAACCAATGTGATTGAACTGACTCTGCCTAAACAAACTCAGGTTGAGGACAATCCTTTAAAGAAAAAAAACATCTTTATTCATGTTTCTACTATTGGCCTAAATCATTCAGAGGAAGAAGAGGACAGAATTTCTCCTATCCCTGTTACTGTTGAGACTGGTAATAATTTCCAAAATCCCATTAATGGTAGCAATGGTAATCTTTCATCCCCTCTTCCTCAATATCGACCTTTTTCCAACTTCCTCCTTCTTATTCTGCAATATTTCTTTCATCAATAATGGTTTTGTCATCATTTTCTGATGGTTCTGTTGTGACACCTTTTATGACCAAGATCTATCAACATGCCACTTGTCTACCCAAATCAATCACACATGTTCCTATGGAGAATCCTATTCCTTCATCTGTTGTGACCCCAGTTTTCAAAATCCTTTTTCATATTCCTTCAATTAGATCAGTTTCACCCCCTATGTCTGAGAAAATTGCAATAGTGTCACCATCAACATTTCTTAAGGATACTACTGTGCAAATTTTTTCTATAGAAGCTTTTTTTCATGACATTTTTCTAGCCCCTAAAGTAACTCTTGCTCAGAATGTTACTTCCTCCCCTGCCACCTCTCATATCACTATGGCTATACCTTCTCAAACCACAACTCAAACTTCATCTTTGATATCCACCGGCCTTAGCATACCTCCTATTGATGAGGTCAGAGATGAGTTCATTTAATATTTTGTGGTATCTTTGGGTGAATATTGATATAGTAAAGCTGAGAAATAAGTGGTAAAACAGGGCAAGAAGAGAGGCAGAAATCAGAATGATATGGATATGTCAATGGTAAATGAAGTTGTATGGACACCGCAATCAAGTGACCCACAAGCCTATGCTACAGATGTAGCTTCTCTTCTAGGAGCCTTCATAGGTGCCAATATGGATGATGTCAACTCTTTAAACAGAGAGTTCGACAAACAAAAGGTAGAAATTGTCAGTTTGAAAGAAGCACTAGAGCAGCTCAAGAAACAACATGAGGACAAACAGGATGAACTTCAACTGAAGAATGTTACTCTCAGTGTATAGTTGCAGAGAGAAAAGAATGATAATCCCACTCTGGTTCAAAAAGTTGTGGTATTAGAAAGGAAAAATGAAGATGCAATTGCAAGTGTAGCTTCATCTTCATTTTCCAGGTTTTCCCAAGAAGAGTTTAAGGAGCTTGCAATCAGAACTAACAGGGAACATTTTGACTTGGTATGTAAGTTATTCAGAACTTTAGCTGATATATTTGAGACTCATATAGTGTTTGAAAAAATGTATGTTGTTCTGGATGACCTAATTGAGAAAAGACAGCAGGCCTCAAAAGATTATGATGAGGTCACAGATTGGCAGAGGTACATGAAGGAGAGGCCTGATTATATCATTCTTATCACTAATTTTCAGTTTAAAAGAGTTGGAACTATTCTAAGAGCTTGGGAATATTTGGATGACACAATGGCTGAAGCCATAAAGAAAGCTCAGGCTATCTGCGGTAGAAGATGTTATGCAGTTGATAATATCATGACTGACTTATCCTTTCCTACCATGGTGCTTATCAAAAAGGCATGTCCACCTAGACTGATGATCAAGCAAGTTGAGAAATGAAGGGATGACCAGGGGGAGAAAATCAAGGAATTGGACCACATCAGCATACACAATGTGGAGCAGTTAATCAAACAACCATTTGCAGTGCAAAGCAAGATGGCATGTCTACATCTGAGTTTAGCATAAGTTGGCTAAGAATGAGGTCGAGGATTATAAGTTTAGTGCTCAATTAGGCATAGAATTAGCCATGTATCCTGATATCGAGGAGTTACTATGAATTTGGAGGGTCTGGAAAGATTTCCTAGGATATTAGCCTTGTTTAGATTTTGGATCCCTTTTAGGGGGAATTCTGTTGTTTGTAATAATTATTTAAGTGAATTATTTCCGATGTATCAGAGGATCTGGAAATTTTGAATTTTGGAAGGGAGACTAGTACAAGGGATCGAACAGCACTTTAGTTTTTTCCAAGGTCTTTTATGTAATTTGTTAGAGACAATTCTGAATAAATACAGTGTTGCAATTCTTATCTCTTGCACTTGATCTATCAAATTTCTTTCACACGATTTTGGTTTTCTTATTCCAAATGATCAGATAGTACTGTGGTTCATTTGCAATTGGTTAATGTGTTTATTTAACTCTGATTTATCTCTATAAATTATTAATGCATTGATAAAACTTCATGAAATTTCTTTTATGAACTATCTTTATCTATTTCTGCAAATGTTTCAGCAATAAGAGTTTTATAGCTTATAAGTTGGTTTTTCAACTAACTTGAGCACCTGCAGGTTATCTTGAATGGTTTAATTCTTATTTACTGTTATTTAATTTTCATTAAACAATTGTAGTCTCAGCAAGTACAGTTTCATATTGTTTACATTTTTGTCAATATGATGAATTGCTTGTTCTTCACACAGCTCAAGACAACCTGTCAATCATTCAACACCTTTTCAAAGTAGTTTAGATTTAGATTAGGTTCTTCTTCCTAGTTAGGTTTTTAGTTTTCCTTTTCTTTTCTTAACTATGTGTTTTCAATTCTGGAAAATAGATCCCCCTTGTGGATCAAATCCATCCATAAGCCAGCGGAGACTATTAAAGTATCCGTGGGAGATTACCATCCCAAATAGCTTGAGGATAGAACAATACCTATGTGGGATTGTTTGAAGCCTTTGGCTGGTTTTTATTTGTGTGTTGCAAGCCTTAAACACCCTAATCAGCCACATACATAGTTGGGGATTCAACAAGTACTTAAAAGCAAATGAAACGAATTATGCTTGTAATTTTTTTGTTGATATGGAAAACTCTTGTATGGTTTTTAAAGCATTCAGTCATTTCAACAAGAAATAAAAAACAGTGCTAATATGAAATCCTACCAAGGGAGTTTATAGAGATTTCTCGAAGGACTTATTTATAGGATTCTTTGTTATACAATATTGAAGAATTGGATTGGATGAGGTTAATTTGTGTACTTTTCAAATGGACATGGATAGGAAGGATGAAAACCTACCAATGATTGATTTACCTTTATGTAAGGTTCCCAATGATAGTTCGAGAAGCCATGTTTTTGCAAAAGAAAGGACATGGTATTTCTGGGATCACATGGTCTCTAGATTGGTCTCTTCTAGAGGTAAAGTTCTTTCACTATATGCAGGAGGTAGATTTCTTCGTTCATTGATAAAATCACTAGATAGAATAATTATTTCTATTGTGGAGATAGTACAATAAGATTTTTTTATGAACAATTTCTATCATGAATTGGTCCATATAAAGCAAGGTATTTGTTTTAACCTTTTTATATGTCTTATCTCATTGTATTTACTTTTTCGGTCAGTTATGTTTGATAACTTCTTCAAATTCCTTTTCTACTAAAGATTTAAATAAAGAGGGCACTCAATTATCATCCAATAATATTATAGTATCCAATGACGACATTGAATGTGATGGAGAATCTACAAAGAACTACCATACTAGTGGACAAGATCAACAAGATGTATAGGATGGAAAAGATGTACAAGTTGGACAAGGAGGGTCTAAAAAAAAGAAGGTAATAATTTATTTTTCAAATATATTGTTTAAATTATCTAAATTATGAATGAGGATAGTGACCTTGAATACTTGTAAAAAGTTATAAGAAAATGCACACATACAAATATCCAAGTCAAAACGATTGGATTGTTTCTAAACATGTGGATCATCCACAAAGAGAGCATGGATTGATGATGTCCGTGGATATTATCCAACCAAGCACATTGGAGATGGGTTCCTTGGATTATAATGAACCAGGAAAGGACTTGGTGGAAAAATGCAGTAGCTCCAGCACTAGTACTCACCACTCAAATGTTGATCGGTCATTCATAGGCAAGAGACAAATATTATTTTCTACCTAATTTGGTGAAAAAAAATTATTCCAGAATATATTATGACAAGCAATATTTATGTGCAGCTCCCCATACAAAATGTTATTGATATTAAAAATATAAGGTTTTCTATTTCGTAAGAATGTTACAGAAAATGCTTCCAAAGAAGAAAAAGAAAAAAGGGAATGAGACAAGTACTAATTGAGACAAAAAAAAGGTGGGGGGATGAAAGTATTGTTAAAGAATTTGAATTTCATCACAAAGAAACTTCATATGAATCATGAACAAACGCGATATGATTTTTTTATTTATCTTACCAAATTCAATGTTGGTATTTAGTCATCTAAATGCGGTGTCAACAAGGGGAAGTCATTGTTCGGAAAATTTTGGAGGATAGCTAAAAGAGAAAATCATTTGGGGACTTGTTTTTATTTTTATGGTTTCTATAGAGATGTAACATTGATAAAGAAGGAAAGATAATAATAAAATATGGAGAAAGTGTGGGAGGAGTTCTCAATGAAATATTCACAAAGTAATACTTCAATGATTGTTTTTTAGGGTGATAATATCGAAAGAATGTCCATCTAAAAACTATATTTTGAGTAATCCCTTTACTGCATCGTCTGCTAGGATAGATAGTGAATTGGTACATCAAATCTGTCATGGTTTTAGTAAAATACATGAATCAATTGATATTATAACCTTCATTGCCTCTTCTATAGTGGCAACCATTAAATGTAACCTATCATTGTCTATTTCAAGAGAGGGAAGCATTAGATGTAATTTATGGAGATTTTAAATTATTTAATGTGTTTTTTGTTTTTTCGGTGACATTTGTATTTTCATCTGAATCTAACTTATTATTAGTTGAGTGTGATGCTTTTACAAAATCATTTGAATCTGAAAATTTTTGGGTGATGTTTGTATTAATATTTGGAATTTAAAATCTTCATTTGTAGCTGCATGTGTGTGATCATTAACTTGATGAACAAAGTGTTGTTGTTTTAGTTATATATATAATCACAGTTTTTGTTTCCATTCTGGATATCACAGAAAAAAGAAACTATTGTCCCTAGAAGTTAAGGGAATACTCTTTGGAGTTTAATGTTATCCAACAAAGAAGAATTTTCCAAACAACCACATTTTTTCCATAATTGCTATCATTATTATGCACATATGTTCAGTCCTTATATTATAAATGATGGAAGAGAATATTTTGACATTGCTCTGTGGTTTTCCTCACTCAACAACATGGAAATTAAAAAATTCCTTGATATATTTGAATAGTTGAAGAATGAGGACTTTGTATTTATTTGGGGTTAAGAGCAATGTAAACATAGTATGATTTATAATTCCTCGATGTATGCATATTATAATGTTGGTGAAGTACTGCACATATAGAAAAAGTCATTCAAGGATTTAGTTATCCAATATAGAGATATACATTAAAAAAATCGGACATGTTGTTTAAATATGAATGGCAATATCATTCAGAAGATAATAGTAAGGAAAACTGCCTGAAAATGACAACTAGTTGGACATTTGACGGTTCACAAGAGAGAGAAATAACTAAAAGCAATGTTGTGTTCTCGGTTGAATCATCGGGCCTCATTCAAAAATGGGGTGTTGGTTAAGAACATTCAACTTCATATGACCGTTGGATTAAACATACAACAATTCATTTAGCGATTTGTATAATTTGACAACATCAACAAATTGATGTAAAATTTGTTTGTATATTTATCTTGGACAGTTCTCATATTATTTATGGACACCATATCACGTATATGGTAATGTTTTTCAAAAATTGCATATCTTGCAAGCAATATACTTAGAAACATTGAAACATAATATTTTATTGATTAGGTTGTGTGTGTTATTTTTTGTTTGCATATACTAGAAGATTAGTTACTGGTAAACCATTGGTTATTTTTTGATTTCAATGGAGTTTTGTTACACGGAATTCATGAAAAAAAAAATCAGATTGCCACGAACACAAGATATTGAATCAGGCACAAAGTATTATTTTATACGTATATGATTTAGGGAATTTTTTGAAAAATGATTTAGTATATTTGAAATGGGTGTATGGACATCCACACAAAAAAAACGTGGATGGGTTTTTTCCAACATTAGTAGAAAGAAAAAGATTGAAAAGGGAACAATTTATATTAATATTAACACAATATGATTGTTCTTGCATAACCGGATAGGGTTATCATGGTAATGGGAATCCTAATGTATTTCTCAAAACTTTAACCAAAGTTTGGGACATTTTGATCCATGGTTGCGATGCTAAAGATACAGTCATTATAGATGACTCGAAAGAAAAACATGTTTGTAAAAAGAAAGGGAACTGTATTATAACAAAAATGTATACTTTCCAAGATGTCAATGCCACATTCTTGTTAGATCAATTATGGCCTTGCTTTTTGCACTTGAATGGTGTGAGTGATGTGAGGCCAGTTTTAAAAAATATGGAACTATTTTGTTAAAAAATACAATCAAATGTTTGTACTATGTTAAATTGTGTGATTATAATACTAAGTTGTTTTGGAAGACATTTGTGTTTCTTCTATATGGTATATATTCTTCCACATAGGTTCCTCCAATACTATGACTCCAATTCCTGAAATGTAAACTGATCTTCTAGAAAAATAGGACAGTTATAAATGTTATGCATGAAATTGGAAATCATTTTATCTTCTTGTGGATGTTTGAGTGCTAAGAAAGTATCTATGGCCAGGAAAATATGGATAGGTTAATCAAAATCATCTTCTCCTGGATCCCAAAGAGGTTTTACTATATCTAGGTGAGGCTTGGCTAGCGCATAGAGGTTTAATATCTTCATTTCTGGACCATTTACAATGGTCATATCCCCTTTCCTGCAACCAATATGGCCATCATTTGTTGCAATCCAAGGTCTTCCAACTATAATTGGCTATCCATTAAGTTTGGATTTAGTATGTAGGACAATGAGGTTAGAAGGATACTCCCATGAATCTATGGATACCATGATGTATTCCAACATACCTTCAGGACAGACTGCAAAAGTATCTACCAATTGTAGGACAATAGGGGTATGCCTCGGGAAGCTTTGAATATTGATCCATAACATAGTGTATTTAGTCATCATGTTTATTGATGCACCTAAGTCAATCATGGTGTTGTGAATCATATTACCCCTAATTTGCACACTTACCACAAGACTTCTTAGCTCAACATATTTTGGGTTTAATATTTTGTCTAGCGTCAAGTCTTCTAGTTGTACTACTACATTGACGATGGTTAGGGTCTTATCTTTTCCTCCCTAGCCTCTGGATATACACATTTCCTTGAATTTATTTAATGTCCCGTAAGAGTGGTATCTTCACACATAGATCCCTTATCTTCTCTAAAAGAGAGATTTCAAGTTTTTGTAGTTCTTTGGGTTGTAATCTATGGGCATAAGGAGATACATGAGATGGAGGATATCCTATATTCCTTTCCTCTTCTTCAATATGTTCATCAAGGAGTTGATGTATTTTAGGGGAGTCAAGTCTAGTTGAATGTTTTGTTTTATCATGTCTAGAAGGTCATGTTACTACTTTTATAGAACATGGATTCAACTCATTAGATTCTACTACATTTAGAGATTATCTTGGATAGTTGGTCATCTCAATGTTTTATATAGGTTGAGTTTTCTTGTTGTTAGTATTTGGAGTTGGTTGTGTTGGTAGATTTCGTCTAAGAATTGAAGGGGAGAGTTTTCTTGTTGTTAGTCATTGGAGGAGGCATAAGAGCATGGTGTTGTTGGTTTGGCCTCCATCTTGTGGAAGGAAAAAATTTCCTATATGCGAAAAGTAGTGGTTAAAAATTTTACTATTGATTTTGGCCACCAGGTTCCCACTCAGGTGTAGAATAAGGTTGTTGTCCATATGGATTCATCAAATGTTGATGTCCATAGGTTGGATGAAAGGGTGTTTGACTATAAGGTGGTTAATAACGTGGTTTTCCAAATTCATGGTAAAGTTGTTTCCCTTGGAAAGTTTGGTATTGTGATTTTCCATAAGGTTGTTGGAAGGGTCTTGGTGGCCCTAGTCTCCTAGGGTTTATGTAGAATAGAGGTTTTGATGCTCTCTATGGCTCGTAAAGGTTGGATTTAAGAGACCCAAGGTAGTGACATTAATTTTTGGGGTGCTTATCAGAGAATTTCCCATAGAATTAAGCTTTTTTGGCAGTGACTTGCATTATATTTAGTGGGCACTCATTCTTTTTATGTTTTTTCCTATAGTCATGACAAAAGATAACTAAGAATCTGTCAAAATATTATTTCTTGATTCTTGTTCTATGGTATCCATCTTTAATGATAGGGAGTGTAAAATATTTGATTTCTTCTCATCTAGTAATTTCCCTACATCATATTTTTTAAGAGTGGAACTAGAAGAGTTAGATGATTTCACTAGTACATGTGGACATTTTTCCCACAGAAAATCGTTGCTATTGCAACACTTGTACGTTGCTATAGAAATGCACATGACCCCTTCTTTTTGTGGAAAAACTTTTGTCACTATAGCAACACTTTCCATACTTCGTCGTTATTGCGATGTAAGTATGGTGTCGCTATTGCGACGAATGGATGATTTCTACTGTGACGAAGGGATTCGCTATTAAGATGAATGAATGGTTGTTATTGTGATGAAGTTTCGTCATTGTTGCGAAGAATATTTAGCGATGAACCACCACAGTTCGTTTCTATATCGACAATAATACAAAAAAAGTGACGACCGAAATACCAAAAATTGGCGACGAAATTCCGTCGCTATAGTGACGACAATACAAAAAGTTGCGACGAATCAGTGACGGTGCTTCGTCGGAACATGAATGAAAGGTTCGTCGCAATACCGATGGAACCACGTCACTATATCGACAGCTATGACAATTTGTGTAAAGTGTGTTGCTTTGCTATAGGTTCATGTATTTTTCTTTTTAAACTTCGTCGCTATAGCGACGGTTATCTAAAAAAAAAAAAATAATTGACCATTTCTCTTTGAATTTGAATGTAGCCCCTTTGTGCATAGATCTACAATGGTTGCAAACTTCTCAAATAGACTTATAACAACATGCATTTTTAATAGGAACGCTTTTTCTAATTATTTACTTTATTAAATATTTTCTAATGAACAAATTAAAAGCTAGCATAAATAAACTACAGATTTCTACTTACCTTTTGAATAAAGGAAGCAACTATAACATACAATCTAGATGCACTACATAGTGGAGTGGATACTCTTTCCAAGTACAACACCCACTAGTCTTTCAACAAGTGAGATTGTGGATTAATCCACGTAAAAAATGCATATATAGGTTTTTCCTTCCAATAAATTAACAATAGAGAAAGAATAATATATAATACACTAAATTTTGCAACTCATAAACCCACGGCATTTGAAAGTTTACAACAAGAGCTATATTTTTCTAATCTTGTAAGAAAGGTAGCCTGGAAACAGTAGTCCCAGTTGTTATTTTACATAAATCAACATCTTCAACTGCTTTATGTTGCACTTATGTTCCATTTAAATCTGAAGTAATGCTTGCATGCAGTGGAAGTATTCACAGTCTCTTATTTAATTCTGCTCCCAATTTTTCTACAACTAATTTGTACCCCTCAACAACTGTCATCTGAAGAGATAAAAATTTGAAAGACCTTGGAAGGAGCTCTACAGGCTGCCGCTTGGGAATTACAATTTGTTCAATTGCTAGTCTGGAAACCTGGTGAAACAAAAGCAAGTTAGAAATCTACTTGAGGATAAGCTTGATGAAGTCCATTTTTTTCTTATAGTAGATGGAGTTTCACATGTAATTAGACAGTATAGAATTCTACTATATGTTGAAAATTGAAATGTTTAACTAAGCCACAACATATATTAGTCCTCCATTTGAAATACCTAGGCATGCTCCAAGGTTAGCATTGGGACCTGTATTGTGAATATATATATGGTAAAATGAGATATCAGGACAAATCATGCCTCTGTTAGCCACCTACATGTACAATCCATTGTTGGCATTGGCACCCATAGGTGCTTGCATGTGGTACTTCCATGGGGCCCAGAGAAAAAATATTCCACTTGATAACATCATTATGGAAAACTGGTTTGTCTAGAAGGCCATGACGCAACACTAATTTAACAATGGTCGTAGTACAAGTGATATAGGATAGAGAAAACAAGTCAGGCCAAAGCACATCTTAAAACACACATTGGTAAACTCTAATATTCACGGCTCATAAAACCATTTTCATTAAAAATTTCACTATCTATTTCTTCTTCATGCACAGAGAGGGAAAAGTAAATATACAACAAATATTGGCACAAAACATGTGCAACATAAAATGTGAAGGATGGAAGGAAAATATACCATTAGAATTGTAGCTGGCAAAGTTCACAAAACTCTCTATACTACAAAACACACATGAGAAATGAGCAGTTGAACTGTCTTACATATGATTTCTCTCACTATCTAAAAATAACTGAAATTCAATATGGCCTATTTATTACATGTTCAAGAAGAGCATGGACATTTAAAATCAATATCAAACACATGTATGTACCAAAATTTCTACATGAAGATCATGATTACTTGGTTTACTGGTGTACTAGTAACAAATGAGATATTCTGATTACCTATTTTTTCCCCGCCCTGCATTTATATTCACAACCTCCTGGCTTTCAAAGACTGCAGATATTAGGAAACAATTTTCTTCCAAAGATCGCAGATAGTGGGAAATGATTTTCTTTGTATGTGAAACTTTAAAACCTAATTTTCTTAACCTGAAAGTTTCCTCAAATATTGATAAATTGTAGTTTTCCTTAAAATAACGAAGGGTTCACACTTCACATTGACATTCGGTATATGATTGATCCAGAATGTTAATAATCAACAAAAAATATTGTGTCAAACACTATACCATGCCGATAAACTTATTGTGAGATGATGGACCTAATTGGTCCAAGAGGACAATTATTTCATTCAATTGCTTGCCAAGCACCTTGCAATTCTAAGGTTGCAAGATAACCAATCAAAAAATATAACAATGTCTCATCGATTATCACAGAAAAAAGTAAATGAGCACGCACGCACACACACAACCAGACCTTGAGACAAGTAAAGAAATAAGTAAAATCTAATTTTTAAAAATAGAGATTCGCAACACAAAGTTGAAACTCAGAAAATAATATGAATTTGAAACTAGTAAGACACCAATAGTAATAAGCAACAACAAAAAAAAAACCAACAAAAAAGGCAATAAATTTGGCACTAACATCAATAATTTCAATAAAAACAATGGCAATTCTGGCCACTATTCAACAGCAAATTTGATCACAGATTCTAAATCACTAACAAGGGGGAATAGTAATATCACCTGAATATTCAAAAGCTACATCACAAACAATTAAACTTACATAGAAAGATATGGATGCCAACACAAGCCCAAATCCAAGTGTAGTATGGACTCATAAAAAGGTATGTACGTCAAATCAAGGCCAAATCCAAGGGTAGTATGGACTCTGCTGCTGCCAAAAGATCTCTCCTACTAAGCACTGTTGTTACACATTCCCCAAAAAGACACTCTATTTTAATCCCTGAGGGCCTTTTTATAGGTAATGATCCTACTTTAGCTTGTCTTTTGCATGTGGGATATCTAGACTTTACATAAAACTCTATTAAATAACAGAAAAGTAGGTAATGATCCTACTTTAGCTTTTCTTTTGCATGTGGGATATCTAAACTTTACATAAAACTCTGTTAAATAACTAAAAAGTACAACTTACTAACGAAATACTTATCTTAACATAGTTTGTTGACTAACAAAAAATTATAAATTACTAAGAACTTCTAATCACCATACCAAGTGTCAATAGCTAAAACTAAACTGGGTTATCTTTAGACATCACAACAGATAAAATGCCAAAATAATAACCAAGGTAGATCACCATAAAGAATCGTTTGGTGGAGAAATGATGTGAAAGAGATGCCACACTACTCTGCAAGGCCCAACAGATTCAAATCGCTACATCAATTACTGTAGAATTGAATTAATGCTCTACAAAACTTTCTTCCATATTCCAAAGGACATTGGCTACTGAGATGAAGAAATACTAGCAAAACAAGACCAATTGAAAAACTTATAAAATGCTCCTGGAATCTTGACCAACCACCTCAAAAACCTCAAACCTTAACAAATATCTATTTGTAGATAAAATACATACCCAACAACCCATGGAAATTGACAAATGGAAAATCGTATCCATATGCACACTAGCAACAACATCCAAGTGACCTTGACATACTTGGTCATTGTGACTTTAACAACAACCATAATTGAAATGCAACGTATATCCCTTTCAATTTACAGGAAAAATCCATATAATTCATAAACTACAGTGGTTCACACAACCCATTTCCATGTTCTCGCAGATGATATTTTATTTAATGTATATCCCATCTCTCACCTGTTTCTTTTGAAGTATTTTCCTTAGGCCTATTGTAGTATTTACCAGTTACCATGTATAAAACATAAACAATAACAATATTATAATTGATGAAAAGAACGATAAAAATGTACAAGAAATAAAGCAGTAATAGATATACTAGTAAATTTAATAACCAGTTAACAAAGAAAAATAATAATGCTAGTCTATAATTGTTTGGGTCAGCATTATACTCAGATACTTTTAGGTTCAGATCTTGTCACTAAAAGGACAAGTCACCAAAGGAATAGATGACATACCTTGATATAGAGTAGGTTAGAGTGTTGTAGGTTGAGGTTAGATACATACAGTAGAAAGAAAGATATCTCAGTCACCGTGTGTGAAGACCCTAGTAGGATAGTATCAGCGATATTTATCCCAAAACACAGCTAATCAACCTTAAAAGATTACAGCTCCCTCTAGAATAATTAACACCAAACAAGTCATGTATAGAAAGGTAAGGTCAAATCAGCCATGGCCTAGATAGGAGAGGTTACAACAGTCCACTTTAAGAATAAGGGAGGTCATCACAATCCATGGCCCGTCTAGGAGAGATCACACATAGTCACAATCCATTAGGATACACTTTACACAGTCACAAATAAGGTTTAGCATCCCAAGAGGGATGATGCCAAAGCTAATAGTCCAAGAGTATCCCACGGAACTAAACATGCCCTATATTTTCAGCAGAAAAATGGTCTTGGATTAACCTAATACAGTCACGGGTCAGCTTCATAAATTCAAGGCCCAGCATGGCAACAAGAGAGACACCATACATTCCATGGGTCATATGCATAAAGTCACAGCTCAGCAAGAGAGACACCACACAGTCCACAGGTCATATGCATAAGGTCACAACTTAGCACAACTCGCGATTCGGCAAATAAGGGAGCACAAAGCAACCCTTAAACTCAGATCTGGTAACCTAGGGGTGAAGCAGTGAAAACCTAGCAACATACTCCTTGACGCCAAACTGAAAGATCTGAGCTGAGATGTATCTTCTTTGATGCATCCATAATGAAGGATAAGACTTGTTTTTATAACTTGAAAGGACTTCTAAGAGGTCGTTCTTCAAACCCAACTTTTAGGATGGTTACCAATAAAATAAAAATAGGTTGACTTAGTATAGGGTACCCAAGTTCAAAATGGCCACATAAATAACAACAATAAAAACAATAAGGTTAGGTCATCATATCAAAGAGATCATGGTACCACAAACAATAAGGGTGCTAGTACCAAAAGTACCATAATTCAACTAAGGGTCACAACAAGGTGGCAAGGAAACCCCCATACCCACAAGACCAAGGTGTACCATAAAGGTGGGGAGCCAACCCCTTTTACCTACAGGACCAACAGGACCAAGGACTTTAATATTTTCTCTTTCAAGGTATATCGTCATGTGTGTTCCATGTATCTTTATCATCACTGTATAAGGAGAAGATCCAAAATGGATAATGTGCCACCAGAAAAAAAAAGATACTATAAAATACTATATAAATATATAAAACCATGCAAATAGGAGATGAATGGTAACATAAAACCATGCAAGTGAAAACACTCTACTCCCACTATTGACTGTAGTAAATACCCAAATAAATTCAACTTCAATGCACCAAAATGCGTTATAAAAATGCTCATAAAATTGATTTACACCAATTCAAATGCAATGCAAAACACTTGCCCAACATGGTTAACCATTTTTCTCATTCACTTCAATTTACTTCAACATGAAATGCAGTACACAAATAATGGTTAAACTGGGTAACTGTTTACCCGTACACTTCAATTTACTTCAATATAAATGCGATGCACAAATATTGTACAAGTTGAGCAACAATTTACTTATAAACTTTAATTTACAACCATTATCAAGATGGAAAGAAGATGCCAAAGCTAGGCAACGATTTGCTCTCCAAATCATTCTATCCATACTTGAATGTAATACCAAGAGAGACAAACTCTTTGAGACAAAAAATTTCTCATGTCTGGTTATGGAATATTGTCCAACAAAAAGGCCCGATCCAGAGACTGGAATTTCCCTTTCATGCTTGTCAAAGAACATCTGTCCATCACCTTCATCACAAAATTTCATTTCAAACTACTCAACTCAGATAGATAAACACTATCTACTTAGATAAACACTATCTATTTCACCAAACACTAACCTCTTTAGAAATCTGAAAAGCATCAACCCTATAATTCCATCTCTCGTCTTAATTACTCGTATGGCTTCCCATCTTAAACCATTGTAAGGCTAGTTGACTATTTAAATTACTACAACAAGTTCTTTCCTCGTTGAACCCAATAATATTGTTGGCTCTGCAAACACTATTCTTAGCACTTCAATTATAATCTCCCTTCTCACTAGCATTGTCACTTTCACTAGTATTTGGTAAATACTATTGTTTCAGCTGTCCTAGATGTGACATCAGTCAACATAGTTTTCTTAAGGTAGTTTGTCTATTTCCATTAATTGTA
Source organism: Pseudotsuga menziesii (assembly GCA_001517045.1). NCBI lineage: Eukaryota > Viridiplantae > Streptophyta > Pinopsida > Pinales > Pinaceae > Pseudotsuga > Pseudotsuga menziesii. The sequence continues at coordinate 166,808 of LPNX010866173.1, forward strand.
AAGTAAACATAGTTTTATTAAGGTAAGTTTTTTGTATATTTCCATTAAATGTAAAATCATCCAGGAGTAATCTCTGTTTTAAATCTCTTCCACCAGTCATCTAATAACTTAAATCCCAACACATAAAATTGTGTTGGAATTTGTTAGTGATGCCAATATAATAACTTGTTTGTATCAATCATTAGACAAAGAGAATATATTTTAGCAAACATGCATTCCTACCATTGTAATAATGTAATATGAATTTCCAAAGAACCTCTACAGTTTGAGTTGCACTGAGAGATTTCTTGTTCATACCTACTACATTAACCCACCTGTATTCTGTCAAAATTTTCATTTCTAAGCAACCATGAGTAGCATTTGGATTAGTAGAATTAGGATGAGTAATTGTTCCTTATTCCCATTCTTTACGATTTTGGAATTGAACATCATCGATTCTAAAAAGGCAGTGACTTAAAGGATAAGCTTTGAAACCCAAGTAATTATTCATCTACTCCCTCAGGGGTTTCACACATAAGATTAACAACCTTCATAAAATGTCATTGTGCACATATTTTTCCATTTTGGTGTTACTCAAGGCTATCAATGCATGTGAACAAAATAATGATCCGGACCGAAAGCAGTAATCGAAAATCCATTGCAGGAAGCACATTGTAGAAGTCAAAAGACACACATAACTAAGAATACAATTTCTAGCTAAACTAAATTGAAACATATGCACAATGAAATGAATAACAGAAAGATAGAAAGCTCTATTATTTTAATATATATATATAAAGAGAGAGAGAGAGAGAGAATCACAGTTAAAAAAATGATGTGCATGTATTTGTTCACAAGAAAGCTGAACAAAAGTTGAAAAGAACTGAAATACAGAGAAGGCCAACGAAGGTGAAGCTCACCTAAGATCTTCTACAAAAGAGAGCACAGAAGAAAATAGAAACAGCTTAGAAACAATAGCTCAGAAGCTATGCAAAATAAACAAAAAATAAATATGAGGGTGTCATCATTATCACACAGTAAAAGGCCACTGTACAAATGGGAGAATTGAAGTTACATGATTACAAAGTTAACATGAGATTATGGAAAAGACCTGAAAAGCATTGCAATGAAGAGAAAATTGAAATAAAATAATGCAGATTTTAAAAGAAACAATTGCCAAAATAAAAAACTAAATCCATATCACAAAAGTTTACAAATAGAAGTAAGAAATAAACATCGGTAAGATAGAAAGAAAAGTTCATATGACCTCCCACACAAGATACGATAACATCTGAGGAAAACATAACTTGTGAAAAGAGTAGAGCAAGGGAAGCAAAAAATACTTGAATGCTCTTATAATACTCCCCACACAACTATACATGACAATAGTTAAAAGAAATCATATGTACAAAGCTGCAACAAAACTGTCTCTTAATGGGTACAACTCGTGGAGGTCGAAAACATCAAATTGACTGATTGTATTTTTTCACATTTTTCCCTCACTTTCCTCGGAATGTTGAGACTTTATGCATCAAGGGTGTGGTATGACAAAAATTACAATATTTTAAACATAAACAAAAATTGAATCTTATATTATAAGTTATCAACTCAAGAAACTGCCCAGAGATAACTTGATAAGTGCTCATCACATATGTTATCCTAAATAACAACAAAGATGTGCTTGACGCTATGTTATATTGCATCACTGAATCAAAACCAAAACCAACCCTCAAGAGAGAAACAAATCAAATGCACGGGTATGTAGACCTTAAGAAGTTAACAGTTATTTGTCCATTAATAGAAAATTGAAAAACCTATATATCAACATCACTTGGAGGGTTGCAATCGTGTTAAGAAGTTTGGTATCCAAACTCTACAATGAAAAATTCAAGGGCCATATCTGCTGACATGTAGGGCCAGATTTTGGTTTTGGGGATACCCAAGGCACAAGGGTCAAGTAATTTTGTTCTTTAATAAGTTAATATTTTGATTTAATGATTTGTCAAGATCAAAGTAATATTCTTGTGTTTGTGTATGTATCTTTGAATGTTCTTGCTCGGGTTAGTTGAGGCTTCAGGGGTACTATGGTCCTCAAGGGCAATGTGATATTGGAAAATAATTGTTTAGAGTAAACACAAAGTAGTTTTAAGGCAAAAGAGTGATGTTGATTTCTTAATGGCATTGGGGACTACGTGAAAACTGACCATAGATCATAAGCTTTACTTTACTTAACCCTGTAACTTATAATTCCTAGTTGTTATTCTGTTTAGTCATAGCATATCATGAAAATTGTAAAAAAATGTATACACTGTATTATTTTGAATGCTTCTGGTCAATAGAAATGACACTATCCAATATGGGATATTAAAATGAAGCATACACATCTCATATGCTACAAGAGCACCCACCCTTTGGCTAAACAGCTGCAATTGGGGAGTATCTATTCCAGCAGAGTCGCCCAAGACTTGCCCCTAGTCCCAACCACATTAAATGGCCTTGTTGAGTGTGTGTGCTGAACCACAATGGGAAAACATGTCCCTAGGGAGAGTAACAATACACACCCCTCTTCAGCAACCAACCAACCAAGTCCTCGTTAACATACACTGTATTTTTAAACTAAACCATTTCTTGGGTGGCAAAGAAAGATGTACAGTGCACAGGTTTTAATTTCACTAACGCATAACTTCAACTAATGTCAAATTTTAGTATGTTGCAATGTTAATCTTATCGACAAAGAAATCAGAATTTCCTCTTGAGATATCTAATCTTGGATCCCAATTGTGTGAGAATCTGAAGAATTACTTATTTCTGGTCAAATTGCCACAAAAATCACCCTTTAGGATTTACCCTGATGATTAATGTCAAATGGGAAACTCTTGTAGTTTTTTAAAATGGTTGTCTGAACAGAATCAACAGGTAATTGATTTTTAAATTGGAAAGGTTTCTTTTCAGAAATGAAATGTTTCAATTTTCCCAGGAGTCTTCAAAAATTCATTAGAAAACCTATAAAAATGGAAATAAACAGTCACTCACTCAATCCTACAAAAATAAGGTGTATCATTTCAAATCCCCGCAACAGACAAACTTCAAGTCCTAGCAACACTTACTTGTGACAATTCCAATTTTAGATACTGAGGGTATTTAATCTAGTAAGGAATGAGGTCAGTTTATTGCATTGCAGCAAGGAAGAGGGTAATTCATTGCATCAGGGAAGAGGCAGTTTAATGCAAAGTTTTTTAAGTGGTAAGGTCGTTTCTGCAATTTCGGCAGGGCATTTATAGTAATGCTATCTTAAATTTAAAGTGGTGATATTACTCAAGGTACATTTCCAGTGGTTAAATCTAAAATGCCCCCCTGGAAGGGTTGAAATATATTATAACCATTCAGTTTTTCCAACTTAGGGTATAATAGATACAGTGCCCTGGCTCAATAAAAATAGATCAAATTTACACTAGTTACTCCATGAAAAATATAAATTCTGGATAACTAATTGTTGGAGACATTTACCACCATACACACTCATTTTGGTCAATTTGTCCTAGTTAAACCACTATCCTAAGTTTTATTGACTTAATTGACATCAGAGGAGCATTGTATGACATCAGCATGAGCACACCCACACCTACCTTCCGTCAAGGAGACCAACTAAGCCTTCTCCTTCATTCGGGGAGGCTAAATGGAGCACTCCGGGGGTGATCTAAGTGTCATAAATGCACTTAATTCATAACTGATGGTTACAACCAATTAAACAGAGCAATGAAGGTTCCTCCTTTCATTAAATTGATTATTTAATTAATATTTAATGAAGTGGAGTCAACAAGGGCACCTCCAACCACTTCTAATGGTCAGTTACACTTCAGTTAACCTCATCGGGGTTCATTGGAGTCATTGATGCTCTACCACTTGTTGGTTGGCTTGCAGTGACATGTGTCTGAGCTAATTTCAGTTAGATTCAGTCATTTATTGCACTCCGACTTCAGTTAGGACTCAGTTGAGTCAATTAGGGTTTTGATCAGTGGTTAACTTGAGTGTTTACTGTGGCTTACATTCAGTTAAGCTAGACTCACTCATTCAATTCGAATGATCTCCTTGGGAATTTGAATTTTCTTGGCATTCATGCATCTGGCATGATTATTGTATTGTATTATTCATTATTCATTGATTATACAGAGCTGCTACTTCCATTGCAGCACCATTTTTTCCAATTTTATGCATATTTGTTCGAATTCTTTGTGAGACTGTGTTTTCAGTTCCTAGACCACTGTGGAAAATTAATATGGTATCATAGCTCACAGTGGCACAAAGCTCGGATCTCTCAAAAACAAGGTTTTTGACAGATCTTTCATGAAAAATTGAGCAAAGCTCAAAAATTCCAGCACTGCACCAGAAGCCAAGGCTTACTACTTAATACCCAAAGTACAGGAATTGTTGGTCAATCTTGCTTGATCAATTATGCTAGGTGTGATGAAATCCTAAAATGTGTAGGTTTTATGACCTTACGGTGCCCCTTTTGTTGTGATTTGCAGGTTTTAACGCATACAACTTCGAATGGACTCATCAGTCCCTCTTCTCACCCCATTCACAAGCTATTCAGAATGGAAGTTAGAAATGATTGCATCTCTGAAGAGACGACGTGTCTATTGGACTTGGAAAAGAGTTTTATGAGAATTAGAATGAGTGTCTAAATGACGGTGATAGATCCTTTGGAGCAATATGTCTGGCCCTTTCTCCTAGCTTGCGCTACCTTATTGGTTATGTTGAATACCAAAAGGATATCTGGACAAAATTGGACAAAACCTTTGGCAAGCACAATGAGGATCATAATTGCACTTTGGAGATAACATCCAACACCACAAGAGTTCTTTACTCAAAATTTAAGGCCTCCACTCTCTCTGATGAATTTTTTCAAGATGAAGAAGAAGCAGAGTCTTCTGCACAGTCAATTCGAATTGAAAAAAGTCTCCTTGCAGTGACTCCTTCTCCTGATTCTCCGAAAGTTTGTGAGATCTCTGATATCTCATCTCCTCATATGGATGAAACATAAGAAGACATTCAAATCTCTGATATTGAAGAAAAACATTGCTGTACTTCCATGCAAACATTCACCAGTGATTTTCCTTTGAATTATGTGCAAAATTTGCTAGTAATTGCTTCCGAAAGTGAAGAGAAATTTGATTTTTCTCCCTCTAATGTTGTTGCTGGTGTGCAAATATGTAAAAAATTGGATATTTTGGAAGAAATATCAGATAATAAGAGTGACGCATTCGCTCCCCATGATCTAGATCTTCTAGCAAAATCCTGTAGGATTGCATGCACCAAAATTCAGAATTTTGAAGAAAAAGACAACTGTGCATCCACCATCTCAATTGACCATACTTTTGGATATAATATAAACCTTATTGGATATGATATGATCTTATTTGGATCTGATCTAATATTTCTTGGTTCAATATTTCAGGTTCATGAGCTTTCAGTACTGCTTGTAGTTGTTCTCATTAATTTTGTGAAGAAACAAGTACCGCAAGTCTCCTTCGAAACTGCTACTGGGGATTTCATTTCATTTCACATTTTTGGATCTATTGTGAACCTATTTGGATTTGATTTAGTTTATAATATGATATAATTTGGTTCAAATTTTAAAATCCAAGAGCTTTCAATACTGCTTGAAGCTACTCTCACCAATTTAGGTGTGAAAAAGAGGAAGACATTCTGCATCCGCTTGGACACTTGCTCCTAAGACTTGGGGCTGATTTTACCACTCATGGTTTGGTGTTCAAGGCTGCAACATATCAATTTCTTGAGTGCTCCACACATGGTTCAAATCCTCAAGCACCTTTGCTCTCTCTTCGAATGATTTCAGCCGTTGTACATGGGTCCAGTTTTCACCGTGCAGCTGTTTATATTTCTAATTCAGTTGAGTGCATTGTTCTTCTTCCAAAGTGGAAGATTCCTCCAGACATATTTATTTAGTTTGGATTCAGAGGTTCACATGCACAGTCGCAGGATGCTGCTGCATAGAAGAACCAAAAATTTCTTGATTTACTAATTAGTTTGGGGGGGGGGGGGTATTTTTCCCATGAGGTTTTCCCTGTTTTCTTGATTATATTAAGTCGTTACTTTATTGTATAGGGTGACCTATGGCCTTTGTTTCCGGGGCCTTGGCATTCTTATTCACTTTATGTTTTCTACTTCTCCTGAGTAGAGATTAAGAGGGGGTGTTGGAGACATTTGCCACCATACACACTCATTTTGGTCAATTTGGCCTAGTTAAACCACTATCCTAAGTTTTATTGACTTAATTGACATCATAGGATCACTGTATGACATCAGCATGATCACACCCATGCCTACCTTCAGTCAAGGAGGCCAACTAAGCCTTCTCCTTCATTCGGGGAGGCTAACTAGAGCACTCCGGGGGTGATCTAAGTGTCATAAATGCACTTAATTGATAATTGATGGTTACAATCAGTTAAACAGAGCAGTGAAGGCACTTCCTTTCATTAAATTGATTATTTAATTAATATTCAATGAACTGGAGTCAACAGGGGTGCCTCCAACCACTTTTGATGGTCAGTTACACTTTAGTTAACCTCATCGGGGTTCATTGGAGTCATTCATCCGCTACCACTTGTTGGTTGGCTTGCAGTGACATGTGTATGAGCTACTTTTAGTTAGATTCAGTCATTTATTGCACTCTAACTTCAGTTAGGACTCAGTTGAGTCAATTAGGGTTTTGATCAATGGTTAACTTGAGTGTTTTCTGTGGCTTACATTCAGTCAAGCTAGACTCACTCATTCAATTCGAATGACCTCCTTGGGAATTCGAATTGTCTTGGCATTCATGCATCTGGCATGATTATTGTATTGTATTATTCATCATTCATTGATTATACAGAGCTGCTACGTCCATTGCAACACCATTTTTCCAATTTTATGCATATTTGTCTGAATTCTTTGTGAGACTATGTTTTCAGTTCCTAGACCACTATGACAAATTAATACTAATGGCTTCTAATTGTGAATTCAATCTGGTAATGACATACCCTAGACTTGAATTTTCTTTTAAACCATAAAAACAAAAGTACCAATACATATCTTTAGCATTCTTTGAACAATTCTTTTCAGTGAATCGAGGGGGAATTGGAGTTCCAGTACTGGGATCGAACACGACACCAAAGGTTCTATGCTTCCATCACATCGACGGTAAGATGGGTTCTGAATTTTCTGTCTATCTTAGCACCTTCTATCTGAGCACGTTTTGCAGCAGCCAAGAAAAAGAATAAGACAACGTTGAAGGAGGCACAACCATGCCCAAGTTTGGGACAACCCTGCAAGCAACACAAATGTTTTAAACAAAACAAATTACCATTCTTATAATAGGATGTGTAGATAATAATCAATTATATAAATAAATTGTGAACGGAATCCAAGCCAAGAGTCTACCAAACCTAAGCAGAGTTGACCATGATCTGAACACTCGAACCCTTGTTAACACTTTGTTCTATAGCAAGCACTAAAACCATTACTGAACATGGTATCATGAAGCGGTAAAAAACCATTAATGAACATATACATTATGAAATCGCATGGGTCGAGTATAGGGGAGGTATGGAATGGATCCAGAACCCCCAAACCCTCCTCCTCATGATGCAAATGGAAAATGAAGGGGAAAAACAAGTTATACATTTTTAAATCGCATGGGCCGAGCAAAGGGGAGGTACAGAATGAATCTAGAACCCCCAAACCCTCCTTCTCATGATGCAAATGGAAAATGAAGCCTTCAAAGGGTTGTTTTGTGAACGAAGGAAAAACCAATATGATGAATTAAATTGTATGATGAATTAAACGGCATGATGAAAAACCAATATAATAAATTGTTAACCAAAGGTGTAAATACAAGCGCCTACATTGTAAAACACCAATCCCTTAGCCACTTCGTAATATCCCTTGGCTAATAAACATAATTTATGTTGTAAAGGGATGGATACATTAGCCTTTGAATGTTAATACAATTTAGGAATAAGACCAGTGTAATAACATTATATGCTGGGCAAAGACATGATTGATGTTATTATACATAATGAGCCAAGATTTGTTAATATATATTTGTTTTGGTTAAGTTGGGTCAATCCCTATAGAATAATACCATATCATCCTATATTATCCTTGAGGATACAAGTCCATGAAAATACTCAAATTGGTAATGTTGTCATAAACTAGTCTCAAACATGTGTTCTTGTTAAAACATTCATGTATGATTCTAGCGAAATCCAAATTGAGTTCAATTAGTTTCATTGGAAATAAGAAATAAAATAGTGTTATGGATCCAAATTGAAGAAGTGGATCCAAAAAAATGGACATGTCGTAGGGTGTACAATCTCACTCTCCTTGAAGGCCTAAAATCAACAAGTTTTGAGTAAGTTACCATATCTTTAATTGGATTATCAGAAAATTGATTAAACTTGTGCCATTGCAGAGAAGGCATATCAAGCTATTATAGTTTAAAAAATTTTAGCCGCATTATGTGCAAGGTTGGCCAACAATACAATCTCCAAATCAAGGTTTTAAAAGGTGTGCTAATTTAAAATTAGTATAACTTTTGACTAGAAGGTTTAATTTAAGTGATTGAAAAGTCGTTGAAAAGAGTAAACACAAGAGAATATACTAGAAAAAAATCACTATTTGGGATCATCAATTTTAGAATTGTGAGGATGGAAGTCGATGGTTTTTATTAGACCTCAATTAAGAACCAATGGTGATATGTATTTTTGGAGGAGATAAAGATAAAGATGAAATTGATCACATGGGATGATTAAGGATGGAAAAGTAAAATGAAAAACATCCTTTTGGAGCAAGTATTTATTTTTATGGTGAATATTTTAATTGGTGGAACAATCTTGATAAATATACTAGACAGAATGCCACATGGACACGATGATGATCATGATGATGATGATGCTTATGATGAGGATGATGACGATGATGATGATGATGATGTCAATGATGATGATGATGATGGTGATGATGATGATGATGATGCTAATGATGATGATAGTGATGATGATGTCAATGATGATGATGGTGAGAATTTTGATGATGCTAATGATGATGAGGAGGAGGAGGATGATGATGTTGAGGATGATGGTGATGAGATCACAAGTCGATGATGATGATGATGATGATGATGAGGATAGGATAGGATGATGATGATGATGTTGTTGATGATGATGATGATGACGATGATGATGCCGATGATGATGGTGGTGATGATGATGATGGTGATGATGATGATGATGCTAATGATGATGACGATGAGGATGATGATGATGATGAGGATGATGATGGTGATGATGATGACGATGAGGATGATGATGGTGATGATGAGGATGATGGTGATGATGATGACGATGATGATGGTGATGATGATGATGATGATGATGATGATGATGATGATGTCGATGATGATGATGGTGATGATGATGTTGATGCTAATGATGATGCAATGAGGATGATGATGAGGATGAGGATGATGGTGATGATGATGAGGAGGAGGAGGAGGAGGAGGAGGATGGTGATGATGATGACGATGATGATGATGGTGATGATGATGATGATGTCGATGATGATGATGATGATGATGGTGATGATGATGATGATGCTAATGATTATGGAAATGAGGATGATGATGATGATGATGAGGATGATGGTGATGATGATGGACATCATGATGATGATGATGAATATGAGGATGAGGATGATGTTGATGATGATCTCAATGATGATGATGATGATCATGATGATGGTGGCGGTGATGATGATGATGATGATGATGCTAATGATGATGATGGTGATGATGATGTCGATGATGATGATGATGATGATGATGGTGATGATGATGATGATGTTAATGATGATGACAATGAGGATGATGATGATGTTGAGGATGATGGTGATGATGATCACAGGTCAATGATGATGATGATGACGATGATATGATGATGATGATGATGATGTCGATGATGATGATGACGACGATGATGATGTCAATGATGATGATGATGGTGGTGGTGGTGGTGATGATGATGATGGTGTTAATGATGATGACTATGAGGATGAGGAGGAGGAGGAGGAGGAGGATGGTGATGATGATGTCGATGATGGTGATGATGATGTCGATGATGATGAAGATGGTGGTGATGATGAGGATGATGATGATGATGATGATGATGGTGATGATGATGATGATGATGATTAAGATGATGATTATGAAGATGATGATGATGAAGATGATGATGAAGATGATCATGTTGATGATGATGATGATGATGATGGTAATGATGATGTCGATGATGATGATGATGATGATGATGATGACGACGACGATGATGATGATGATGACGACGACGATGATGATGATGTCAATGATGATGATGATGATGATGATAACGATGGTTTAAACATAAGTAAATAGACATAAACATAATACATTATGCAACAAGATGTTCTCATGATTGGGTAAAATAATTTCCTTGGTTTATGATTGGGTAAAATAAGGTTCCTTTAAGTGGAATTCAATTTTGGACTTTTCCTCTCATGTATACATATGGCATCACTCACATCTTCCATTGTGGAGGTGGTGGTCAGATTTAAAAGAGATCATGTCTCTTATTTGTACTTGAGTTATGTCTTCATGATATTGTACGACAATGGTAAAATGTGATTTCGACCTTCACTACTCAAGGGTGTTAATTTTATTGTTAACGCTATTGAACGGGATCATAGAAAGGATTTAATTTATGAACAGGAACAAATTGAAAGTGTGTTTCTTCTCATATCAGTTGTGACTCAATCTATATAAAATAAAATGTGTCTTTTGAAAACCTTATGTGGGAAAAGTGGATCTCATCAAGATGAGTGAATGGCTACAATAAATGGAAATATACTTCATTGTACATAAGGTCACTCAAAGACAAAGAACCTCATTTGAAAAAAAAGAGAGTTAGAGAATAAGCCACTAGTGACTAATAGGTAAGTATTCAAAAACATGATAAAGTAATAATTCTAGGCCCTGAATTAATGGGATCCTAGGCCCTATTTATGCATTTATCAATATGTTGATCTTCACGATTCTTTTTTATTAAATAGGAAGATATTATAGTTATTATGGCCTTGAGTTTATTTATGAGAGGGTGCTCCTCTTGGATAGTGATTTTTATGATTATGATCTCTTCTTCATATAGTCATAATGATTGCATGATCAATTAAATACCCATCACAAATAAAGCCATATATGCACATGAACAAGGTTTATATCATGTGGAGGAAGAGATTTAGGAAAGTGATGTTGGGAGTCAATGTTTCTAGCCTCTTTTACACCATCTATGGAAGGAGATTGATTAAATATTAAGTCACTAATTAGACTGATTAGGTCCTTATTATACGAGCTAGTAAATTTTTTAAATATTGAAATATGAAACAATAAATGCACCTTAAGATTTTTAAATGCTCATACTTGTTACATTTTGCACCCTTGAATGGGATATTTATATAGTCTAGTGATTCTTTATACGATGGATAACATACCTCAATGTCAACTAGTTCATTCAGGAGACAATTTCCTAGTTCCATGTCTACCAATGACCTACCATTCAAAGACCCATCTAAATTTTTTTATTTTTCATTCACAATAATGTATCTCCCAATTTGGTCTCCTATGGCCCCAAAGACCTCCTCATGCTAGAATTTCAAATTAAGATCAGGAAATTTCAAATTAATGGCATGTTTTCGATGCTATTCTGACGAATGACACTATTTTCGTCGCTATTCCAACGAATGGCTCCCTTTTGTCACTATTCCAATGGATGATATTGTTTCATCGTTATTCTAACAAAATTTCATCGCTATAGCGACGAAAGGTGCAAAACGTCACTAGAGAGACAATCCTTAGGTTCATTTTCAATTTTTTCCAAAAAATTAAATTATTTTTCCACGAAAAATGTGATTTTAACTTTTTCATGGAAAATTTTCGTGGGAAAATTGACCCATATGTAGTAGTGTTTAAAAGAAATATGTATTCCCTTGGGTTTCTTTCTTGTGGACCGAGAATGATTTATGAATATTGTTTTGATCTTATCATGGTCCTTTTGGTAGATATATCCATTTCCTAAGAGGTTTAAGGTTTCAAGGAATTCTTCTCATTCCCCTAATAAGCACAAGCTTAAGATATTTGTTGTCTAAAGTGATGTTGTAAGCTCGTCTATAACTAAGTTGAGATTGTTCCTCGTATTATTCTAATAAATCATTTTCTCTTTGCACCATTATGAAGATCTCATTCATAGTTTCCCTTGTTATACAGTAGTCTGTGTACTTTTCAATAAAGGTATGTTTCATTTGATCCCAACTAAAGATATTGTTTGGATCTAAGCTCATGAACCACCTTAAGGCGGAGTTCTTCAAGGTTGAGGGAAATATTTTAACTTATGGGAATTCGTATTGTAATCATAGGTTCTACAAACCACCTCAAATTCAAACAACATGGTGTCAGGATCCTTAGAGACTAGTCCATGAAAATTGGTTAACGAAGTAGAGTTAATATTTATCATTCCGGATTCATCATTATGAATCCCTATAATTGGAAATTCATAGATCATGGGTTTCTCAGTGATATCATTGTATGTCATTGATTGATCCTCATCGTCCATTGCAATTTATTTGTCACCTTCCTTAGGACAAGAATCAATTGACTCGTCTATAGTAGATCTGAACATACCATGTCTTTTTATTTTCATATGTTGGTGAAGAGGTGATATTGTTTCAGGATTTTCTTCAATATTTTCTTCCTCTTATCGCCTATGGCTTGTGCTTGGGTTTGATATAAATCATCCAAATTCATCCCTTTCTCTAAGCATTCATACTAGGGTGAGTAATGTTTTTCTCTTTTCTATTTTTAGTATTTTTATTATCTTTTGTTAATTCCTTTTTTTCATTTTGTTTTCAAATATGTGGATATGAGGTTTTGAAGTGAATTATCTAATTTTCAGAATTGAAAGAAAAATTAAAACTTAGAACTGGTTTAGAGATACCTACTTGGAATAAAATGTTTTCTTCTTGTTGTTTCAATATTCTTCGAATGTATCCTTCTTTTCATGCCTCCAAAAGAAAATTTTACTATTAAATATTCTCATTTTTGTTGTGGTTTGCGACAATAGCACCAAAAAGCGGCAGGATGTATCTATAGTATTAATGTATGTCATCTCGGACAAGACCATAGAAAGAATGCTACATCTAAACCTATACTTTAATCATCAACCCAAGGATTCATATAAACTTATGAGGATCTTGCACAATATATTCAACTACAAAGGAGCTAATTATGTCATTTAGTGTGTAAATCCTAATTTGATCAATCAAAATAATGAACTTCTAGATATCATAAAACAAAATTAAATCAACTTTTAACTAAGGGTTGCTAGAGAACAATATCATACTTCCCTACTTGAAATCCATTTCCTTATCACCAAAACCAAATACAAGTACTAAGAGGTTCCTCATCCATGTAACAACTTTCAGTGAAAACATCCCAGTAACTTTTCCACAATTTACCAAAGATAGATAATTTCATCCTAAATCATTCATGCAAGTGATCATAATAGGTAGAGGTGTTTATTCTACCAATATTGGATAATCAAGATCTTATGTGCAAAAAAATACCATATTGATAATTCTTATGCATAATAAATTGTAACCCATGCTTAATTCAGAAAACCCAGGAAATTCTACAAAGTGCAGGAAAACTACAACATATTTTGTTCTACATAAAATTCATGTAAATACCAATTCTAACCTAACAACACAAGTTCCTATACTTAACCTTGGATGGGACCTAATCTAAGAAAATATAGGAATGGAAAGAAACTCAAATAGATATGTGAATCAAACCACTTATCATAAAAATATAGAAGATTGTTAATAATATGACACTTGTCTCAAAAAATCACTATCACAATAAATAGTATTGCCATATCAAAATGGGAGCTCGATCCAAATGGTTGTGATATCTTGTTTAAATATAAAACTTATTAACCTATATATAAAAAATAACTCCTAGTATATTGAAGTGTGTGCCATGCACAAAATCAAATTCATCATGCGCAGAGGTAGTTCAAGTGCAGTTCTATGTGTAGTAGTAGATTGCCTGACATTTTGTGGCTCTCAAGGACTAGGCCTCTAGATGATATCCTTTGTGGGTGATCAGCATAATTGTGCATGTGCCAAGAAGCTAAAGTTTAATTGATTCTATATTGCGCCTTCAACAAGATGTTCTGTCAAAACTGGGTCCTCTTCTTTCAGAATTGCATTGGTCAAAATTGGACTAAGAGTAAGATTTGTTAAATCTAAACCTCATGTATGCAAAATCGATCCTTGTGACTTGTCTTGAAAACCTACTAGTTAGATCTGGAGTCTCAAAAAAAAAAATTAAGTGGCCAATTTATTAGTATTACTTATCCCTGTAGTCTCAACAAATACTGAAAGTTTAAATAAGAGAAAGACAGCATTTAAAAGAATAATTGAAATATTCTATAGTTATAACTAAGATGAATATATAACCATCAACTTGTTCCATTTTTCTCTCCCTTCATGATCTGAATGCCTGAGGAGATGGGGAAATCACATGGTTTACTTACTTGTAAATAGGATCCATCACCCATTAATTCCCATCATGTTACAAGCTAATCTGATTGATTTGTGATACAAGTAAGTTACCAAGATGTTGATATATTATCTTCTTTATCATAGAGAAAAGCTTTCAAAATACAAATACAAGTTTATTGATGCCATGGCACGGTTCCAAAGAAACCTTGGAACATCTCAGGTACTAACAATTTCCACCCTCTTTATGGCTATATTTTAATACCTTTGCCTCTTTTTATCGCTACACTTGGTTTTTTTCGACTCATCACTTGAAATATTTCAGCAATACATGGATCACATGCACATGCAACACATGGAGACTTGCATGTCAACAAGAACCAAAAAACAACAAAATACTTTCTTGATGAATATATTTCAAATTGAAAATAAGTTGGCATGTTTAAAACTTTGTTTAGAACCACCCATGGGGGTAAAGCAAGTGGTAAATTTGATAGGTTGTAAATGGTTGTAAATGGAGGGTCTCATGTTCAAACCTCCCCAAACTTACTCGTGCACCATGGCTCTGTCCCTGTGGATGAAGCTAGGGGTATAGTGGTAGCGGGATTGGATCCCTGGACCCTGTGTCACGCGAGTACCAGCCCAGTCCCTAGTTGTCGATTCCCCTAGTCCAAAAAAAAATCGTTTGTTTCCAACCTCTTTGGTTAATTAATACATTTATGTGCAGATATTGTTAGGAAATGATCTTGGTCATAGCTGTAGTAATGGATGTGGGAATGGCTTAACCTTTTCATGGTAAAATATTGGTGACACATCTTTGTTAACGCTCAAATATCGCACACATGCAACATTTTTTCCATTTACATAGTAAGGCATCGTCAACATATAGCATGCAGCCTAACGAAGACATACATATCAAATCCAAGAATAAAATGAGTCCATAAATTCCCAAAAACAGTCAAAAGACACAACCACGTTTCCAAATGTCTATTTATACGCATTATTGTGCATATTATCAATTCAGCTCCCACACGACTTACATGAATTTTCCTTTGATATCTACACGACTAACAAGAACGTTAGAATCTCAACCACCCCAATGCATTAAAGAGTCATGAAATCTCCATTACCTCCAAGAATTTGAATTTGGCTCCTCACGCATTGGATTTCATTAAATGGCTCCCCTTTTTGTACCTTGGAGCTAGATCTTGGGATCAAGGAGTTCGCATATGGATCTAGTTATTTCTTGGCTACCTCTTGGTGTATAAAAGTAATCCACCAAAATGCATATTATAAGAATAAAACATAGAAAGGTTATGCTGCTATAATTGTGATTGAGCTCCCTTATAACTCACCTCTTCCCTCTTGTTAGCATCTTCCAAGCTCCCTTGCCACCTTCCTCCAGGGGAAAAGTGTTCTTCTTATTTATTATTCAAGATACTTAGCATCTAGTGTGGAATAAATAAACCTCCATAAGAGGTATTTATTTCCTCCATTGGATCTCACATCCCCTAGGTGTTGTACATGCTTGTGACCATTGGGAAATACAAAAGTGGTTTGGCATCTATTGGTTGTTGGAGTTTGCATTCCTACCCACTTTGTTATTTGTTTCTATTTTATTTTACTAACAACCACTTACAATATCACTTGGAGCATCCACCCTTATCATAGGGGCACATAATATTGAATCCTTTCCCCCTCACCAAGTGGGTGATATTCACCCTTGTGCATTCTTTTTCACAACAATATTTATGGCGAATCCACTTCATTTTAGTTCATTTCTTTTAAACTAGGTTGGTATTTGTTAAGTAGCTAGTTTTTGGTTTATTGTGCTTTGCAAATTAAGAGATATATACCATTCATCCCAGGAATTTTTCCCCCATTTGGTCATTTTATCTCTTTACATAGACATGAGGATCCCGATGCCACAATTGTGCAGTTAATGCACTTATTCCTTTGACAATCGTGCTACTATGCATGTTAACATAATTCTACCCATGCAATTCTATCTGTCACTGTCTGCGCGCCCTGTCGGCACTAGACATGCACGCTAGTGAGTGTTTTTTTACGTGTGATAATGCATCTGTCTGACTATTTTACATGCGGTTGTATATTTGATTTTCTTCATACTTGTTTTACACAATTCCACATCCCCAATGGTTGTTCACTAATGAACTAGATATAATTAACTTGCAATATTTTGATTATTATATATTAATTAGCTCACACAGCTTAAAATTAGGGAATAAAGGGGTATTCTCTCGAAATATACCTTGGTAACCAACCTTGAGTATTTCAACAGGCCTCATTGTTGTCACTAGTATATAATAGATATTATGTTTTTTCTTACTTTACATATTAGCTAAAGTAGTGTAAATCCACTTTTGTACACAAGAAAGGACCTAAAGACTCTACTCTCTTGAAGTATGATATTCACCTCGAACCCTGTGTGAGCTTGGTGAATCAAAAAAAGAGGGAGAAGTGTGAAATACCTCCATTGCACACTTTTTATTTTATTATATGTTGATTATCAAGCACCATTAGCATATTTAGAATTAAAATTACAATTTCCAGATCATATTGTTTTGAACTCTTTATTTAGTTGCAACAATACAATTTGCTTATCTCACGTGTTTAAACCACTAGCACACACTAAGGTACCTAAAATATCTTCCAAACTCAGTATGCTCTTCACCTTGTATTTCTTACAATATTAGTGAATCAAAAAGTAGGGGAATTGTTAAATACCTCCTTTACACACCTTAACCAAATTTGAACCCTTAAAATCAACCCTTGTAATTGCTAACAAACTAAAATCCTCCACAAGAGGTAACAAAACAATATTTTAGTTTGGTAGGATTGTGTGGGATAGGCATTTAAAAAACATCCACCAATCTAGTTTCAATAGGCATTTGTGAAACATAGCATCGTTGACTTATATGATACATATTTTTTTTTTAACAGAAACTATAAACATAAATATATAAAAAGGGGGCTGCGCACAGCCATGCGTTACAGAGATGGTAGCTTCATCAGAGAATATACATCAAAAAGGCTGTCAAAGAGGACCAGCCATGGGATTGTCCAAAATACCCTGCAAACTGACTGTTCAAAGCTTCTAAAACTGCTAAAGGGGTAAACCCTTACGAACTGAAAACAGATAAGGAGGCAAAAAAACATTTAACATAACTTAAAGGAAACAGATTACTACATATTCCTATTGTTTCTCGGCTGGACTACTGACTCCTCTTCCATGGGGAGGGCCGCTTCAGCGACTTCGCCATTGATTTCGCCATTCACCCGGCTGGCCTGATGCATTTCAATGAATCTTTGCAGGTCCTCTTGAATTCTGTCCATTTTCCCATGCATTACCCGGAGGCTGCTCTCATTATCGTCAATGCGGGCGTCATTATTGCTCACTTGCTGGGAAGTGTAGCTTACTGTTTCAGCCATCTTCTTTATCTCCTCACTCATTTATTTGGTATCCACAACGTTAATGGCTAGAAGCTCATAAATCCGGCGAAGATTCTTCTTAATATCCACCCAATCGCCTCCGTGAGCCATACCTTTAACCCCAGGCGAAATGGACAGACCAGCAAACAAATTGATAGGCACGCTGGCAGGATTGCCTGAAGTTCTTCGAAGATTCTTGATTGCAGAAAAGAGAGAGTTGAGCACCTCTAATTCATAAGACAACGAGAAATTACCTGCCTGGAAGTGACCCGAAGATCCCACAACGCCCAGCACCCTGTTCTACCCGGAGTCCAAAACCCAAACACTGTCTGTATCCCTTTACTCAGCAACCCGAAAATCTGGCTGACTGGATCCTGCGCCAAAGGACAACACTGCCAAGACGAGCCAGTCTTTCACCAACGAACGTGATAATGGGAGAACCTTCCAGGGGAGGCCCTGAAGCCACCCTTCGCTAACACCCAGGACCACCTGTCCCAGTATTCTTTGAATTTCAAATATGCCAGAGGTTACAGAGGAGGGGTTCCGGATCGACATTCTGAAGTCGAGGATGGAGGAAGGACCGGGATAAACAAAAATCCAAACGTGCGAGAGGTAAATGCGAAGGCTCCAGAGGCTTGCAAGCATTAAGACGGACATGACCGATTGTGTGGAGGTTCGAGGAGGGATACACGCGGCGCAGGGTGGAGGATGGGCGATTAATAGCGTGCAGCCGGTGAAGGACAGCAGTAGCAGGGTGGCGTAAATGCTTGGGATGAGGAGGTTCGAGGAGAGGGTAGGGTGAAAAGATCCCATACCCCAAGCGCAAAACCTTCTCCACCTTAGGCTTAGGCATGAAACCATAGTTTTAGGCAAAAAACAAAACTTTCTCCACCTTAACATGAGGACAATCCAGATTTCAATGTATAATGTGAGCCAAATGCATATTGCCTGAGTCATTAAGGAATATAAAGGTGGGAGGGAGGGTCCCCATCCTGTTTATAAACTCCTTGCGAAAGGGTTGCCCCGATGTTAGCCATAGCGTCAGCAGCTTTATTGTTGATTCTAAGGATGTGAAAAGGCTGATAGGAGTGATGCCAAAGAGATTTGACTTTATTATACAAGCGTCGGCATCTGACAGCTCCCGAGGGGTAACCATTAACCAATTTGGAGATGACATGTTTAGAGTCTCCAAAAATTAAGACCTTGCGGTGATTTTTGGCCTGAAGAAAA
>LPNX010866173.1:186370-196457 GCA_001517045.1 Pseudotsuga menziesii
GAAATCCTACGTATAGCTTCTCTGGTATTCCCTATGAGTCACTCAACTCATTGTAGGGATATGACACTATACAGTGCAGGCCGAACCAGTGGTCCGCACTTGAAGCAATGTATCTTAGTGGCCAAAATTAGGATATCTCCAAGGAGTATTTATGGGTGCAAGTGACTCATGAATTCATCTATTATCATTTGGAAGTGTTTCCAAGTCTTCTTGATTAGAACATTGACCCCATTGCTGGAAGAACTGGTTATTAGTTACCTTCACTAGTTAATTGTTGAGTGGATCTCAATGTCAATAACAATTGTGCTTTTGGAATGCTCGATTACATTTGAGAGGAAGGAAGTTAGGTATTTAGGGAATCTACATTTTATTTTATTTCTAAATACAAGTTCACCTAACTCATATTTAAAAAGAACCTAGATGTGGGCCCATTTGCACTAAAAATGGCATTGTACATATCACTCACTTATTGCACCATTTTGCATTTTATGTGGTTGGCATATTTTTTCATATTTTCAATTATGTTTTTCCCAACATCACTCTCTATTTATCACTATACTTCCACCATTGAGGGGAAAAAAACCCTCCCAAAGCAATCCCTTAGACTTCAAGGTCGATCCCCGCTCAAGGGGTATTTTCCCATTTTCTTGTCATGGTTCACGAGGAAGATCACATACTCGAAGCCTCTCCTAAGACAAACTATTTGGATCCTTTGGGTGATGATTCACCTTTCTTGACTCAATCTCTCTCCTTGGAGAGAGTTTGGATCCTTTTGCTTCCTCCTCTCACGGAAGAGGCTCGCCTTTATTTCCACCTGGTGGAGGAAATACCACCCCTCCTTCTTCTCCCTATTTGATAGGAGGTCGCACAAAATCATCATATTCATATAGAGGACAAATATCACCACCTCATTGTGGAAATTAAGCCCATTGTTAGCATAATTGAACTCACAAAAAATTGCTAGGAAACATGCATCCACTCAAATTAGAGACTGAACTAGTGCATAACGCTAAATTTCATTGAATAAGTTTACACCATCCAACGTTTTTAATGTAGTGGTTGTACAAATATATAATTACATTATATATTTGAAATCCTAAGAAGGAAATTCGAATCCTCACAATTAGCAGGCTTACTGAAGTCAAAAATTCCCCCTAGGTGCATAAAACACTTTCCAAATTAGTCAAGGAGGTCACGAATTAGCTGAATGAGGCATGTCATCTAACAAGTTATGAAAATTTAATGGAATCATTCTTTTAAGAGATAAAAATATGGAGGATGAGTTGGGAAAAAAGAAGGAAATTGCCATGAGACTAGCTTTTACCTCTTCCACCTTAAAGCTGTAAAAACAATCTAAGTTTGTGAAAGGCGGGAAAATGCACTTACTAATATGGGTAGTAAATAAATATGGGAGAGTATTATCTAGAATCAGTGTGGGGAGCTCCTGGATATAAGCATGGCAAGTGTTGACCAAGTGGTGCAAGTGGCAGCCAACTGCCTAGTCTAGAACCCAGGAAATTAATCATGAAGATTAATAAAATATATCGTAAGTATGGAGATGGGTTTTGAGTATTCTAACACCCCCACTTAATATTTAATTATGTGAAATATCAGAAATATATCAGATATATAGGGCCTAGAAACAAGGCTTAGTCACCATTTACATACTGTGTGTCAACAAAAACAAGGAAAGAAGGAAGACCTCATGGGAAAATCCTTCCCTCAAAACATGGAAATGAACAAAATTGTGTGAAATATTGTCTTTAAATTTGCCTTCACCATGTGATTAGATATCCCAAGCTGGCTGAAATTATTCTCATATAATTCCTTAGTGAATAATTCTACAACTTGCTTAGATGATGTGCAATAGTGCAGAGAAATTATCTCAACATGCACAAGTCCTCTACTGTAGTGCATATGGATATGTGTGTGTGTGTGTGTGTGTGTGTGTGTGTGTGTGTGTGTTTGGTTCACTGCTTCTTAATAGGGACTATTGAGAATCAAATAGCACTATGGTTGTCACAAAAAAAATATTGTGGAAGTGCTAGACTCAATCCCAAACTCTCGAAGTATTCCTTGCAACCACAATTATTCCATTCACAGCTCCTCTGTATTTTGCCTATGTTGAAGAAAGTGCAATGGCACTTTGATTTCTACTTGACCAAAAAATTGGTCCATCTGTAACCATAAACACATATCCATAATTTTATTTTCTATCAGTACTATCTCCAACCCAATTATAATTAGTAAAACCAACTAAATATAGATCAGATTTTGCAACATAGTGAATCCCATGTGTCTTGGTTCCTTGCACAAAATGAAAGATTTTTTTTTCTTCCCTCCAATGGATTTAATGTGGTTTTTCCATATGTCTAGATTCCACACTCACTACATAATAAATAATAGGTCGAGTGAGTAAGATATAGAAGACAACCAACTAGGTGCATGTACAGAGTGTTGTTCACCAAGGGAGTTGAATCCGCATCTTCAAGCTTAACTCCTGAGAGGAAAGGAGTCTTGCTTGGATTGAAATATTTCATGTTGAACTTATTTAGCAGTTCTGAATCATATTTGGACTGATGTAATTTGATTCCAAAGGTTAATTGGGAAATATGAAGCCCCAAAATTGGCTCAACAATCCCAAATCAGTCATGGAGAAAGCTTGGTTCAAAGCATCCTTCAAGGAGGAAATTTATCTCATGGAAATTCCTGTCATCAAAATTTAATCCACATAAAAGATAAAATTTAATATTGAACCATGAATTATATTAAAATAGACATTTGGATCATACTTGCATATCTGGAGTTTTGAAATAACAGAAAACCATCTATCTTGGCATACCAAACTCTTGGAGCTTGTTCTATCCCATATAAGGATTTCTTCAACATGCACACAAGATATGGATTATTTAAAAAAAATTATGGCTTCTACATATATATATATATATATATATNTTATTTTTACTTCATAGGAGAGCCATCAGCAGAAAATTTTGTTTAGAAGACTCATTTGCACTTCACTAGCTTTCGTCCAGGTGGGAGATTGACTAGCTCCCATGTCTCATTAGTCCGGAGAGAATGGAATTATTATTTCATGGTTTCTTTCCATATTAGATCATCTCAAGATTATTCATGTGATTTTTTATCAGATTCAATCATGATATAACACTTCTCAACAAATTTTGGATCTTTAACAGAAAGGGCACTTTTGAATTGAGATATAGTTCTCCGAGGATCACTAGGATTCCTAGATAGTTTCCTAGATGCTTGAATAGTATTTTATTCCAAATTAGGTATTGTAGGTGATCTTGTATATGCAATTAAATATTCATTATCATACATATCAAAATCATAAATATCATTAGATTCTTCACTTACAATCAAAGGTGTTGGTGAAGAGGATTCTCCAATTTTAGTTTCTAACATGGGCTCTTCTTTGAACTGAACACTCCTTTCGATGATGGCCTTTTGAGTGCTCAATTTTATCATTTTGTATCCTTTGGAATATTATTTAAACCTACAAAATAAGCATTCTTGACTTTGGGGCTGTAAATCCTTTCTCTTTTCTAGTGGAATTCTAGCCCAAGCTTTAGAGCCCAAAATCCTGAAGTGGGACACATCAGGCTTGTGTCCACTCCAAGCTTCGAAAGGAGTGATTCCATACAAGGATTTGTGAGGCACCCTATTCTAAATATAGTCTACAAAATTGATTGATTTAGCCCAAAAATTTGGTGGCAAGTTTTTAAACTCCATCATGCAAGTGTCGATCTCTCTAAGAGATCTATTCTTCCTCTCAGAAACACCATTCTGCTGATGTGTATAAGGAAACAAATGATGCATATATATATAACTGCATCTTCACAAAATTGTATGAATTCATATTTGACATATTCACCACCATTATCATATCTGAGAGATTGGAGCTTTCTTCCAGACTGGTTCTCTACTAGGGATTTAAAACCATTGAAAATATCAAATAATTTTGACTTGTACTTGAGGAACAAGACACAATAGTATCTATAAAATTCATCAATGAAATTTAGTACATATTTGGCTTGACCCCTTGACATGTGATGGAATGGACCGGCTATATCACTATGGCCATCAATTCCTTCTCGTACAAACCGGAACAATGGAGATGTTACATTGATGACACAAATTTCATTTGGCCTCATGGAAAGGATAACCTTGATGATTTCCTTGTACACATGAATAACCAAGCTGAACATATTAAATTCACAATGTAAACTGAGGAAAATAGGAGAATCCCATTTCTATATGTTCTTATTACCAGAAAGGAGGATGGATCACTAGCACATCAGATGTATCACAAGAAAACACACATGGAAAAATATATACATGTGGATTCTTATCATCACCCTGCTCAGAAGATTGATGTTATTAATACCCTAGCCACCAAGGCCAAATGGATTTCTGATCCTGCTCACCTAGACCAAGAGTTAGAGCATTTGACAAATGTTTTCATTAATAATGGTTATAATACTAAGAAAATTAAAGAAACTATAAGAAAATCACAAATAAGAAAACAAAAAGTTAAGAAAGATGAAGTCACTAAAACTATTAAACTCCCTTACATACAAGGAACTACTGATAAAATTGATAATATCTTACGGAAGAAGCAAATTAGGGTCGCTTTCTCCCATCTTAATACTTTACGAAGCTTTCTTGACCACGCAAAAGATCAAGTCAACCCCAAGAGAAACAAAGGAGTATACTCTATCCCTTGCACTTGTGGTAAGGTTTATATTGGAGAAACAGGTCTCTCAATCCAATTAAGACTAAAAGAGCATAGTGCCAACATTATCCGTGAACGAACTAAGAAATATGCACTAGCTAAGCATTATGTAACTTCCAAACACCATATCTACATAGAGGACGCAAAATTTATTGTCGGTATTGATCACTACACAAAAAAACACGTCAAAGAAGCCATTGAAATCGAGAAGCACGCAGAAAACATCAATAGGGATGATGGGTGGAAATTAAGTAAATCATGGACACCAATCATCACTTTAATCAAAAATTCCTAACTCAATAAATTCTATACTAATTCTTAAAATTATTAAATTCTAAACATTAATAATATACAACTTTCAATTAATATAAATATAAATTATACAATTTAAATATAATTAAAGAAAACTTCTTAAATTTAAATGCTTAAACTAAAATAATTAATCCTAACTAAAACTCAATAATATTTATACTAGTCCCTAAAAAGTATTAAATTCTAAACTTTAATAATAAACAACCCTCTATTAATATAAACCCTAAAATCTTATATATTATACATTTTAAATCAAATTGAAACAAAATTGATAATGCTTAAACTAAAATCTTTAAAAAGTCTTTAAAATCCTTAATAATAATACACATTTACATTTAAACCGATAATTAATTAAACTTACCGACCTTAAGCTTAATAAAAATGACCTATTGAATTATTAAGATAATTTCTTACCTCGCATCTATTAATTAATGGGAAACTCAGGTCGAATAGACAAGACGAGAACCTTCATTGTATCTCTTGATGATGGGCTGAACTAGTCTATCCAAAATGTTGAGAATTTTTAAAAAATTACCACAGTGTTCCACGGATTTAAATATATCACTATGAACAAGAAAAAGGGGTGTAGAGGTTGACTCTGACTGACTCTCTCGTACTTGTGCTCTGGGTGTTTTCCTAGGATGCATCCTTGACATAATACTTTAGAAAACTTGATTTTGGGCAACCCTATGACCATATATTTGTCACACAAATTAGAAAGATAGTTGTAGTTTAGATGGCCAAACCTTTCATGCCATAATAGTACTAGCTTCATTGGCATTAGTGAGGAGAGAAGAGATTTTTGAGAAGGGAATGAAGTGTGATAACTTGTACACTTTAGATTTATGATCAACAAAACCTTTCACTATGACTCTACTATTGGAAATATAAGCAATTTCTACATCATTAGGAGTGAACACAACCTTCTTAAGAGACGTAGTGTGGGTCATCTGATAGACTGATAAGAGATTGGCAACAAGACTTGGGACAAAAAAAACATTATTGAAGGAACAATGGTCAAGATATATTCTACCCTTCCCTTTGCTTTCAGTTTCAGAGTCATCTTCCAAAACAATCTTAGGAGCATTCGAAGCATCAAGAGAGGTGAAGGGCTCCCTTGTCGAAATCATATGTCTTGAAGCTCATAATCAATGATGAAATAAGAGGATCTTACAGTGCTTATTTCTAGGGCATGAACTCTCTCCTTGTCTTCAAAATTTGATCTTCCCTCCTTCTTTGCGCTTTCAAGGAGAGAGATATTGTTCTTATCAAGGAGTTGAGACCATATCAATTTGTTTCTTCATGCAGGAGCTCTCTGGATGGAATCCCCTATTACAGCACTTGATATTTTCACATTTTCCTTTCTTCTTATAGGGATTATTCTTGAAGCTTGAATACTTCTCTTGAGACATTAACTTGGATTTATTTTGATTAGGAAGCCTCTTTGGATTATCCTTCTTCTTGACTTTGGAATAATTCTTTGAATCTCCAGCAACCAAAGCTTGATATTTGGAAGGTTTAATGGTGCCCATCATGACCAACTTGTCTTGATCCTAGGTCAAAGATTCCATGAATTCTGCAAGTGGTGGAATATTTCAATTTCAAACAGTCAATTTGGTGGCATGGAAGGTCGAAACAACCACTGAGTATTCAGGTCCTAACTTCAAAAGTATGGCCAAGATTAGTTGTTCATCCTTCTTTTCAATTCCACGTCGCTTTAGTTGAAGAACAAGAGCTTTGAACCTGGAGAAATAGTCTTATAAGGTCTCAAAATTGCTTGGAATTAGTGAGATAATCTCATTCTCCAGTTGATGTCCCCTCAGTTCATTTTTTTCTGAACAAATCTTGAAGTTTCTCCCATACTTCATTTGGTGTGGTAAATCCATTTAGATGGAAAAGAAATTCTCTAGAAATACTGAGACACAAGAGACCATAAGCCTCTTCCCTCTTATTATGCCATTTGATCTTCTAAATTACTACATTAGGCCTAGCTTCAGTTTCCATGGTCACCCTGTAGAGACCCTTGCTCCTCAACAAGATCTCCATCTGTGCCTTTGATTCGAAATAGTTGAATGGAGTCAAGAAGATATTTTGAGATTGATCCATTACTTCAACAAATGCGCCCTACTATATTGAATGTCCTCCCTTAGAGAGTTAGAACCGATCTTGTAATATAAAAAAGAGAGGAGAACAATCGAGCTAAGGGAGACCTGATACCATGTGGAAATTAAACCCAGTTTTAGCATAATTGAACTCACAAAAAATTGCTAGAAACGTGGATAGATCCACTCAAATTGGAGACTAAAATTCGTGCATAACAGTAAATTGCATTGAATAGGTTTACACCAGCAAAACTTCCTAATGTATTTCTTGTCCAAATATATAATTACATCAGAGATTCAAAATCCTAAGAAGGCAATTTTAATCCTCGCAATTATAAGGCTTACTAAATTCAAAAAGCCCCCCTTGGTGCATAAAACACTTTCCAAATTATTCAAGGAGGTCGATAATTAGCTGAATAAGGAATGTCATATAATGAGTGATGGAAAATCAATGGAATCGTTATTTTAAGAGAGAAAAATATGGAGGATAATTTGGGAAAAAAGAAGGCAGTTTCCATCAGACTAGCTTTTACCTTTTCCACCTTAAAGCTGTAAAAAGTAGTTTAAGTATTTGAAAGGAAGGAAAGCACACTTACTAATATAGGTAGTCAATAAAGTTGGCAGAATATTATCCAGAATCAGTGTGGGGTGCTCCTGTATGTAAACATGTAAAGTGTTGACCAAGTGGTGTAAGTGGAGGCCAGCTACCTAGTCTTGAACCTAGGAAATTAATTATGAAGATTAATAAAATATATCCTAAGTATGGAGATGGGTTTTTGAGTATTATAACACTCATACTCCCCATTCCCCCACTTAACAAAACAACAGATAAAATATTATGGTGGCACCCAACCCTCACCTACCTTTCATGGCTAGCTTGAATCTCCCTGATTTGGCCTAGTTGATCAATGATCCAATTTCTCATGAAGCAACATGGCCTGATATTCCCAAAAAAATACCTTTAGACATCTGTTATTTTGAAGGGAAGAAAGGAGATGATCCCACCAAACACATTATTTCTTTACACCTATGGTGCTCCTCTAACAGCATCATGGAAGACTCAGTGAGGCTTCGAGTGTTCCATCAAACTCTCACGGGTACCACTGTAAAATGGTACATAAACCTACCAAGGGATTCCCATACCACTTTCGGGATGATAGTCACCACATTTCTCACCTACCTCCAGTTACCAATATGCCATGACCTCGGGCTCAAAATTCTCACAGAATTTTGGCAAAACTTCTACCCACGTAGCAGACAACAACCACGAGTGGTGCAAGCGTCGCATGTTATGTGAAATATATATTTAGCCTCAATTCCTTTTGGATTGGTTCCTCAAATCACTCCAACGGGATATTGCAAAGGATGTGGCTACCTCTGAGCCAAAAACTAAGGAAGAGGCCATCCCAAAGGCCCAACACTTTGATCTCGTCTAAGCACAATCAGGATACTTATACACCATCCTTCCTTATACCCTTTGGCATCGATCATTGGATTCTCCACATGTAGATATGTCGCATTTAGTAGATGGGCTTATTGGGTCCATTTACTCATAACTTAAAGCTCCCCCACAACCAAATCTTGTACCATCCCCTACGGTGGTGCAATATCTCCCCATGCCCGTTGTGTCGTCTCCCCTACTACTATCCCAAATTCTCCATTTGGAAAGCTACAGTATGGACCCTATATTCCTACTTACATTAATGAAATGCAAGCAAAATCAATGCCCCAACCGCAAATAGCACAACCTATTGCCACCTCAATTTTATATGGAGAACATCCAACATATATCGCACCGTCGGGTTATAACCCTTACTACCTATTTCATGGTCCTTCCGGGTTGTCTCCCATGCCTCACATGGGGTTTAACTTAGTACAACCTTATTTCCAACAAAAAACTCAACAATTTGAGCAATTGAATATTGCTTATCCCAAAAATCCACAAAATAGAGGGAAGAAAAAGGGGAATAACAAGAACCCCAGTAGCAAGGGAAAGGGTAAAATCCCTCTCTACAACAGAACCAGAACCTAGGAAAACAACAAGGGAAAGGGGGGAACCTCCCCAAAAAAGGGAGAAACTCCAACCTAAGGACCAATTATTCGTTTTCGATCTGTGGAGAGTATGGCCACTATACTCACCATTTCCTGCTTATCCCTGATTTCCAGTAGTTGGTGGAAACTAATAAAAAGGTTGTATGTAATCCTCTTCAAGCACCTATTGCACCAAAACCCTAAAAATTTGAACTTGCAATAGCCCTTTTCCAAACAATGGGTGGTCACCCAATAGGCGTACCCTCAGCCTGCAGGCAATGGTTAATTTCAAAACATTTACATGAACTCATTTGTTCTTTAAGTTACTTGGCATCTAGGGTTTACTAAATAGACCTCTGTAAGAAGGATTGTTTTCCTCCATTGGAGCTCACAACCTTTAGGTGTTTTACATGCTTTACCATTGGGAAATAAAAAAGTGGTTTGGAATCTATTAGTTGTTGAAGTTTGAATTCCTACCCCTTTTTTATTTGTTTTATTTTCTTTGTTTCTATTTTATTTTACTAACAACCACTTGTAGCCAACCTTCCCATAGGGGCACCTAACATTGAAGCTTTGTTGTATCCTACAAGGATTTTCCCCTCACCAAGTGGAAAGATTCACCCTTATGCAATATTTTTCACAACAATATTTACTCTAGTGAATGGATTATCTTTTATTGTATTTAATGGAATAAAAAAAAAGTATACCTTCCGACCAAACCAATTTTGTTGGAGGTGGTCAGGGTAGCTTGTTTGAATGTGTTAGAGAAAGGCTTGTGTCTCTACAAAAATTACGATGAACTAGAACAATATTCTTGCCATATATATATATATATATATATATATATATATATACATACATGCATATATACATGTGTGTGTGTGTG
>LPNX010866173.1:196752-332282 GCA_001517045.1 Pseudotsuga menziesii
GTATTAGAACCATCTCTTTCAAGTGGTTCAATCTTAAGTAATAGTACTTTAATAAGTTACAACTTGAACTTGTCAGCAGCTCCCCCTTTAAGCTCATTATTAAGAAACTTAGAGGGGATAGGTAGCAGTGGTCTTACAATTGGTTGTGCAGGCTTAGCAAGTTTGTGTGTCATGTATTTTAGTATATATTAGAAGCGTCAAGGGAACTAATAATTATAGCAATGGGTTTCGATGTTGTTTACTTGATTTTGCTTTCAATACTTTAGAGTTATTAAATCATAGTTGGAACTTGTATTTCCTTAAGTATTTCTAATAAAAATATTTTTAATTGTTGCTCTAGTTGCATAGAGAGAGCTTGCATTAGCATATTAGGATTTATCAAGGACTCCATGGTTTCCAGGAAGAACACCAATAGAACCTCATGCATTTAATGTTTAGTCGATACAATCCTACGTGTGCTTGATGATAAAATTAAAGTTTATACTTCAAAGTTTAGATTGTAGAACAAATGATCTCTCTTAGAGAAAGAAACACTAAATTAGTGTATGAATTCCATAGGTAGCCAAAAATGTATGATGGGACTTCAAATACATAATAAAATTCTATATATGTACTCACATGAAAAAATCATTCATAATTTTTTTCGGGTCTAATTGTATGTTTTAGTATGGAATAATTTGGAGTTACCTTTATCCTGGATCTACATGTCAAACTCATATTACAATATTGGGGAAGAAGAGGTTGTAAACAAGTACACTCATTACATATGCATTGTTATACAATCTCTAATTTCTTGAGAGAAAACATATGATGTATACCATGTATACATTATCCAAGTAGTTTCAATCCTCTAGTCGTTGGAATTTGTTGGTTAGTGTCTTGTTATCCAACAAGTTGTGGTTTCAATTTGAGACTCCAATATCATTCTCATGGGGAAATTTCTTCAAGGTTTTCAAGACATCACCAACTATTGTGGTGACTAGAATCTATAAGAGGGTGGGTTTTTCAAGGAAGAGGTTAGATACCTCATCTGATTACAAGAAAATGGCTATACATTATGAATTCCAAATAAAAGGAGCATAAATCCCATTTGCACACAGACAAGATATTTATTTCTGGATCTTGGTATATTAGATTTTAGACTTGAAATTCCAAAAGAAAAAACAAGATTTAGTATCGAATAATTCTTTTCATCCAAGAGGAAACATGGGTGGGCCATAAATTACCAATGTCGTTCCCCAACCAAATGAAAAAAAAACATGCAATATTTTGAACCTCCCTGCCTCAAGTTTTGGATTCTCTTCCCTTTGGTCTTGTCCAATGCAAAACCAAATGCCATCCATTCCACCTTCCTGTAAACTCTCTTGATAATATTTGTCGGTGAATCGACCATAGATTCAAGAGTAAGATAAAATCCACTACCAACATAACATCTTGTTTGAAAGATTTGAGCAAATGGTCCATGAAAGAGACATAGAATGTGATTGAGGATATTTTCTTATGGAAATGGGAAATTAAGAATCTCTTTGAATGATTGAAGATACACACATTGAGGTAAATCTGTGAATGGGATGGGACGGTTATAGGATCTATAGCTATTGACAAAATTATTAGGTGTAGGTGTATTGGTTTATATAATGCAAGTTTGTAATCCAACTCATAGTAGCTCAACTACACACTGGCGACATTTTGATGATAGGGCATTTATCCCTCGTACATGTTTATTTAGCATTGCATGCATATTGTACAAATATCTAGCACATTATTTCATATAGATATGGTTATAGTGAATAATCAACTTCACTATATATGATGTTACAATTTGGCTTTCAAAATGCATCTATCTTGGTGTGGTGATATCATAACACATTTAATAATGCATTTTGCATGGACAAGTAACTTCCAGGAAGGAGCCTACACTATTGATATCATATAGACTTTAATAACACATTGAATGATTTTAAGATGACATTTTGCATGGTTGAAAACAATTTGTGCATCGACCTTACCATTCTAGTTCAAGATTTTCCTAAAAGGAAGAGAGCTTTTAAGTGATTTCCATTGAAAGATCTTGTTCCATTTAGATTCTAGATTAAAATTTGTGTTAGATAGAAACTCATGCAATGAAAAGGTTCCATTGTTATTAATCTATGATACTTCATCAATGAGAGACATATTATAGTTAAATATTGTTCACCTACATTTCATGCAAGTATAAGTTTACCACCTGAATATGTTATGGTAACCGGAGGTATTATTTAAAATGCACATAGTCCAAAGAAATTGTATTTACTCTCATTTATGTTAGAATAATCAACCCATAGTTAGCTACCTTAGACATTAATTAATCCATTTTTTGTCTTATTTGCCTAATTTCCATATTCCACCTTATGCAAGTTGTCCTCCACACATCCATAGTGGTCAAACTTGCTAAATTTGAGTCATGGAGCACTTGGGAAACCACTTGGAATCAAATCTGGTTTATTCCTGGCCTCCCTAGCGCATGTCTTCTTTTTCTGCTTTATTGCCTGCTTTTTCTGAGTTTTAAGGCAATTGGGAAAGTTTGACTAGGTGAAGTTAACTTGTTTTTTGTCCTCATCATCCTCCACTCTTTTCTCCTATGAAAAGCATGTATGAGTTGTCCTTCCACCATCTATTAACTTGCCTAATTGATTTTTCCAATTCGTGAGCTCCTAGACAGATTTGGAAACTGCTTTATATGCACCTATGGGGGATTTGCTTAGATTTAGTAAGCCTGCTTTTGACCAAATTCGAATGGAATCCTTATGCATTCGAATCTCTCATGTAATTATTTATTGTGGCAGCCTATGACTTCACAAGGTTGGCTATTGTACACTTATTCAATACATATTAGTGTTCTGCTCCATATTCAGTCTCCTTTTGTGAGTAATTTGCATGTGTAATTGGCAATTGTTGTGAGTGTAATTGTTCTAACACCTGGGTTCAATTTCCACAATTTACACATTTAGATTAAGAACGTGTTCATAGAGGTGGACATGTATAATTTATAATTTATGCATACTCATTTAAATATATATATCTATCATATCAAGAAAATTCATTGATGAATATTGGGTGTTTCCATGAAGATGCGTAACACTTTTTGGCAAGCAGAGGGCACATATATGCTAAAAATGAGCTCAATCAAGATCTTGTTAATACCTCAATAGAGCTCTTGAAATATTGATCAAGGGATTAAAAAGTGCTCGATCGAGTGTGGGAGCGTGATCAAGGGTTTGGTTAACTCTCGATCAAGCAAAAAACTCATTCAAGCTATATACCTCAATCGAGGGTTTGTTATGGAAGAAAAATGAAACCAAAAGTCCTGGGGAATATTTCATGGTTTTGGGATTTAGGAGCTTGATCGAGCTCCTTTAACCGTTATAAAAATGGAAAAGAAACATCAGGTGGCTTATTTCACCGTAATTATTGCACAAAAGTTCAAACGAGGAGTTCACAAGAGTTTGAATGAGGGTTGTGAACCTTGATAGAGGGCCAACTTCTCTCTAGCCACCATGCCACCCACCAACCCCTCCTACTACCATGGCCTCCACATGGAGAGGTAGCAAATTCAAAACCCCTAGAAATTAATTTTATGCATTTCTTGAAATTGTTTTTTTTTAATGAAAAATTTGTAAAATTATTTGAAACCCCCCAAATTTCTATGCATTAATTCAAATTGTTTTATTTTTTATTAATTTTAATGAAAATTTTGTAAAGTTATTTTTTTATTATATATGTTTTTGTAATTTATATTTAGTTTTTTTAAATATTTTTGTAAATTAATGAAAATTTAGTTTTTTGTAAATTAAAATTAGTTTATTTTAATGAAAAAATTATAAAATTTGTTATTTTAGTTACTTATGTTTTTGTAATTTAGATTTATATTTAGTTTATGTGTGCGTGTATATTTGTTAACACTAATAAATGTAATTAAAAAAAAGTATACTAGATATATTTCGAGCACCAACGTATCATAATTTACGTAATTTTGAAGTTAGATACTTGTTAGGAATTATGACTCCTCTATAGAACATGGACAAGTTAAACGTCTCGATGCGAGTATCACCGGAAGCTGGGAAGGCAAAAGTTCAATATAAGGAAGCAGGTCGGCCGCGTTCAATATAATATTATTTACATTAATTACATATTTATTGTGAAATTATTATGAATTTCTTTTTAATTTAATGATTTATTTATGGTGTTGCTTCATTTTATTATTATATACATATTTATCATGTGGAATACCACATTACTTTAATTACATATTAATTATGACATAATTTCTTTAATTTAATGATCTATACATTTTGTTGTGAGTTTAGATTTATAGATATGGTTTTGATACAACCCAAAATTAATAATAAAAAAATAAACTATTAGTATTGCTACCAGAGGGATTTTTGTTTGGAGTTCCAAGATTTACTAGAAAAATACCAAACTAGATATGTCAACTTGATTTTGTTTATTATTATACATTCAATATAAATTGTAGTATCCAAGCTTTATAAATGTATTTCTAGAGCCATAAGTGTTTGTTAGCTTGCAAACTAGGGATTTGTTTTTGTATGATAACCTCTTGTTGAAGCCCAGAAGGATTTTATTCTTTGATTCGTTTGTCGTTTTCCTCTTTTAGTGTTTCATGATTGTAGCCTTTAATTGGATGTTTCGATTTGCACTGACTACAAGGTGACACATATTTGGAATGGTTGGTCTGAAACATTGGAGTCCATGGAAAGGGAACCCCTTGAATGGGACTAGTAGTGGAAAGGGAGGCTCCAAGGACTGGATCAATAATGAGATAACCATGTAATATTTATGAGGGGTGAAATGCATCGCCACTTAATTGGTAGAGAGAGGTTTGACTATGGTAGTAATAGAGGACTAAAAGTGGTAGGTGTGATTATCATTAGAGAGAATGTATTATTTACATGAGGGCCATATTGAGTGAATCATTCATGCTAGCCAATATCAAGTCTAGACAATAAGCAGGAATGGCATCCTAGAACACTTGATCACGAATGTAGGGGATAATAGAAAAGGTGGTAGGAAATATGTGTGATGCAATTAAGGATTTAATGCCTTCAATCATTATATTCCTCAGCATCGTCATCTGTATCATCATTGTAACAATAACAATATGACACGTCATCACCATTGACATTATCTTTGACATCATAGCCATCATCGTCCTCATTCTTATCATATTCATCATCATCCTCATTGTTCTCACCACCACCATCATGATCAACATTCTAATATCATCATGATCATATTCTTCCTCATGACAACAGTCTCATGTAGTGACACCATACTAACCATTCACTTCATCATCTTCATCATTGTTGTCACCATCATCAGAACATTGTCATCATTTGCATTCTTGTCATTGTATTCAAAGGATGACATTAATGATTTTTCTTCATTGTTTCATGCAGATCACTCTCCATAGCAGGGTTCATCCCTCCACCAATCACGATCTTCCGGACAATCTACTACTGCAGCACCCTCCCCTCCCCCCCACACATCACAAGGAGACTAGTATGTAAATTTTTTACATATAGTTTTTTTTGTTGAGTTACATATAGAAGAAAATGATTGTATACACGTACATGTAATTATTAATTGTTGTATGTTTCTACTTTAATACGCACCTTGCCAACTAAGTCATCCGGTGAGCATGCATCCGGCAGCATGGTGTTCAGTACCTCAAATGATGGCCATGACCCATTGACCCCCTCGGAGCACAACAAGGAGGTTCATCATCATGCAAGTACATTAAATTCATATTTATTTATTTTTCAACTATCAATATATTTATTTTGTATTGATATTTTGTACATTGACAAATGCATTGTTTATCTATTTGTCAGGTGTTGATCCTACTTCTCGAGCTCCTTGGTAGAATGATATCACCAGGACCATGATTGATGAGATCAAATTGCAGCATTATTGGTTGTGCGTCTAATTACACTCTATGTACCCCAAGAGCCCATGTAGACTGTCGAGGTCCATGATGATCGATGTAGTCGACGGGTTGTTGGACGAGCCACCAGATGGCATGGTGTAATAACCCCATTTTGACCCTTGGAATTATGGGCTTATATGTAAATATTGTGTATACGCAATGTATGAGTTCCTAGAGAGGAGCTTAAGGCCAGGGTCTTGCTAGTGAGTACTTATATTTAAAAGGAAAGTATTTTATATTTTGTGAGCTATGTGCTAGTAAGCCATGGGAAATTGTTAAAACATCTAAATATTTATAATGCAAATAAAATTCTAAGAGATGGCTATGGAGCAACTAAAAATAAGGGGGTTGTGTGTATCCACTAGGGAGAGGTGAGGGGTTGTAGGATTAAATATATTGTTTCCAGTTGTCATCTTGGGAACCCATGTTCCATAAATGGCAAGAAAATACTCAAGTAGACTCCCTTGCTTCTCTTTAATTCTATTGTAAGAAGGTAGCTAAGAAATCGGCTCATGAATTTAATGGAGCATGGGAAACACTTAGAAATTTTTAGGGATGAGTATGGGCTCAACTTGCTTGACCTAGAAGTCAATTTTCCTCATGGGGATTCATTTCCCTTCATTCCCATTCCATTATCGAACAACTAGACATCAATTATCAGCATGTTATGCATTCCCAACAGTGGAAATAATAGAAATCCCAACCAAGAAAGAAGCCATGCTTTAGAGTGTCAAAAATGCCCAAAAATTCATGTGAGCAATGAAATTCGGTGGGGAATCCATAGACATAAACCCTGGGGGGGAATTGAGAGTGTCAAAGGCCTAAAAAACCATGGGAAGACACATAATTGGGATCCTGGAAGTTGAATTTCGTAGCTGAAAGTCACGTGGCCATAAATCAGGAAAATCCAAGAGAATTTTGAAGTGGGAGAGATATCAGAGGTAGGAATTGCTTGATAAACCCAGTGAAAGAAAGAATATCTTAAGGTTTATCATCTTAAACCCTTCTATTCCCACCCTGAATATCACTAGAGGAAAGGGCCTCCTGAGGGACTGTGTAGCACAGAAGGGGACCATCCTTTAGTTGGGTGCGATAGGTATTGTGGGTGTCAAGGTTGTCTTAATCCAATTGAGATGTATATAGATATGTGTTTTACCTCACTGGATTAGAATTATCCTTCCTTATCTCCCTGCATGCTTTATCAACCTAGTTGTGTGTTGTCTTAGCATGAGTGTATGTGCCTATGAATCTGAGTGAGCATGTGTAGTTCCTCCTTAGTGGATACATATCCCAACTCGAGGGTGACCTCTCAACTAAAATAATATAATCTAGACAGAGACCTATGGTTTGGTGGAAAGTTGCTCTCCCATAGCCAGATTGTCATACAATTCCAATCAAAAGATAAGTGTTTACAGTTGTTTCCAAATATGACAAAATTGTGTATTATGACTGACTATTTATTTATGTTATATTGAATAAAATGGTCTAGTTTGAATTATTAAATTAGATGCATGTTCATATCATAATATTGAGCTTATTTGTGTGTATTAATGTTTTATTAATACTCATGTGATGAAAATATTGGATATGCATGTCATATGTGTGTATAGATAGAGTTAAGTTCCACTGTGTATTTTATTTATCCATCTGCACACTCATTTAGATGTCATCAATTTTGTAATATGACCATGGGGAATAAATTTATCACCTCATGTATCATTCATGTTTCCTTCTTTTATTGGATTGATAGGTGGGGACGTGACAAGGTGGTATTAGAGTGAATGGTTACAACACTGGGGCAATTTGGGACGGAATCCACACTTACATGAATAAAATCAGGAATGCATAGGAAGTGTTGATAAACGATGAATAATGGTGCAATCCAATAGGATCTCCCAAATGACCAAAAATAAAAATATTCAAATGTTGCAAAGGAGCACATCGTTGTGTAAATATCACAGAGAGTTTTTTGATGATGCATGTTTCATAAAAAAAAACTTCGGATGTGAAATATATCAACAGGATAAGTTGGCATTGACATGGGAATATCGCCAACTTCCGACTTCTGACATCGAGATCGGAATGTCGAAAGGTTCATTGTTATTATTGTTTGGATAGTGTTGAGATGCCGATGTCAAAGCACCAACACTAGGGCACCGATAGAGGAAATCAAGGATCGGTACTACTTAGTATCACAGTGGTGGTATTTCGACTCTCGACCTCTATATTAGTGACTAGCAGCAAAAAGGGTACGTAATTCGGCAGAGTTCTGATGTCAATATTATCATCGGGGAAATTATGGAAGTTCGATGTTTAGTAGTGACAGATTCTGAGGCCCGATGTATGGATGTCAGGGAAGTCTTGCGAGAGTTGTTTTTCCAAGGATAAGTTTGTGGTCCCAAATTTCAACTCTTGATATTGAAAACATCAGAGTTGGCAAGTCGGGGTTTTTTGTTAAAAGTCGTTATGTAGTGTTGACTTCTTACTCTTGATGTACGGAAAATACTAGTCATAGTCAAGAATTTGGGAATGGATCATTATAGATCAATTGTGTGTTATGATTTCTGATCGAAAAAGTCTAAAAGTCTTGGAAAAGCCAAGATTGACAAACCAAAAAGGTTTGTGGTGGCGATAAAAAAAGGTTGGAGCCCGAAAATTGTTTCAGACATAACAGAAGTAGTTTGGATCAAAATTAGATGATACCTAAGGTGCTCATACGCGATTAATGAATTTCATTTAAGTAACATTGAGAGGCCCGATCCCATTTTGCTCCGATTTGGCAAAAATTTCAAATGAGGGACTTTCAAGGATTAGTCTCCCGAGACCTGATGGGAGCTCAATTTGGGTCAAAATTGCTATGGTGCATTCATGGACAAGGCATGTAGCTAAATCTATAATATTGTATCTAAATTTAAAATGGTGTGAATTCGGGGTTCGAAAGAAGGCTAAAATGCACTATTCTTGAGCACTTTTATGGGATTTTGAAAAGATTGTAGAAGGTAAAAGTGACCCTATATGTCGAAACCAAAAAAAAAATATTATTTTGAATTTGACATTTTACCTACCCATTCAAACAAATAATTTCCATTAGACAACATTTTTCTCAAAATGCTTGGTTGAGAGATAGCCTATTTTGGCGAAAATTCTAAGCCTAAGAAAGAGTGTAAAAGTTAAAAGTAGTCGGACCCATAATTTTATAAAGGTTTACTGGTGCATCGAATTGGATATCTGAAAGTTGCTGAGTGATCCTTGTTATTTGTACTAACTTATCCCAATAGAAATTTTTGTCTAGTTCTCTCTATATTTACTTATGTAGGTGGTTGAACTTGGACTCTAGAGCTAATTGTACCTGTGGAAAAAGTGCATAATTAGGTAGAATCGACAGTTTGGGGAGAATGTAACTCTCATGAACAAAGTCAGCATGAAGCATTAATATAGGAATTGGAAGGGAACAGTGGTACATAATCAAAATATGAATGAAGAATTTAAATATCTCATAGATTAGATCAGAAAAGTGCCTATAACCTTGTTTTGACAAAACAAATTGCCAATGAGGGTAGTTTCCATAAATGCATAAATTAAAGAAAATTAAAGAAGAACTAAGAACCATATGAATTATTCAATGAGTGTTACAGATAATTTCCATCCTCGTCATGATCACAAACCATGTACACCTTTTCCTTTCCTTGATCCCTGAAGTTGTTGGCCAAAACTCTTTGGAAGACAAGCTTTGGGGATATTTTCCTTTGAAAAAACCATGTTTTGAGAGGGTGATTCATTTTCTCTCTAAAAATGTGTTCCAACCCCCTTTTATGTGCTTTGCATCGCTATAGTGTGTGTCATAGATGCACTTTTCTTGTGTATAGGGTGTGTCAGTTCCTATACGAAAGGAAAAAAGAGAAGTTTCGAGAAATCTCTCAAAGGAGACCCTCGTGGAGGTTAATTACTTCCATTTAGGGTGGATCTCACTCACCTACCATCTTAGTAGGATCCCACCTCATCCTTCTCCCTTAATCCTCTCCTTTCTTCCTCATCTCTTTTGTCATATAAATGAGAGCATGCCCTCATGGGATGGAGAGTTAGAAGGATAACATCCAAATGATGGAAAAATTAGGCCAAAGATCTGATCTTTGATAGTTTGTTTATTATGGAAAGGCTATTTTGGAAGGAATATTCAACACCAAGGCTTTATATGGTTGTAATTCTTTCCTCTTTGATACTAATACATTAATGTCTTCCTTTCCCATAAATGATGTGTAATTTCATTTACAACAATTCTCCTTACTAAATTGCTTAGATTTATCATATTATCTTGTGTTTCCACTTGTTTCTCATTTCCTTTGAGACTTTTGCAGGTTATCTCTTCATCAGTAGGATTGTGAAAGTTCAATCTAATGAGGACAACCTTCGGAAAGAGGAATGAATTCCTTACATTCAATTAATTTGATAAATCTGGTTTACTTTTCTATTATGTTTTGTTCTAGATCCAAACCATTTGGACTAGGGAACCAATATTTGTACGCACTGATTGATTTTTTTCGTTAACAATGAGATTACTTATATTAAATTGACATGTTTATGTGTCATTACATGCATTTCCAATGTCTAATAAATATCTTTATGATGAGTAGTGTTTGCAATTGGTAATATTTGAACAGTTGTAGCAGAGGGTAGCAAGAAAAGGAAAAACACTCCAAAAGAAAATGGTAATCATGAATGATGCTCAATACCCCTATGAACATGATCAGGATGTCTTAGGATAATTTAGAAAGGAAAGGGCTCCCACATTTGATGGATAAAGTAAGAGGTTAAGAGGCAGAATCATGGCTTCTTGGAATGAAGAAATATTTTAGGACTATAATTACTCAAGAAATGAAAAGGATGGAATTGTTATTTAGAATCTAAATGGTTGAGATTCAATTTTATGGGAGAAGATCATGCAAGTAAAAGGAATCAAGAAAAGAAGGATAAACTTGGAGAAATTTGAAAAGTATTTCAAGGAAAAATACATATCTACTAGGTATTATGATAACAAGAGGAAGGAGTTCAATGAACTAAAATTTGGACAGAAGTCTATGGAAGAACATGTCCACAATTTTTTGGAACTATTGAGGTATGTATATTACATCAAATATGAAAGGATAAAAATTCAAAGGTCCCTTGGAAGTCTGCCCCAAAAATTCAGGGATAGGACTGAGTTTATTAATCCAGCAACTCTTGATGAAGCCATTAGAATGGAAATGCATTTTTATGAGCAGAGAAAAGGAAAATCAGAATTTCATCCAGCATGGAAATAAAATCCAAAAGGAATATTTGACCAAAGGAGAAGTGGATTCAAGCCTCCATTTAAAAATAAGACAAGAAATTTCCACAAGGCCAGCAAACATGAAGTGGAATTAAGCCAGTAATCATTAGCAAAAAAAAGGCCAAAAGAACCACTTCATTATTGGGGGTATGGAGAAAACCACATGCTTAAATATTTTCCATATCAAAGACAAAACCCTCGAGGTTTGCATAACTTAGAAGAAGTGGTTACACTAGAGTATATGGCAAGAGAAATTCCCATAGTTTATGCAGCATTGGATAATCATCAAGCAAACCACCAATTACCAGTAGTGGAAGTTGAAGGTAATATTGCTAAGTAATATATTTATCTTTTTATTGATCCAATATCTACTCATAGTTATGTTTCTCCAAAAATGGTTGAAAGTTGTTCTCTTAGAAAAATGAAGCATAATAAGTCGTGGGTAGTTCTATTATCCACATGAACAAAAAGAAAGGTGAGTGAAGTGGTGATGGAATTCCCCATAGAATTGAATGGTATTTTCACAAAATAAATTTAAATCTACTACCATTAGGATCCTATGATTCTCTTATTGGTATGGATTGGCTGGAAAAGCATAGATCCAAGGTATATTGTTATGAAAAGTTATTGAATGCAACGACAAAGAAAGAAGGAAGATATTGGTAAGAGGAATTCCCAAGAAAGTTTTAGTAATGCATATTTCAGCCTTACAATTAAGAAAATTTTACAAGCAAGGTTTCCAATTATATGAATCCCATATATCATATTCTTTAGAGGACAAAGGCCCAAGGATAGAAGATTATCATTTGTTAATGTTGACATAGTTGTTTCGACAAGGGTTCACTTCGCACTGTTGTCAACAACCATCGACACAGACTCCCTAAACATCAGCCCAAAAAGGTTTTACCCTTTCCAGCAACACCTACAAAGCAGGTGCAGTCTCACCCAATATGTCTGAGGGAGGGATGCAGGAACCAAGTTTCCACGGTTTGAATAGGACTTGCATTATCTTCTACCCAATCGCAACATCACTTGGAAATCCAAGATGGCAACAAATACAATGCAAACGCACTATTAACTAAATCTACTTATCATTACGATTCACAGTCATATTAACCCATATTTAGATCGACCAAGACTAC
Organism: Pseudotsuga menziesii; assembly: GCA_001517045.1. NCBI lineage: Eukaryota > Viridiplantae > Streptophyta > Pinopsida > Pinales > Pinaceae > Pseudotsuga > Pseudotsuga menziesii. The sequence goes on from LPNX010866173.1 coordinate 209,189, forward strand.
TATCATTAGGATTCACATCCGCATTAACCTAGATTCAGGTAGACAAAGATATCAACATACATTAAACTAACGAGTATTGTGATACCTCGCATCATTCACATAACATTAAAGGGAAAAACCCAGATGTAGCACAATCATTCATTAACTTATCTGATCCATCACAGATTGACATGGATTTTACCCGATAATGCAAAAAAGAGTCTATATAAATAGAATTCATACCGAAAACATATTCATATACAACATAATCCTCGGGAACAAAACATTACAACCCAGAAGATCCAAAATGTCGATCTCTCAAATTCAATTCATAAGGGAGAGTCTTCGTACAATCAATGCCAAAAAAGGATCGCCAAAGATAATCACCTTCATCGTAATTAAAATTTACAATTCTAACTCTACTTATAGGCTCACGTGGTTGTTACAAAATGGTCCACTTTACCAATCTCTAACTAATTCAACGAAAATATCCTTATTTGTCAATTTCTTTATCCTCCGTGATTGACTTTTGTCTTTGTCGACACCCTTCGTGACGATGGAGGTACTGCACTTTGTGCACTCCAACCCCTTGTCAACATGCCCCCAACACAAACTTGTGGCTCGTCCTCGATCCACCTGAGTTGGAAGCAACCTGTGTGTTCAAATTTTCCTTGAATTCATCGTACTCTGTTTTGACTTGGTCAACAGCTTTTCTAACCATCGCCTTGAGTGTTGCGCACTCTTCCACTTATTTCTCTGTCGGGTGCTCCTCTCTCATATGATGTAATTTTTTCATCTCTACATTGGTATTTGTTATTTCTTCCATTTCCTTGAGTGCCAATTGTTATGTTGTACCCTAAAGTTCATCCAAATGCGTCATTCTTCATTGGTGCGTTATACTCACTTTGTTAACTCGTTGTTGTAACTCTTTCAGTTCTAACGCCTTGGTTACTTTTGCAAGTGTGGGCATCATTTTAAGATATCCCCTCAATGTTGTAAAGTGTGCTTCTACCTCACCAAGTTGGATGTCCAACTGGTGCAATTCTTCATCTTGTGCCAAGCTAACCCAAAATTGTGTTATCTCCTCTGTAATTATCTGTGTTTCCTTCTCTAGTTCTGCAATATTTGTTGTGACATCCTCTATCACACTTCTCATTTCTGATATATGTTCTGACGATGTTCTAGGTACCACTCTAGCTCGTAATTCCTCATTTTCCTTTCATAAATCTGCAACGACTTTTCCTAGCCACAATGCCTTTGCTTCCGCAATCATTTCCTAGCTAACTTTCGATACCTCTTCACGGGACAAGGAGAACGCCCTCTCCAGTATTTTCCTGTATTCATATTCTCTTATATTTTCATTTATTATGGCCTCCTTTTTCACTTTTAGTCGTTGAATCTCCTCTTCAGTGCTTTGTACTTGTTGTTTACAGCGGACTATATGATCATGGGTTGTTGCTTCATGATCCCTGATCTCCTCACTTATTACGATCTGAATGCATGCCAGCATGGACATTGGGAGCAGGTTCAAGTCAATACTAATAAGGTCATGCCCTCATAATGTAGAATATGCATATCCATCCCCTATTGTTATCACTTGTCGAAAAATATGCACTAGTCGCACTTTTGTTTCGATGTCTACTTCGACTGACCTTTGCAGCATTGCTTCTTGCAATATCTTTGTCTCAAGTACTACATTCGTGAGTGTCTGCAGCAGCTGCGTAACCTGATGTAAATATATCGTTATATGTTGTGTCACCTTTGCCTAATTCCCATTGGTTTCCCTAGTTATTGTTACCAATACTTTGCTCACCTGCTCGTTGAAGATTCCTACAGTTTTGTTCCCCTCACCTACTTCGAACCAGTGGTTCATCTGCGCTTATTCTTATTATTTGTTGAACTTCAACTTTGTTGGATTTGTTTATGATGCTTCATCTTCTGAATTTTCTTCATCCTCTGATTCCTTGGGCCCATTTTGACCTTTTGGAATATTTATCGGTGGTCCATTTCCTGGGTCCGACAATTGTTATTCTCTTACCGAAACTTTCCATTCAGCAGGCCATTCCTCTATGATGGCATCCAACTCCTCATCAGTTAGCTTATAATGTGTCGTGATCCATTTATTTTCTGGATCTTTTCGCACCTAAATGTATATGGCATGGGGTCCAATCAATAACCATGCAATACTTTGGTATTTCTTTGTGGCTTGTTCTGTTAGTTGCGGCACCTTGACTGCTTACTCTCGCAGTGCATCTAAGTAAATCTAGAATTGAATATTGTTGGTATTTTTCCTTTATTTTTCGTTGAGTGCCTACCAATTTTTATACCTCGCTACTCAGCCTATGTTCACAGCGTCAACCTCCATTCCTTGGAATTTCATTGATTCCATCTAGCCAGCTCAATGAGTATTCATATCTAGGAGTATGTAAATGACTTAGTAGCCTCCTGTGTTAATACTGCATCCTCCATTAGCTTATTCAACAGGAAAAGGGACCAACTCATTTGTACCCATGTTGTGCATTACTCTGCTAATGCGATGACCTCTGATGTACGTTCTTGGGGTCGGTTCTTCCTTACGATATTTATTGTCATCAATTTTGTCATGATTCTGACTGTGTGATTGTTAATTTTGTCGATCACATAGGCTCTAGAATCCTTCTTGACCCCATATTTGTTTCTTAGCTTTGCTGCCAATTTCTTATCATTGACCTTTGCTTGGAAGTACTGCGATGGATCGACCCCTGCCTTGGGTAGGCATATGATCTAGGATATCAAGTCGACTGTAATTGGGCCTTTGTGCCCAGCCATAAATATCCATCGTGGAAGTAGGCCAATAGCTGCTTCACACATGCATTAACTTCTGCATATCTTAACTTCTACATATCTTCCAAAATGTGACATATGGATTATCGACAGCAACCCATACCACTGTAAGCCCAACTCCCATTATGTTGGATCTCTAGTGATCAAACCTCCTTCACTGTGTCTTGTTTCTTGATATGTGCCCTTGGTGCCACGGGGGCTTCACTTGTTTACCAATATCCTATCATGTTAGTTCATATTGTGGGTTTTAAAATTATAAAAAATCAAACAAATATATTGCAGGTATTAGGGGGATGAGGGGTTTAAGGTGGGGGTGGGTAGGGTGGTTTATAAGGATTGAGGTATAAAAAGGGGTGGGGAGGAAGTTTTAAGTATTGGGAGGAGGTTTTAACAAAAAGAGTTTGGGTCAATATCTCTCGAAATTAAGGGTATTCTTTAATATCCCACGATCGCACGTGCTATGTGAGAGGTTCACTAAGTGAAGTCCCCGTGCTTGGTGCATTCCAGGAATTCCAATATGTCGTGGTCATTGTATTGTAACTTCTGCAATCGCGGCACTATGTTGGTCGTCACATGGATGCCCTTAAGTGTTGCGGGCATCTTGATGGAATACTTGGTATTTTTTCCAATTCATACCCCATGTGAACCCCTTCCTTTCTCGGTGGTATGTACACTGGGATGTCTGCTACCATCATCCCTAGTATTTTTCCCCTTGTTGTTGTTTCCTCTTCCACAGTGGTTGATGGACTTGCTTCTCCCTCTATTTTTTCCCCCTTTTCGAGCTCTGGGTTGTCTTGGTTCTTCTATCTAGAGTGATCGAACAACTGGCACTCATTTTCTTCCTAACCGGTTTCCATGGTGTAGACACAATCTCCAGTTTTTCTTCCACTATGGTTGAACTCACAAATGGTGTTTCTGGCGTACTTGTGCATGAAATAATATGTGTCATGGCCTCTACAACACTTCTCTTCTCTCTTACACTTCTCTTTGCTCTAACTCTTGTTCTCGAATCGCACAATGGGTCGAACCATGCCCTTCGACCTAATTTTATCACCCCTGATCCTTTCGTGTGAGAGATTTGAAGCATCATTGCATAATCCCTTGTTGATTGACATAATCCTCTGTCGATTCTATAAATACAGCGCATGTATTGGTCATTAAATGTTGGTATTTCCAACTTGCATTATCGCTCCACCTGGTATAATTGCTTCATTTATTTCCTGATTTAACCGATCTGTGCCTCATCTAATATTGACAAACTCCAAACCTTGTCATGGTTCAAATTTTTTTGTTACTTCCCTTTCTATCGACGGGCTTTCCTCTAGAATTTTCCATCATTTTTTTTCATTCGCGATTGTTAGCATTGGTGTCACATCGGTCTATCCCGATAGGGCTTTTCTCAGCTCCTGTTCACTAGTTTTGGCAGAAGTACTTTGTCTAACTATTGTAACCACACCGCACCTCCATTGGTAATGCAATGTATGATGTAAGGACCAAGCCAATGCATTTGAATCTTACATGGGTGCTTCGCAAACTTATTGTCGTATAGGAGAACCATATCTCCACGCTGAAATTGTTTTGTCTTTACGTGGTGATAAATCCATGCCTTCTGTCGATCCTTCTCTACTTGTTGATGAAAGCCTACGATGAAGTGATCCTCTTCGAGTCATACTAACTGTGTCAGTATTTCTTCAATTTCTCCTTCGTCGCTCATTCTTTTTACTGCTGCTAAGTGTATATTATGGACAATATAGTCCATTGGCATCACCGCCTCTTGTCCATATACCAACTTGAATGGTGTTTGGACAATCATTCTTTTACATTTCATTATGTAATCCCATAGTATCATAGGTATTTTCAGATCCCAATCGTCCTGATTTGTGTCGCATACCTTAGTAAGTTCATTTTCCAATATCTTGTTGAACGCATCGACTACTACATTCACTTGTGGGTGATATTGAGTACCTCTCTTGTAATGTATCTGGAATTCCTCAGTCATCGCTCTGATTGTCTGATTGACAAAATGAGCTCCCTGATTGCTCATCAATATCTTAGGACATCTAAATCAGGTAACCACATTGTCGAAAAGGAGCCTTGTTGTTTTCACAGCTATGCAATCCTTTACTAGTGTCGCCTCAGCCCATCTCATTAGATAATCAGTCACAATGATGATATATCTTGCACCTGTTCTTTTTCCTAGTGGATTGATAGGTCCCACAAAATAAACTGCCCACTTTTCAAATGGTTGTAGTGTTACCTGAGGTACTAACGGCATCTTGTCTCTACTTGATGGTTTTCTCATTCTTTGACATACATCATAGCTTTGAGCATGATCTGTTGCATCGCCATGTGTTGTTGGCCACCATAATCTAGCTCTGAGTATTTTTTTGGTGGTTGCACATCCTCCATAATTCCCTTCTACAATCCCACTGTGTGCCTCTTCCAACACTCTTTCATGCTCATACGGAAGAACATATCAACGCATAATTTCATCAGCCCCATCTTGTATAGCTGCCTTACGATCAGTTGGAAGTCAGCAACTCTGAAAACTAGTCACTTTCTTCTGACTACTGGTGAACTCCTCAGGAGATTTTCCTGTTTCCAAAAATTGAACAATTTGTTTGTAATGGTCATCAACCATTCTGAATCTAAACAATTATGCATTAGGTAAGTCATCCTTGATGTTTCTTGGTTCTTCGCCTGATTCTATTCTTGATAGATGATCGGGCCCTGTGTTTAGTCATTCGAGTTTTACAATGATCTCAAAGTCGAATTCCTGAAATAGTAGCAACCACCGACAGATATTTCCCCCCAACATAGGCTTATTGACTAAGTATTTCAATGTTGAATAATCTGCAAACATTTTGAAATTACCTCCTAACAGGTAGTGGTGTAATTTTTGCAACGCATACACCATCGCATATCCTTCTCTTTCTGTCGTCGTGTAGTTTTTCTCCATGTTGTTGGAACAACATATCCCATTTTAATTGATAAAAAGGGAACCCCATTTATTCATCATTAAGTTAATATTTAAGGTTATTATATAGATTATGGGTTATTATTCATTGTTATCTTTATTCTTATGTCTTTTCATGTTTTGGTTTGAGTAAAAGTTTCTTCAAAGCCTTGTTTTTTTTTGTCGATTACGAAAAAATGGTCCTTTTCTTTCAAATATATTAATTCCATGATCTGCATTTCACTATCCGCAAGTCCTTTTTTTTATTGGAGGTTTTGAAAAAAAAAATTCCCGCAACCCGCAATCCGCAATGAGAATTGCGGATGTTGTAATCCTTTTACTTTTTCATTTTCACCTTTCCACAATCCGCCACCCGCAAAGTGGATTGCAGATGTTGAAAATATTTTCACAATAAAAAAATAATTTATCAGTCCCACAATTCCACAACCCGCAATGCGGATTGCGATAATCGGAAACCCAAAATATAATAAAATCGCAAGTGGCACTTTCGCGGTTCTGCAACCTACAATGCATATTGTGGATTGCAGGATCAATAAAGTATTTTTTGGTTAGAAACTTTCAGTCCGCAATCACGCAACCCGCAATGCAAATTGCAGATTGCAGAAATAAAAATAAAATAAAATGATTGAAATATTACCTCTGCAGTTTCCTTTCCCACTTTAATTTCAACCGTTGATATTTTTCAAAGCTGTGATTCAGATCCATTTTGTCGTTGAATTTGTTGTTTAAATATTTCGAGTTTTCACTGTTATTTTACCATTTCCAAGTTGCGAATTATACCTCGGTGAAATATTTTTACTTCATTTTTTTACCAGGTCAACGGATTTGTGTCTCTCAAGCAGATTGTTGGTAAGTTCTTCAAATCTCTTTCCCTCCATTGATCCAATTTCATTATTTTGATTCGGGTTAAAATTAATTATTTTTCTACATTTTTATTAGAATTTACCTCATCTCCTATCATCCACGTCAAGAAATACCAGATATAAAATATCCCTTAACAAGAAAAAGAACAAAGACGCAAACTCTGGCATTTTCTCTAACACAAATGGATAAGTGTCTGAAACCTATCACCTCGACTGGTCCAGAATTTACTCAATTTTTTATAACAATGATTTTTCAGCCATTCAACATGACCAATCGGCTTTCATAAACATCGGTAAGTCTCAAATCCACGTCATAGCATCTATGCCCTCTTTTATGCCTTATACTTGCACTGTGAAATGGATTATCGACCATGCTAACCCTCAATACCACTCATTTAATGACCAGGCATAGACCCAGTTGGCTTCTTTTTGCCTAGAAGTTTTTGCTAGGGATTATGCCCTCAAGCCACCCCAAAAATTGCTTAACAAGTAGGATCTTGAAACTTATGTGATGCAGTACAATTTTGAATAAAGTCCTGGATAGACAACCTTGCTATTTTCGGAAGAATATTTCAAACCTTTTACCAAAAAATGGTTTATATTTCCGCAACTTTTCCTGTCTTTCCAATTGAAAATATCTTACAATCGATCCATAAAGCATTCTAATCCCATTAGTTTCAATTCAGGATATGATAGGAACGGGAACAATTAGGATGAGACACAAACCTGACAAACTATATCCAATCTCTTGGTTTAGGGAACCTTTCTCTCTGTTAGCAGCAATATTATGCAAGTTGTATGGGATGCCCAATTGTACAATTTTTAAAGCGGAATGGGAGCCTCTTTCTCATCACATTATTACAATAGGGTAATCATTCAATTGGACTCAAATATTTTTGGTCGTATTTAAAGAAGCTATTGATAAGTGTTAAAAGACTCCAGAATCCAAAAAACCTACTTTTTATCTTTATTTCTATGTTATGGATGTGTTAGGTGCAGTGTTTCCTTTCCCAGTCATGGGGTGGAATTGGACGAGGATTGGACCTCTTATCCATATTTTGCTCAGCATTGTGGGAGGATAATTTCATTCTCATTATCTATAACATTTGTGACCATTTCATAGGTTCCATTTATCAAAAAATATTCTAGTAGTATTCTCCCACATTCTCAATCAGAGCCAAAGCGTTGATTTCCACCATGGGAAACTGGTATGTTGGTGAATATTTTGCATATATCAGAATTTGGGGTAGCAACACTATTCATCTACTACCTAGAATTGTTCCTGACAAGATGGTTCTGGAAGAGATATATTTCCAAATAGTTATTGATGGAGTGTTTCCAAAACTCATTGGAGCCAAAAGGAAAGGGTGGACTAAATTTGCCCTCAACCTTGGATCTGTAGTAATACAAAACTCCACTCATGCAGGTATACTTGGAAAAATTATCATCACATTGGAGCTTGGGGAGGCTCCAAAAAGGATGCATGATCCAAATTCCTTTTTGGATAACCATTTTAGTCAAGAACATATGAATACAGCTTATGCGCACCAAGTGGATCTTGATGATTCTATATATCAAGGGGCCAATGTTTTCTCGGAGGTTTTGAGCAGGATCTCTTCTCATTATGAGAACTTTATTTTCCAGTACCAGCAGGAGCTGAAAACTAAGGTACTCCATTATAGAAAACTTGAATTGGGTTATTTCTAACATAGAAAATTGGTTGAAATAGAAACACAAAAATCACAAGACAACACCTCTTCTATGACAACCGAGCAAACAGAAAACCATGAAAAAGTTGTAATTGAATACCCTCCACAAACTCACTCTTCATCCACTCTTGATGCTCTAATGATTTCAGCTGAAATGAATAATATGTTATGACTAACGAGCTTAGTGGTTGAGGAAGAGGTAGCAGCTACTACCCCTCCACCAAAGAAGAAAAGAATTGAAGAGTCCAAACCATAGGTCAATCCACCCCCACAGGTAAACATGTTTGAGATTGAGGAAAGTGATATTTAAGATGAAATTCATTCTATCAGTTTCTCATTCCCAATCACTATCCTTTTTACCTTACCTGCAATGGTCTCTATGCCCCAGACACCTGTGGATCTACTTGATAGTTTAGTGGATAATGATTCATTCTCTGATGTCCATCTCCTGGATATCATCACCACTACCACTGAGGCATCTTATTTTCATTTATTTATCTCAACCACTATTCCTTTGATTACTTTTTTAGGATTACATTCTCACCTTCAATAGTAACTGAACATCTTGCTGCTCCTATCCAGCTCACATCTTCATAGGTATCTCTAGCACAATTTTCCTCACTACCTTTACAGCCTATTGTTATTCCTACTTTTGCCACCTCTACAGAACTTATTACCCCAATCACTATTTCCACTCCTCTACCCTCAACCTCTCATCCTCCCATTCCATCCATTTCCATTTCTCAAGTAAGTATTCCCATTCCAACTCCTACCATTTCCCAACCTGTGCCTTTGGTCACAATTTCCAAAGTGACAACAACTACTGAGGAGGAGACAACAGATTTTGGAGATGATACAGTGGTTTCCCTTGGGGAATGTTTTGGAGTAGGCCTGAAAAGGACATGGTAATAAAAGGCACCAAGAGAGCCAGAGAGGGAACACTTATGCAGGGAACTATACCAAACCATATCATATGGAAGAGAGCTTCAACATATGTCAAACAAGAAGCTTTGGAAACCGCAGTTTCCATGGGAGCCTTTGTAGAAGCCAATTATGACTCGGTTTCCTCACTCAACAAGGAAATTGAGGCAAAAATAACAAGAGCTACAAAGGTTTAAACAGGAGCAATATCAGGCTAATGAGCACCATCAAAATGAGTTGCAGAATTTTAAGAATAATTATGAGGACCAGCTAAATCACATGCAAGAGAAGAATGATCATCTCAAACAAAAGCTAGAATAAGTACAAGGGCTTAATGTGAAACATGTTCAAAATATCACAGCCCTTGAACAACGGTTGGAGGATTTCTAGTTCATATCTGGTGCTTCCTCTCTTTCCAAATTTACAAAAGAAGAATTCCAAGAACTGGATTCCAAGATCGAGCATGACCTTAACGAAGAAATGGTTGGCTTGTTTGAAGGATTAAATGAAATTCAAGAGACTTACAATGCCTTTGAACATCAAGCTGGCCTCCTTTATTATCATAATCAAAGGACGAAGGAGGAAACCAAATCTTATGATGATATGGTCGATTGGCAGAGGTATATTAAGGATAAACCTGAAGATGTGCCAATATTATACAAGATCAAGCTAAGGAGGATCAAAATCTCCTTGGAATCCTGGGAGAATGTATGTGGTTCATTTGATTCAACCATTCAGGATGGATGGAGAGATTGCAAGAAAAGATGGTTCGCATCAGAGAACCTGTTAATTTTTATGCACTTACCACTTATGGATCCAATAGAAGATTCTCCACCTCCTAAGATCATGTTGGAGCAAGTTGAAAGGGAGTTCTCAAATACTAAGGAACATATTGAGCAACTTTATCAACTTCACGTGGCAGAAATCAAGGAATGGATTGAGTCACCCCTAAATTTGCAAATGAGCATCAATCTCTTTCTCCGAGAATGGGAGAAAGTAAAGGAGAGGGAGATCGAGTCACTTATCTACAAGTCTCAATTGCAATATTCTCAATATCATGACATAACGGATTTAATAGATGTATTTTCCAAGTGGCAATCTACCCTTGGAAAATCATGAAACGATATTTTATGATCCCTACCTCTGTGGGGGACTTCTTTATTTGTAATATTTGTGATTGTTATTTAAAGGGACTACGACCTCATATAAGGGATCCACGAGGAAGGGAAAAGAGGGACCCTAAAGGACGATATGAGAAGAAACCACAAGAGAAATACTGGAGATACTATGTATTTTGAAGAACTATAATTTTTTACATTTGAATAAATTCAGTTAGTTTATTTCTTCCATCTCTTGGTTCATTCATTAAATTTCTTTAAATAATCTTGGTTATTCTTTTATATTTTAGACATATTTATTATACAGTGCATCATTATTGAACATGCCAATCTTTGTCTTGGTTTTTCATTACTCAGTTACTATGTTAAATATGTCTTGAATTAATTTCTCGATTTAATTCATATGTTTATTATTGCAACTATTGAACAGTTATTCATATTAAATGCTAATTTTTCAATTGGCATTTCCCTGTTAGAACAATTGAGTGGTTAAAACCTTTGGATAAAATAATTCAATTGTGATTTCTTTGTTTTATTTGAAGTTGACAAAGAATAAATATGGTTTATATGTTTATAAATTGGATTAACATTTGTCATGTATTATTGATCTAATTGTTCTACCTCATATTATCATCATTCGTAAGATTTAGTATCAAATCAGTTCTATGTCACTACATACCATTCAGATGTTCCATAGAGGAATAGGAAATCCATTTGGATATGTTCACATTGTGCCAACAGAGGCCTTATATCCATAGGGGTTATCCATACCAAACAGTTTGGGGATAGGACTATCCGTGTGTAGGACTGTTTGACTCATTTCAGACTTGGCTTTCTCCTCCTGTTGATTTCCTTGTATTTTTTCCAACAATTACAATCCGGGCCATCAACAAATGGTGCTAGAAGGAGGGACATTATTAACCATGAATAAACAAAGCACTAGCAAACCTCCTCCGCCAAAATCACCGATTGTTACAACAAGCCAAGATCAAGAATATACATCAATAGTACAACCACTGGAGAACCAAACCACAGTACCTACTACCCCTATCTTAGAACACGTAAACAGAAGATCTGATATCATCTTTTTCTCACCAACTAGAGCGTCTTTGACTCTTGAACAACTGAGTAAAAGCACTCAAGAGATCACTAGCAGGGTAGAACAGAGTATTGAGGTAATTTGAAACCTCATAAACGCCTTATCCCAACCTCTTTCGAATAATAATTCACCCGTTAGTACCAGCAACCAAGACATAACCGAAAAGGAATTACTTTCTGAAATCCAAACCAATCCATTGTTCGAAGAGATGGATCATCTTCAGGATAGTCTACATCCCAACATACAATCTAGTGGGCCACCACCCACACCTCATGTCTCATCTTCATCACCATCTGAGGAATCTTCAGACAGTAAGACATCCTCAAGCCCTTCTTCTTCAGAAGAAATACCAATGGCAGAACAGTTGAACAGGCCCTGGCTAGATCAGGATGCAGTTTTCATTCCTGGACAACAACATAAGCTACCTAAAAATCCAGAAAAAATGGATCCCCAAGTTTAATCCTAATGAAATATCTCTTGCTGAATATCACATCAAGACTTTCATGCAAGCTATCAAACTGAGAACTATGGTGCATTAAGATGTAGTCTGTAGGTTGTTTCCTTATTATTTAGAAGGAAAATCCTCTATGTGGTATTTTTCCTTGGAGTCTGGACCCATTAATTCCTGGGATGAATTTGAAAAGTTGTTTCTCCAAAAGTTTGGAGATGATAGCACTCCTGAAGATCTGATTATGGATCTATCCTCTTTTAGGATAAAGCGAAAGGAGAGGGTTAAGGACTTCAATCAGAGGTTCTCTTGTTTAAAAAATAGAATCCCTGCCGATGTTCTTCTTGCAGAATAATTATTGGTTTCTTATTACATCAAGGGTCTTCATACTCCCATTGCCATGTGCGTTAAAAGAGCACACAAAACCAACTTGTGGGAATATTTGTTGAAGCTATCCTGGTAGAGAAGGATATATTCTATTTAAAAGATAATCCAGATGTTCAAGCCGCTCAACCTTCTACATCTCGCAGAAGGCAAGAAAAATACCCTAAACCCACAATACAAAATAAATACCCTTTCGAAATGGACAACATGAAAAAATTGTTACAAAAAAATTCTAATGACATGGTGCATTTAAAAAGAACCAACACTAAGAATCGGTCCAATAACAGAGGTTTGGAAAGTACACCTTTTAGGATACCTTACCAATCTCCTCAAGATCGATCTCCCCTGAATCATGATGAAACTTTAACTTCTGAAGAGATTTATTCCAATTTCAAGGCCCTAACTACTGGATCTCAAATTGTTCCTAATGACTAGGGAAAATTGTAAAGAAACTGAAGGTTCTGAACCTTCTAGTGAAGAAAAGGATCAGCATATCAATAAAAATAGATTCTTCTCTTAATTACCTATGGAATAAGAAGAACATGAACCTTAAATGGTTTTTAATGTTCAACACTCTTATAACACCAGGAGTAAAGGCCAAATTTCACAGGAATCCCCACCATCAGCATCTACTTCCAATACAGGTAAAACAGCTTCTCAAAAGGAAACAATTATTCCCAAGATTGAATATAATTTGATTGATGACTTGAAAGGGGAAAAGGATAACATATCCTTGTTTGAACTTTTGAAGATACCCTCTATGAGATAAAATCTTCCCAAGAGAATTATTTTGAACAAATCCAGGGAAGTTCATAACAACAACTTAGAAACTTGCTCTAAGCTTGATAGTCAGAATCCAAGTGGTAAAAGGACTCCTCCTTTAATACTTACCTTTGAAATATTCAATAGAAATGTACATAATTGCATGATAGACTCAGGTGTGACATCAAATGTTATGCCATTGTCTGTCTACAAGAAATTGAATGCATCTTGGGAACCTTGCCCTACCCAGATTGTTCAACTTGATAGATAAAGAGTCAGAGTGATAGAGAAATTAAGGAATGTCCTTTTAATGTTATCAATTGATATGAGGATTCACCAGACCATTGACATTGTGATTTCTGACATTCCCAAAGCTTGTGGAATGTGGTTGAGCAAAGACTGGTCAGAAAAACTGAAAGGATATTTTTCCACTAACTGGTACCATATGTGGCTCCCTTACAATGGAAAGCCGAATCAAATCAAAATTGTAAGCGAACCATATATGAAACAAACGGTCATTGATATGAATGGTCCCAGTGAGCCTATTGTTTACTTAATTTCATGCATAGAACATTATGCATTTGAAACTTTTTTCAAGAATATGCCTATTGATTCTTCCCCTATTGAGGATGTTGAAAATTTATTTGAAATCATCAATTATACCGTTGTTCCATTTTCTGGTTCTATTGTTCATAATGTATATAATGTGAATACCAGTTTTAGAGTATATCTATGTACATGGACTTTGTTCTTTGATGGATCTAAATCAAAAGATGGGGTTGGTGTAGGATGTGTATTGATAGATCCTAAAGGCACCAAAATAATGATTGCCTGCAGATTGGATTTTGAGTGTACTAATAACATTGTTAAGTATGAAGCTCTTGTATAGGGACTCAGGAAAGCGATTGATTTAGGCGCTCAGGTTATAGAGTGTTGTGGTGACTCTGATATTATTGTAAAGCAGTTAAGAAACAAGATCCATTGTATATTACCACATTTGATTAATTATCAAAAACTTGTTAGGGACATGACCAATTCATTCAAATATATTAACATTAAGTCTGTCCCTAGGTCTCAAAATTTTGATGCAAACTTATTAGCTAATACTACATCTAATATCATTCCCCCTGAAGGTTTGTCTCCCAATACTTTCTCGATTGAGTTAATATATAGACCTTATATCCCAGACAATGTTACCAATTTGAAGGTTTTTGACGATGATCAACAAATCCTCAATTTCTTGACAACCCAAGATACTTTTAAAGATGTAGCCATCGATGAGTCTGAACATGACAAAACTTTATCTGACCCTGACTTCCCTTCCAAATTTATTCCTAAGTCATTAATCAATTTGGAAAATTACTATGACTTGTAGGAAAAATTCAATAATAAAACCAACTGTAAGACACATAGTTCTTCCCTGAATTTTAAGACTATCAATTTGGGAAATGAGCAGAACCCTCAACTGATCAATATTGGGATTAGTTGTTCACCTCAAGAAGAAAAGGATTTGATTAAACTCTGCAAGGAGTTTAAGGATGTGTCTTCTTGGACATGCGATGACCTTAAGACTTTGACACCAAAATCATGCAGCACAACATTCCTATGAAGCGTACTTTCAAACCCTATCAACAGAAGTTGAGAAAAATGCACCCTAGTCTTGAACCATATGTGAAGAAAGAGATTGAGAAACTGTTGAAATATAGAATTATATTTCCAGTGAGACATACACAGTGCATTTCAAACTTAGTCCCCGTCCATAAAAAGAATGGGGAAATAAGATTGTGTGTGAAATTTCGGAATCTGAATAGAGCATCTGAAAAGGATAAGTACCACCATGTTCCTTCAATGGAGTAGATATTGCATAAAGTTGCAGGTGCTGAAATTTTTTCCCTATTAGATGGTTTCTCAGGTTAAAATTAGGTATTGGTTACCCCTTCATATGAACTCAAAACTTCTTTCAGAACTCCTTAGGTAACTTTCACTTACAGAAGAATTCCCTTCGGATTGTTTAATGTAGGTACCACTTTCCAAAGATCTATGGATATAGATTTTAGATTATTAATGCACAATTTTGTAGTAGTCTATCTTGATGATATAACAATTTATTCTAAAAAGAGGCATCATTATCTATTTTCTCTCAGGCAGGTTTTTGAAAGATGCATGAAGTATGGTATCTCATTGAACCCGAAGAAGTCCATTTTTGTGGTCACAGAAGGTAAGCTTTTGGGATTCATTATTTTGAAAAATGGAATGATCATCGATCCCAAAAAAACAGACGTGATTGCCAAAATTGGGCTCCTCAGTTCAAAGAAATACATTTAGTCCTTCCTAGGTAAGATTAATTTTGACAGAAGGTTTTTACCCAATTTTGCTCAGATTGTTAGACCATTACAAGATTTAGTCAAAAAGATGCACATTTTAAATGGTCTGACATTCAAAAAGATGCACTTTCTAAGATTAAGAAAGCAATCACAGATGCTCCTGCTTTGATTTCCAGGGATTTTGAAAAATATTTTATATTGTACACTTTTTCCACAGACTTTTCATATGTTGTTGTTTTGACGCAGAAAAAAGATGACGTTGAAATTCCCAATTCGTTCATGAGCTCTACTTTTAAAGGAGCTGGACTAAATTATACACAAGTTGATAAACATGCATATACAGTTTATAAGTATGTTAAACATTTCAGACCCTATTTATTGAAATCTAGGACGAAGGTAATTGTCCCTTATGCAGCCAGCCATAAGGAATGTCTTGATCCAAAAAGAACTTGGAGGGAAGCGTGCCCGTTGGATGACTGCACTTCAAGAATAAAACTTAGAGATGAAGCCTGCTAAAATTGTCAAAGGACAAGGCTTGTGCTTGTTAGCTTCCGAGTCTAATGATCCTGAGCAAGAACTACAATGGAAACAAGAGGAAGATATATCTACGGATGTTGTAAATGTTATTTCGGTTTCATCCTCTGAATGGTATGATGACATCATGTTTTATCTTACTCATAGGTAGACTCCTCCAACCTTAGACTTCAAGAAGTGTATAGCTTTAAGACTAAAAGTTGCACCTTATCAGTTTATTGATAATGTTCTTTTCAGAAGAAACTATGAAGGTGTTTTCCTTAGATGTCTAGAAAAGGCAAAGGCTGACAATGTCTTGTTTGAATGACATGCAGGGCCTGTAGGAGGACACTATTCAGGAGAAACAATTCCTCACAAGATCCTGAGAGCTGGCTATTATTGGCCAACAATATTTAAATATGCATATACTTTTGTCCAAAAATGTGAAGCCTGCCAAAGAGGTGCTGGTAAGGTAAAAAAAATTGCATTTCCCCTCCAACCCGTTATTGTCTAGTTTCCCTTTCAACAAAGGGTATTGGATTTTTTGGTCCTAATACTCCTTCTTCCTCACAACAGAGGTATATCCTTACTGCAACATACTATTTCACTAGGTGGGTAGAATAAATTCCCCTTATGGTTGCCAATACTAACTCGGTAATATTGTTTCTAGAGAGTAACATTGTCACTATGTTTGGAGTCCCAGAATCTTTGGTTTTTTATAATGCATCTTATTTTTCTTCTATTGATCTTACTCAGTATTCCCTTGAAAAGGGGATTAAAATCAAATACTCTTCAAATTATTACCCACAAGGAAATGGATTAGCAAAGTCTTCGAAAAAAAACCTAATCAATATTCTAAAGAAAACGGTGGCCACTCATCATAATAATTACCATACCAAGATTTTTAATGCTCTTTGGGAAAACCGAATAACTCCTAGAGACTCCATTGGGAACTCTCCTTACTACCTCGTCTATGGGAAAGAAGCAATTTTACCATCAAACCTCTTACTTATGTCGTACAGTTGGATCAATATTACTTGCAGGACGACTCGCCCCCTCTACAAAACATAATTGATACATTACTTAAACTGGAAGAGGAAAGAGAGAAGTCCAAAAACAAATTGTACCAACACCAACAATTAATCAAAAGATGGTTTGATATAAAATCTTCAACTGATCGTGATTTTCAAGTTGGGGATTTGGTCTTGAAATAGGACAAACCACACAAGTACAAAAATTATTATACTAAATTCCAACTCTTGTGTCTAGGGACATTCGTTATTACAGAAAAGCTTGGCCCTGGTACTGTCTGATTGCAAACACTAGAAGGACTCCCTGAGGCTTATCCAGTGAATTTCCAACTCCTCAAGAAGTACATTATTTGAGATAGGCATTTGGCTTATCTGTACATAGGTGTGTTTATTTTACTTTTCTTTTCTTTGGTATGTTTTTTATTTTTTCTTTCTTACAAGGCATGATATTGACAAAGCATTTGACCAGATCTAGTGATCAATCTATCTCCAAAAATTCTAGTTGGGAAATTTGAGGGTGGATATGTTAGAACATGTTTACTCAGCTTATATACAAAAGAGTTCTCCCATGGGGTGCAGGCCTTTAGATTGAGATTCCCCCGCCTAAGTCACTATCTTTACAAGCCCTCGTTGTGATAATTGAATCTTTAGCAGTGATTTGGTCTTCCGATCATACGTTTCATTAGCGATTAGCAGTAAATATTTATATCCTGGTCAACTTTTTCTATTTTGATCTCACCTTGAAATTAAATAAAATTCACCCAGATAATTGTAAATTGCAAGATGGGGGGGGGTCTCATCACAAGCCATCCTATCATGTTCATAGGAATTCAATGAATGACATTACCAAAATATGGTTACCACACTAAGGTAATGGCTTGCAATTTACATTGTAAATGATACTATTTTTTTTATGGTTAACCACAACTTGTTGTATTCAAGGACAGTGGGTCTTATTACAAGCCAGCCTGACCATGATCATGGATTCTATTTTGGACTAAAATTACTGCCACGTGGTTACCAATCCATGGTAATTTATTTTACTGTCAAATCTAAAAGACAAGGAGTCTCCTTACAGAGCTAGCTTGTTTAGTTTCCAAGTAGGATTTGTGAATGGCATTGCATCATACCAAAGCAATGGTCTTGTCTCAACTAAGTTGTAGTTTCTTTAAAATGTGTGTGTGTGTGTGTGTGTGTGTGTCTGTGTGTGTGTGTGTGTATCACTAGTAAATAATCAGTAACTCAAGGTGATTGTTAGTCTAGTGGTCTTGAAACAGATCAAGGTTTTCCTAAGGTTTATCATATACTGTCCTCTTTTGTTTGCATATTGGTCACAGGGGTATCCGGTTGCTTCTAAGTTCCCTATGTTAGTTGAGTATCATTATAAGTGTATTGGGATGGGAAGATAACAATCATGTAAAACTGTTTATGTTGGATATGATTGTACTCTTATGAACTCACTCTTGGATTATAGACTTGAATATTTTTCATGCTAACATGTCTTTCTTCAAGTTTTCAAATTTATGTGTACAGAAATAACTGCTTCCTCCAGCAAGCCACCATTTTTTGTTGGCACAAAAAATCCCAATTTAATTGATAAAATGGGAACCCCATTTATTCATCATTAAGGTAATCTTTAAGATTATTATCTTTCTTATGGGGTATTATTGATTGTTATCTTTATTCTTATGTATTTTCATGTTTTGGTTTGAATAAAATTTACTTCAAAGCCTTGTTTTTTTTTTGTGGGTTGCGGAAAATGGTCTTTTTCTTTCAAATATATTAATTCTACAATATGCAAAGTGGATAGCGAAAGTCCTTTTTCTTTAGGCTTTGAAATTTGTTTTCCCGCAACCCACGAGCCGCAATGTGAATTGTGCATGTTGTAATCCTTTTAGTTTTTCATTTTCACCTTTCTGCAATCCGCAACCCATAGAGTGGATTGTGGATGTCAGAAACCTTTTCACAATAAAAATTTAATTTATCGGTCCCGCAATTCTGCAATCCACATTGAAATATAATAAAATCGCAAGTCGCACTTATGTGGTTCCGAAACCTGCAATGCAGAGTGCGTATTGTGAGAGAAATAAAGTAATTTTTTGTTAGAAACTTTCACTCCACAATCTCACAACCTATAATGTGAATTTCGGATTGCGGAAATCAAAAAAATAAAATGATCGAAAGATTACCTCCACAATTTCCTTTCCCACTTTAATTTCAACCGTGGATCTTTTTAAATCTACAATTCCGATTCATTTCACTGTTGAATTCGTTGTTTGAATGTTTTGAATTTTCACTGTTATTTTACCATTTCCAAGTTGCGAATTCCACCTCAGGGAAATATTTTTACTGCAAATTTTTACCAGGTCAAGAGATTTATCTCTGTCAAGCATATTGTTGGTAATTTATTCAAATCTCTTGCCCTCCATTGGTCCAATTTCAGTAATTTGATCCAGGTTTAAATTAATTCTTTTTCTCCATTTTTATCAAAATTTACCCTGTCTCCTATCAGCCATGTCGAGAAATACCATATCTAAAATATCCCTTAACGAGAAAAAGAACAAAGACCCAAACCTTGGCGTTTTCTCTCACACAAATGGACGAGTGTCTGAAAACTATCACCTCGACTGGTCCAGAATTTACTCAATTTTTTATAACAATGATTTTATATCCATTCAACATGACCAGCCTGCTTCCATAAACATCAATAAGTCTCAAATCCATTCCATAGCATCCAAGCCTACTTTTATTCCTTATATTGACGTTGTGAAATGGATTATACCATGCTAACACTCAAGACCACTCATTTAATGACCAAGAATGGACCCAGTTGGATTGTTTTCACACAGAATCTTTTGCTAGGGATTATGCCCTCAAGCCACCCCAACAATTGCTTAACAAAAATTTTGTTGAAATTTCTGCGACACAGTACAATTTTGAAGAAATACTTAAGTCTTGGATAGACAAACCTGCTACCTTCTTACCCAAACCCGGTAAACTATATCACATCTCTTTGTTTATGGAATCTTTCTCTCTATTAGAAGCAATGTTATGAAAGTTGTATGGGATGCCCAATTGTATAGTTTTTAAATCAAAATGGGCGCCTCTTACTCATCACATTCTTACAACAAGGGAATCATTCAATTGGGCTCGTAGTGAAAGAATCTATTGAGAAGTGTAAAAAGACTCCAGCATCCAAAAAACCTACTTTTTATCATCCATCTTATGTGATGGATGTGTTATGTGCAGTTTTTCCTTTCCCAACCATGGGGTGGAATTGGATGAGGATTGGACCTCCTGTCCATATTTATTTCTCATCATTGTTGGAGGATAATTTCATTCTTCTTATCTATGAAATTTGTGACCATTTTAGAGGTTCTATTTATCAAATCATATTCAAGGAAGATGCTCCCACATTCTCAGCCATAACCAAAGGTTGATTTCCACCATGGGAGACTGGTATGTTGGTGAATATTTTGCATATATCAGAATCTGTGGTAGCAACATTGTTCATCTAATTCCTATACTTTTGCATGACATTATGGTTCTAGAAGAGATATCTTTCTAGATAGTTATTGATGGAGTGTTTCCAAAAATCACTGGATCCAAAAGGAAAGGGTGGCCTAAATTTCCCCTCATCCTTGGATCTCTAGTAATAAAGAACTCCACTCATGTAGGTATACCTAGAAAAAAGATAATCACCTTGAAGCTTTGGGAGGCTCAAAAAATGATGCATGATCCAAAGTCCTTTTTGGATAACCATTTCAATCAAGAACATATGGAGACATATTTTGCTCACCAAGTGGATCTTGATGATTCTATCTATCAAGGGGCCAATGCTTTCTCATAGTTTTTGAGGATGATCTCTTCTCCTGATGAGAAGAAATTTATTTTCCAGTACCAATAGGATCTAAAAAACTAAGGTACACCATTATAGAAAATTGAATCAACATTAGAAGAAAAGGCACAAAAGCAATTGAATGAAAAGGAAGCACAAAAATCACAAGAAAAAACCTCTTCTATGACAACTGAGAAAACATACGACCGTGGAAAAGATGTAATTGAATACCCTCCACAACCTCAACCTTCATACACTCTTGATTCTCTAATGAGGTCAGCTGAAATGAAGAATAGTTTAGAAATAATGAACTCGGTAGTTGAGGCACGAGCAGTAGCTACTACCCCTCCACTAAAGAAGCAAAGAATTGAAGAGCCAGAACCATAGGTCAATCCACCCCCATAGATAAATATGTTTGAGATTGAGGACAGTGATCTTGAAGAGGAAACTCATCCTATCAGTTTCTCATGCCCAATCACTATCCCTGTTCCCTTACCTGCAATGGTATTTGTGACCCAGATACATGTGGATCCACTTGAGGATTTAGTGGATAATGATTCATTCTCTAATATCCATCTCTCGGAGATCATCACCACTACCACTGAGGCAGCTTCTTTTTCTTTATACATCTTAACCACTACTCCTTCGATCACTTTTTTCGGGATTACATTCTCATCTTCAATACTAACTGAGCAGCCTGCTACTCCTATCCATCTCACATATTTGCAGGTATCTCAAGCACATGTTTCGTCACTACCTTTACAGTTTGTTGTTATTCCTACTTTTCCCACCTCTACATAACTTATTACCCCAATCACTATTATCTCCCTCCTCAACCTCTCATCCTCTCATGTCATCCATTTCCATTTCTCAAGTATGCCCATTCCAACTCCTACTGTTATCCAAGGTGTGCCTTTGGTCATAGTTTCTGAAGTGACAACAACTAAGGAGGAGACACCAGATTTTGGAGATGATGCAGTGGTTTCCCTTAGGGAATATTTTTGGAGCATGTCTGAAAAGGTTGTGGTAAAGAAAGGCACCAAGAGAGCCAGAGAGGAAACACTCATTCAGGGAATTGTACCAAACCATATCATATGGAAGAGAGCTTCAACAGATGTCAAACAAGAAGCTTTGGAAACAACAACTTCCATGGGATCCTTTGCAGGAGCCAATTATGGCTTAGTTGCATCACTCAACAAGGAAATTGAGGGAAAATAACAACAGCTGCAAAGGTTTAAACATGTGCAATCTCAAGCTAATGACCGTGATCAAAATGAGTTGCAGAATTTGAAGAATAATTATGAGGACCAGCTCAAGCACCTGCAAGATCAGAATGATCTTCTCAAACAAAATCTAGAAGAAGCACAAGGGCTTAATGTGAAACATGTTGAAAATATCACAACGCTCGAACAACAGTTGGAGGATTTCCAATTCATATATGTTGCTTCCTCTTTTTCCAAATTTACAAAGGAAGAATTCCAAGAACTGGCTTCCAAGATCCAACATGACCTTAACAAAGTAATGCTTGGTTTGTTTGAAGGATTAAATTACATTCAAGAGACTTACAATTCCTTTGAACATCAATTTGACCTCCTTTATGATCATAATAAAACAAGGAAGCATGCAACCAAATATTATGATGATATGGTCGATTGGACAAGGTATATTAAGGATAAACCTGAAGATGTGCCAATATTAGACAAGATCAAGCTGAGGAGGATCAAAATATCCTTGGAATATTGGGAGAATGTATGTGAATCGGTTGAGTCAACTTTTTAGAATGGACAGAGAGCCTCCAAGAAAATATGGTTCGCATCAGAAAACCTGTTGAGTTTTCTATACTTACCACTTATGGATAAAATTGAATATGCTATGCCTCCTAAGATCACGTTGGAGCAAGTTGAAAGGGATTTCTCAAATACTAAGGATAGGATTGAGCAACTCGATCTTCTTCACGTGGCAGAAATCATGGAATGGATTGAATCACCAGTAACTTCTCAAATGAGTATCAATCTCTTTCTTCGAGAATGGGAGAAATTAAAGAAGAGGAAGATCGAGTCGCTTATCTGAAAGGCTCAGTTTCAACTAGAGTATGCTCGATATCAGGACATAGTGGATTTACTATATGTATTTTCCAAGTGGCAGTCTTCCCTTGGAAAATCATGAAACAATATTTTTTTATCCCTACCTCTGTGGTAGATTTATTTATTTGTAATATTTGTGATTATTATTTAAAGGGACTGCGATCTCATACAATGTGATCCACAGGGGAAGGAAAAGAGGGAACCTATAGGAAAACAGGAGAAGAAACCACAAGGGAAAGACTGGAGATATTCTGTGTTTTGCATAACTATAATTTGTTGCATTTTGAATAAATTCAGTTAGTTTCTTTCTTCCATATCTTGGTTCATTCATTAATGTTCTTTGATGAATCTTGGTTATTATTTTATCTTTCATACATCTTTATTATACGTTGCATCATTATTGAACACGCTAATCTTTGTCTTCGTTTTTCATTACTCAATAACTCTGTTAAATATGTCTTGAATTAATTTCTTGATTTAATTCATGTTTATTATTGCAACTATTGAACAATTATTCATATTAAATGCTAATTTTTCAATTGGCATTTCCCTGTTAGAACAATTGTGCGCTTAAAACCTTTGGATAAAATAATTCAATTGTGATTGTGTTTTTTATTTGAAGTTGACAAAGAATAAATCTAGTTTATATGTTTATAAATTGGATTAAAATTTGTCATGTATTATTGATATAATTGTTCTACCTCATATTATCATCATTCATAAGCTTTAGTATCAATTCAATTCTTTGTCACTACATACCATTCAAATATTCCACAGAGGAAGAGAATATCCATTTGGATCTGTTCACATTGTGCCAGTGGAGGCCTTATATCCGTAGGGGTTATCCATACCAAACAGTTTGGGGATAGGACCATCCTTGCATAGGATTGTTTGACTCCTTTCAGACTCAACTTTCTCCTCCTCCTGTTGATTTCTTAGTATTTTTTCCAGCAATTATAATCCGGGCCATTAACACTCTGCAATAGAAAAAATTTGACTTGCTAATGCAATTAGGAGGTCGATTGATCCTTCTCTCAGTTGGGCCAATACTACTCCTAAAGCGACTAACGAAGCATCGACAAGGACATGGAACTCCTTTTTCCAATACGAAAAAACTAATATCGGTGTTGCGACCATTTTTTACTTTAACGTATTGAGGCTCCTTTGGCACTCGTCGTTCCATTCGAACTTCACATATTTCTTCAATAATTTCTCCATCATCATAGTGATCGATGCATACCCCCTTATAAATGTTCGGTAATACCCTATGTGGCCCGATGTTTCCCTCAACTATTTTATTGTCGTTGGTGTTGGTAGGTCGACAATTATCGCAATCTTGGTGGAATCGAATAACATTCCTTCCTTGCATACAATGTGTCCCAGTAGGATTCTAAGCGGTGTGCAAAATATACATTTCTTCATATTCAGAGAAATATGATGTTGTCGATGCCTTTCCAACATCAATTGAAGGTTCGTAGTATGGTATTTTACCAAACCATATACAATCCAGTCATCCATGTAGACTGCTAGGAATTTATGAATGAAGTCTTTAAATGCAGCAACAACTAACCTTGAAAAAATCGCAAGCGCATTCTTGAGATCGAATGGCATCACTCTGTACTGAAAACATCCCCATTCTATAAAGAAAGTGGTTTTTTGTCTATCCTCCTTCGCAATACTTATCTGATTATAGCCTGAAAATCCATCCATAAATGAATAGATTTCCTATCCTCCAACTCCTTCCAGCACTTTGTTAGTAAATGGCATTGGAAATGGATCGTGAAGACTTGCATCATTCAATTTCCTCATATCGACATAGATTCGGATTTCACCGGTCTTTTTGTCATGCACAACCATCGAACTGATCCATTCTAATTCCTCGATTCGCTCGATAATTCCTACATCCAACATTCGGTCTAATTCGTCTTTGACGTGCTCTTTGTATCTTGGATTCAACCCATATGGTCATTGCTTTACTCATTTCACATCAGGTATTAGAGGAATCTTTATTCCATCCAAATCCCCTGAAATTACTTTCATCTTGGAAAAACTAGGTCGAGAATAAGTCTTGAAACTCATGTAGTAGATCGCTAACTTTCCCCATCGTTGAATCATCCTAGTAATATCCATTACTAGCAAACTTTGGGTCTTCTATTGTCCCAATATTGACCTTCTTTATCCTCAATGGTTTCTTGAATTTGTCGCATGGAATTTCTAGTGCTTTGATGTCGTGGCTTCCTTCCGAATATGGAACATAGACAACTCTCAGATCATCTTCATCTTCGGGTTCTCCCGACACATTCTAACACTTCATCATCATATGTGGTGCTGGTGTCCACTATGATCCCATCAGTAGGTCAGCTGAAACTATATCCAATACTTTGTTGCGTATGTCTTGTAGCACACTATGGATTAATGTATTTTCATCCACGAAGCTGAAAGTATGGTTGAAGATACCATTCATTTCTTCCCAATTTGTTGTTTCCCTTCGCAGCGCTGCAAAAACATTCCATCTCTGTGGTATTTCGTCCAAAGTATGGATGAACACATGAACCCATTCCTCCTTTGGACTTAGTTCCCATGTTGTTTGGCATGTTATCATATGGTTGCTTGGATCATTTCTTCCATCATATTTCTTTCCTTGGTAGTATTAATCCTCCCCGAATGAAACTTTCATTAATCATCGACATACTTTCCAGTCTTCTATCCTTTAGTGCCTCTTCTAGTGCCAACAAGCATTGTGGTTCGGATACTCTGTCTTCAAATTCACTGATAAAAAATGCCAAGTTACGCAGTCCTTTTTATGTTGGAAAATCAAATACTTATGTTGTCACCCATCTCAACGATTGAGTGATTCGTGCACACTTTCTAAGTGATACTTCATGCAACCAGTTATGTCGGTTCTCTAGCGCTTCGTCAAATTCTAAAGACACTAATTTGATGCTTCGCCATCACAACTCTCCATCAGCAGTGGGATTGATGTAGTCTTTAGAGACATTATAGGTATTATCCCATCCTCCCATGACTTTGTCTTTTATTGGTTCAAAATATTGGTGTCCTTCAAGGGGATCCAATGGGGAAATGACCCTTGTGTCATGATTCTCGAATGTCATTATCATTTTCTTGAAATTGATAACCTTTAAGCTTTCCCTCGCCTAGTCGATTCCCAACAACACAGGGTATGGGCTCGTATTGTCGACTATCTCGATAACATCAAATTTTTCATATGTCTTCAGTCCTTCCACTTTGACAGGTAGACGAGGTACTCGTCCAGTTGGAGAAACCTTGGCCTAATTTTCCAGCCGAAGTTGTATGGGAGACCAGACTAACTGTGGCTTCCCTGTCATTTCCCATGTCTTCTTAGTTAGGATATTCACATCCAATTCTAGATCCAAGATGACTGAATCTAAATCATATTCAACGATCTGGACATTCATTCTCATTTCTCTTGTTTTTTTCTTCTTTTGCAATGAATTGAGTGGGAGATCTTGTCACCCTTCTTCCTGTCGATACAAAAATATTTCTATATCTGCTAATGCATCATGATCCTTTGATAATGTTAGATAGCTTTCTAGAAAAACATTCAGGATACTGAACTTCTTTGTGACCTTGGTGAGCTTCTCGAATCAAAACTTGGAGGAATTGCATAAATAGGTAACTTACCATTTACCTTGATCAGAGTGTCTTTTGCTTCAAAGAAGGTTTCTTTCTCTGTTTCTACATCAAATTGGACTTTCTTTCAAACTATGGGTCGGACATTTCGCAGTGGTCCTTTGTCTCCTATCGTAGCCCCTCCTCTTGTTACTACACCGACATGTATTGGTTGAGTCCTTAGTTCAGCTAATATCTTCCCCACATTTGGTCTAGGATTTTGATTATGATTTTAAATTTTTTTTTGTTGCGGTTGTGGCACATTCTTAGCTTTCCATTTCGCAATTAATTGTGGGAATTCTTCGATAATGTGATCTGTTGCACTACAATAAGTACACTAATATGCTAAATTCATATAGCCCCTTTGGAAATGTCCCACCACTCCATAATTATAGCTCGTAATCAGTCTAGGACCTCGACCAATAGTTTCTCTGCGACCAAATCCTCCATTATGACCTCGGAGAAATCCTCCTTGGAATCCTCCTTGTTGCTAGTAGAATGGTTGGTTATACTTTGGTTGGTTGAATTTTTGTTGTGGTGGATTATACAACGTATTTTGCTAAGTATATTGTGGTTGTGGTTGGTTATACTGTGGTTGCAGCTGATTATACTGCAATTGCGGTTGATTTTACTAGGGTTGCGGTTGAGGTCTTACCGGTGGTCGTTTCTCCTCTCCCCTCATAAAGTATGTATCCATAGTTCTTTCTTAGAGCAAATCATAAGCTATGCAATCCATTTCTTCATGACCGAACAAGCGACAGAAGTTGCAGAAAAGATAAGTTGGTTTCGACACAACTTTCTATAAGTACACACATTCCTCTAACCAAAGTTCTCTTGCTTAACAAATTCGGCACCAGGGTAATCCTCCTTGACTCATTGGATTTGGTTCCCCATGATGTAAATATTTACGAAATTCTGGATACTGATCCTTGTGATGTCTCTCAGATCGACATCGACTGCACCATACTTCTTCATGGATTTATTTCCCCTTCTTAATATCCTACAGTTGGATAGTAAGTTTCTCCAAATGTGACTAGATTGGGCTCATGCCAATCCCTGTTTCACTGACTGGTGAAGCCTCCAGCTTCATCGCAATTTCATGGGCTTCCACCTAATATGTGATATTCCATTGTGTCAACATCATGTGGATATGGGGTACCAAGGCTTCAATTAACCATTCTTTATGTTTCACAATACTCATTCTGAAGCTTACCTTGGCCATTAGAGTTTTGAGTCGTTGATCAAAATCCCACACCGACTCATTGGGGAATTGCTTTATTTCCTTCAACTCGGTAATATATTGGGATTCTAATTTTCATTTCTTAAATTTGTCAATCATTCCAATCTTGATTTGTGCTAGGATATTCTGGGGATGCCTCGTCGGTACTCGCATGAATTTCATATACCATTCCAACTCCCGGCCCCAAAAGGTAGTCGCTAGTTGTCCCTTCTTGATATCCTCATCTTGTACTTGTTTCACCGTCCACACTGCTTCGCATAAGAACCAATATTGTTTGGGATCCTTAGTCTCATTACCCTGAAACAAGGGTAGATTTATGTTGTCACCCTCCATCCTAGATCTCCTCCAGACAACCCTACGATGAACTTGTGTATATTCCTCCTAATTTCGGCACGGTGCATGGAGTTGTAGGTACAGTGTAGATTTGGGTTGGTCCTTCCTTGGGTTAGGGTGTAGCCTGGTCATTTCCTCTATCATTGTAAGGTATCTTAGTCCCTTGTGGTCCCCTCTCATAGTTCTTTTTTCTTTTCACACCAAGACTCTGCTCACTCCTCCTCCTCTTTTCTTGGTGGAACCTCACCCCACATCGCAGGCTACCACACTCTTTTGTGTATTCTCTCACAGTTTTGTCGTGACTCCCGTCCATCTACCCTGTATCATTCCATCAAACCCTTACCTTCGCAGTACCCACAGCCTCCGTACACCAGGGATTTACTCATTGGAATTCATCTTTAATAACCGCTTTTCACATATGAGAATCTTGGTCCACAATTGCAATGACAATAGAAATCTCCCCCTTGGTCCCTTAAAAAATTCCCCTTCCGCGTCGTTGTAAGATTTGATTGTATCAACAACAAAATCAGTAATGTACCCTTCCAAAATGTTGTCTATCAACACATCGACAACCCTTGAATATTTGTTGTTCACCTTTGGCAACTATTGGATTAGTTCTACAGTCCACTGATCATGATCGCCTCCCTGAAATTATTCTTCTGAAAAGTAAGTTGTGCCAACCATTCATACAATACTATCAAAAATTCAGAGAAAAATATTTCATTAATGTCCGAGTAGATATATTTTCCAAACCAATCTACTGTCTCAATCTCAGGTTCTAGTTCTCTTCTTCCGCAAACTATCGGGATTTCTTATCAAACCAATCCTGGATTTCTAGTTTTGTCAAATGCCACAACATGTCCTCTTCTTCTTCGTACTATGGTCCCCACAACAGAACCATTTGTTGACATGGTTCTTTGGAAAAGGGTTCACTTCGCATTGTTTTCAACAGCCATCGACACAAACTCCCTAAACATCAGCCCGGAAAGGTTTTACCCTTTCCAGCAACCCTTGCAGAGAAGGTGCAGTCTCACCCGATATTTTTAAGGGAGGGCTATAAGAACCAATTTTCCGCAGTGTGAATAGGACTCTCCTTTTCTTCTACCCAATCGCAACATCACCCAGAAATCCAGGATCGCAACAAATACAATGCAACCATGCTATTAACCAGATCGACTTATCATTACGATTTGCAGTCATATTAACACAGATTCAGATCAACAAAGACTATTACCATTAGGATTCACATCCACATTAACCTGGATTCAGGTCGACAAATATATCAACATACATTAAACTAACAAGTATTGTGATACTTCACATCATTCACATAACATTAAAGGGAAAAACCCAGATGTATCAAAATCATTCATCAACTTATTTGATCCATCATAGATCGACACATATTTTACCCAATAATGAAGAAAATAGTCTATAAAAATAGAATTCATACCGAAAACATCTTCAGATACAACATAATCCACATGAACAATACAGCACAACCTAGAAGACCCAAAATGACGATCTCTCAAATTCAATTCATAAGGAAGAGTCTTCGTACAATCGATGCCAAAAATGTATCACCAAAGATAATCACCTTCATCATCATTTAATATTTATAATTATAACTTTTTATAGTCTCACTTGGTTGTTACAAAATGGTCCACTTGACCAATCACTAACTAATTCAACCAAAATATCCTTATTTGTCGGTTTGTTTATCCTCTGTGGTTGACTTTTTTCCTTGTCGAAACCCTTCATGTCGGTGGTGGTACCGCACTTTGTGCACTTCAACCCCATACCAACAATTACAAGAGTTTAAAGATGTGTTTCCAAATGAAGTTCTAGGATTTCCACCAAAAACGGACATTGATTTTACAATTGATCTTGTTTTAGGGGCAGCACTAGTTTCCAAATCTCCTTATAGAATGAGCATGCCATGATTGGTAGACTTATATATGCATCTATAGGAATTAATGGACAAGAAGTATATAAGAGTAAGTGTGTCTCCATGGGGGGAACAAGTTTTATTTGTCAAGAATAAATATGGGACTTTAAGGTTTTCTAATCATTACAGGAAGCTAAATAAAGTGGCAATCTAGAATAAGTACCCATTGCCCAGAATTGATGATTTCTTCGATCAAATGAAGGAAGCCAAAAAAAATTCGAAAATTTACTTGAGATTTAGTTATCATCAAGTGAGAATAAAGAAATAATACATTCACAAGACAAATTTATGGAAAATATATGCCCATTATGAGTTCAGGGTGGTGTCGAATGGTCTTACCAATGCACCCTCCACATTCATGTGCCTCATGAATAGTGTTTTTAACAAGTATTTGGATAAGTTCATGCATGTGTTCTTGGATGACACTCTTTTTTATTCCAGGAATGAAGCAAAGCATGAGAAATATTTAATAATGGTATTACAAGTTCTTAGAGATGACCAATTGTATGCAAATCTAAGTAAGTGTGAATTTTATCAAAAAAGGGTACATTATTTGGGTCATGTTATTTTGGAAGAAGGAATTTTATTGGATCTGGAAAATATTGAAGCCCTAATGGATTGGTCTACTCCAAAGAATGTTACATATGATAGATTTTATGGGTCTTGCATGATACTATAGAAGCTCCATTGAAGGATTTTCCAAGATTACTCATTTGATTACATCGTTGTAGAGGAAGAATGTAAAGTTTGTATGATCTGAGAAATGTGAAGAAATATTTCAGCAGTTGAAGTTACTTACTAGCGCTCCTGTTTTGAATATTCTAGATCCAAAGAAGGAACTCGTAGTGTGCATGGATTCTTGCAATGAAGGATTAGGTAGAGTGCTTATGCAAGAAGGCTTTGTGATTTTCTATGAGCTAAGAAAATTAAAAGAGCATGAAAAGAATTATGCCACTCATGATTTAGAATTAACAGCCATCGTACATGCTCTCAATATTTGGAGACATTATTGGAAATAATATTCTAGCTTAGGAAATATCACATGAGATTAAAGTATTTGTTTGATCATTCAAGATTAAATGCCAAGAAATCAAGATGGCTAGAATTTCTATGTGAATTTGATTTTGAATCAAACATGTAAAAGGAAAAGAGAATAAGGTTGTAGACACCCTTAGCAAAAAATTCATGTAGTAGCATTAAGTATGTGCAAATCATACATGAGAACAAGAGTCCTTGGAGGCAAAAATAGCGGTGAAACTTACCTACAAGTAAAAGATAAATTGCAGCAGGGAAAATTAGATGAAAAGGGTGAAAGATAACAGCTTGGAGAAGATGATCTTGTTGTTTATAAATCCATATTGTATATTTTGAATTGTGTATATTTGAAGAAGGTAGTAATGGATGAAATTCATCAAATTCCACCAGGATATCAAAAGACAATAACAACAGCAAGTAAGCAACACTTTTGGCATGGAATGAAGAAGGACATAGATGAATATATTTCTCAATGTCAAAAGTGCCAAACAGTCAAGGTAGAGCACCAACATCCACCTGGATTGTTGAATCATTTGTCCATTCCGGAATGGAAGTGGGAAGTAATTTCTATGGATTTTATAACAGGTTTTCCAATGACAATGAGGAAGCATGATTCAATCTGGTTGCAATGGAAAATATATCAAAGGCATCTCATTTTATTCCAATCAAATCCACTCATAAAGAAAGTTACATAGAGAATATATTCATGAAGGAAATATTTAGATTACATGGATTACCCAAGGCAATAGTTTCAGATTGAGATGCAAAGTTTACTTCCAATTTTTTAAAAGGGTTATTTCAGGAATTGGGAACTCAACTACATTTTAGTACAGTGTATCATCCTCAAACATATGGTCAAATTGAGAGGGTGAATCAAGTTCTTGAGGATATGTTGAGAATATATGTGATGGATAAACCATCCAAGTGGGAGGATTACCTACACTTGGTAGAATTTTCATACAATAATGAACATCAAGCATCATTAATTAGGAATGATTCCATTTGAGGCATTGTATGGAAAGGGATGTAGAACTCTGTTGAATTGGGATAATCCAGTGGACATGATAGTGCTTGGGCAAGAAATTCTCAAGGAAATGGAACAAGAAATTGTTAAGATCAACCATAATTTAAAGGTATCCTAGGACAACAAAAAGAGTTATGAATATTTGAAAAGAGTGCACAAGGAATTTAAAATTGCGGATCATGTTTATTTAAGAGTAAATCCAAATAAAATTTCCCTAAACTTGGGAATTTGTGCCAACATTGAATTAATATAGTGTGGTTCATTCGAATTCCTTGATAGGATAGGGCCAGTTGCATATAAGATTGCATTCCTTTCTAACATGATAGCTCATAATGTTTTTTATATTTCTTTGCTTAATAAGTATGTACATGATCCTAATCATATAATTGATTGGAATGTGATACAGGTTAAACCCGAGGGAGAGTTCCAAGTAGAACCTATGTGTATCCTCAACAAGAAGGTAACGTTGGTATAAAACCAAGCCATCAGACAGGTAAAGGTGCAATGGAAGCATCTTGGTCCACATTTTTGTTCAATTTTGAGAACGTTGAGGATGGTGTTGTTCTAAGGGGGAGGGAAATGAAATACCCCAATTTTGACCCTTGGAATTGTGAGCTTTACATGTTGTTGACACAAAACCAGTTGACAAGGGTTCACTCTCTGTCAACACCAAAACCACCGTGATCTCCCTGAGCACCATCCCAGACAGGTTTTATCCCATCTGGCAACACCTGCAGACAAGATGTTTGAGGGAGAGTTGACAAAACCAAGTTTTTGTAGTATGAACGAGGACCATGTGTCTACTTATCGACTTAGCGCAGCATTATTCAACAAATCTATTCATTCAAATTATGCATTAATAGAATCATGTCATCATTTAATAGATCACATTAACATAATTGAATCGTAGAAAAACATCGATGCGTAACCAAATCTAACAGTGTATCATCATTCATAGCAAAGAAACGGCACATCGTTCATAGATACACATTGCATTCACATTTAGATCACAAAAAACAAGAAAATGGGAAGATAGAAAAAGACACAATGGTTCTGCTCAATCTCTGTCGTGTCATATTAACCTTCGCAACAAAACAAAGATTCTCCAAAACAGTTCTTCATTCACATACACAGATCCAAAAAGTTGTCATTCTCAAAACCGAGAAGAAGCTCTCAAAAATCCACCCAATCTCGGTAGCTCTAACACTTGCACTTACAAATATACTTATAGGCTTGTACCTTTACATTGGTGGTCCACTTAACCAACTTCCTAACTACTTCTTAACAGAATCTACAAAATAATGACCACAATCCACAAAATGCGGTCCAAAACTACAAAATATGACCAAAATACATAAAATATTGTAAATCCAACTTGCGGGTCATTTTCCACCTCGTGCAGCATCTTTGACCTTGTGCAGCATCTGCGATGCTACGCAGCTAAATTACCCCAAAACTTCTTGCCAACAGGCCCCTAATATAATATTATTGCTTTCTCTCAAGCCACGTGAGCTGTTGGAAATAGTGTAGCCGTTGATCATTACCTTGAATTCCTCGTATTGCTAGGTGATTTCCTTGACATGTTCTTTGATTTTCTCAGTAGTCTCCTGGATTTATGTCAACTCATGCTTTAATGGTTGTTTGTTGATTTTTTGTTGTGACATCCTTTCTACCCTCCTGAACTGCTTGTAGTACCGAAACTACATTCACCGATAGCTTTGTGCTAACATATTGAAATGTATCTAACTGTTTCGAGCACCTTTGTTGACGATCCCTGGTCTTCACAACCCGCTACTGCAAATCCTTCAGCTCCACTGCCTTGGTGACATGTATAACTGGTGGCATCACTTTAAGCAACATCTTAAAAGTTTCCAACTACCCCTCAACCTCATGCAACTACGTGGTCAGTTGCTCCAATTGCTCATCCTAGACTACACTACCCCAAAATTGCATAGTTGCATCAGTCACTTGCTTCGCTTATTGCTCCATTTCCTCTAGTTGCGTTGCTAAATCCTCCATGGTTATTTTCCTCTCCACAACTTTCTCTAGTTGTGTGTCTGCATGTACCATGTCCTACAAGTCCACATTGTCGCGCAGTAACTGTGTAATTATGGCCCCAAGACGCTCTTCTTTTGCCACCGTGTCCATCTTTGTCATGCTCTCAAATACGTGCTAACAAACATCAGAAACTGCTACCTCTAATTGGATGCTGTTGTCCTAGAGGTGTTCCTTCTCCACTGTCAGGTAGTCCTACTCCTTTTTCATCTCCTCAATTTCCTTGGAATTCTCTTCGATCGGCCGCTCTTGTTCCTTCTTCAACGCCTCAATATCTTTTCCCTGCCTGCCAACTCCTAATTCACAACCCTATGCATGTGCACCAATGTATGTCTCGACGTTGCATTGATTTTTATGGAAATATCCTATAACCGTTGCAGTGAGGTGTTTAGATCCTCATTATTGGTCTGGATTGCATGCAGTGGAATTTTCACATTCCTAATTTGCGTCCCAGTGTTGATCAAGCCAATCCTCTACACAGTAGCTTCCTCCGATGCCTTATTCAAAATCGCATCAAGTAAAGAGTCAAGGACAGTTTTTACCTCACCAAATCCATCTATCTCTTGTTTCTTCATCTGCTCGGTTGTCGCATCCATTGCGGTTGTAATGGTTACAATGAGACAGTTCAACTGTGCCTCAATCACTAGGGTTGCACTACTTGTCGCACCTTGATCCTATCGCTTCTTCATTCTTAATTATTCAAATGCTCGCTCTACTTCAGATTCAGTGGGGGTCCATGTTGATGCTTCATCTGAATCATGGTTGCTCTGTTGCTCAGGCATAGGATCAACTGGTGCATCCGCTGGTGGACCCGTTGATACTTCCTCTAGACTGATAGGTTTTCTCTAGGCCGCGGGCAAATTATAAACAATGGTATCCAACTTCACATCAGACAACTTATACGTGGTAAAAAACCACTGCTTATTTGGTTCACACCACGCCTGCACATGAATGGAGTGCAGGCCAATCGCAAACTGAGAAATACATTGGAATTTTGTTACAGCCTCCTCGGACAGTCGCGAAACTTTTACAGCTGTAGCTTGCAGCGCTTCCTAATATATCCATAACTGAATGGCACATTCCTTAAGTCAGTCAGTTTCCTTCACCCACCAGAGGTTCTGGTAGCGTTCTCCCTTGCAAACCTTTGTTGCATCCACATCCATCCCTTGATAATCTTTCGGTTCCATCCAAGCCACGAGCGCAATCAAAATCAGCAACCAGTTGTAGGTGAATGGTCGGTGTCCTGCCTGGACTGCTAGTACATCATCCGTCAACTAGTTCATTAAGAACAATGACCAGTTCATCTGTATCCCTTGTGCATGCTGCTTTGCACAGGCAATAACCCCTGAATTACACTGGTTGGGTCGGTTCATTCTAACTATCTTGCTAGCCAAAATTATCGTTGCAATGCAGATAGCCTGATCATTTATGTTGTCAATGCGGTATTCCCATCTATCACATTGCAAGTCATATTTCTTCTTCAGCTTTGCTGCCAACATCTTGTCATTGTATTTCCCCTTGAAATACTGCGAAGGGTTGGGCCCGTTCTTGGGAAACCCTGTGATTTCTGAAATAAATGTCACTGTGACTGCAACCGGTCAGTTTAGCCACAAAATCCTGATATGGAAGCACGCCAATAGCTGCTTCATGCATGCATTCACTTCTTTCAACCACCCAAAGTGTGGCATGTTGATAAGACCCAACAACGCTAATCTCTCCAAACCACGCGCCTAGTCCTATGGAATGCATAATATTCGGCTTCCTCCGGCAGTTTCCATGGGTACATAGGGACCCATCATGATCTCACTCGATGCAAGCATATCGTGATCATCATACTTCATTTGCATAAGTGAGGGCACGATGTCCATGGTGCATACCATTCCCTACGACATCATCGACATCCTAACCGGGTACTTCTAGTTCTTTGTGATCCTCATGGGCTTCGTATCGGGTCGACAGGGAGGCCCATACCCAGGGATGTCCGCAACAAACACCTATGCATAGGTTGATGATTCCACAACCCCTGAATTCAATGGACCCATCTGCGTAGGTTCCTCCTCATGTGCCCACGCAGAAGTTCTAGTCTGTTGAGATCCTCATTATTGGTCTCGATCCTATGTGGCAAAATTTGCACATTCCTAATTCGCGTCCCAATGTTGATCAATCCAATCCTCTGCATAGTAGCTGCCTATAATGCCTTAGATCGCATATCTCGCTTATTTCTTCATCCACTCATTTGTCACATCTGTTGCGGTTGTAATGGTCTAAATGAGATGGTTCAACTGTGCCTCAATCGTTGGGGCTACACTACTTGTCGCACCCTGCTCCTGTCGCTTCTTCGTTCTTGATTCTTCAAATGCTCGCTCTACTTCTGAGTTAGTGGGGGTCTGTGTTGATGCTTCATCTGAATCACAGTTTCTCTACTGGTCAGGCATACGATCAACTGATGCATCCGCTGGTGGACCCATCGATACTTCCTCTAGACTGGCAGGTTCTCACCAGGTTGCAGTCCAATCATCAACAATGGCCTCCAGCTCCACATAAAACAACTTATACGTGGTTAACAACCAATGCTTATATGGGTCACTCCACGCATGCACATAAATGGTGTGCGGGCCAATCGCAAACCGAGTAATACGTTGGAATTTCGTTACGGCCTCCTTGGACAGTCGCAAAAATTTTATAGTTGCAACTTGCAGCACTTCCCAATATATCCAGAACTGAATGGCACAGTCCTTAATTCAATCAGTTTCCTTCACCCACCAGAGGTTCTGGTAACGTGCTCCCTTCCAAACCTTTGTTGCATCCACATCCATCCCTTTATAATATTTCGGCTCCATCCAAGCCACGAGCGCAATCAAAATCAGCAACCATTTGTAGGTGAATGGTCGTTTTCCCGCCTAGACTGCTAGTGCATCATCTGTCAACTGGTTCATTAAGAACATCGACCAGTTCATCTATACGCCTTGCGCACACTGCTCCGCACATGCGATAACCCATGAATTACACTAGTTGGGTCGATTCAGTCTAACTATCTTGCTAGCCAAAATTCTCGCTGCAATGCAGATAGCCTGATCATTTATGTTGTCAACGTGGTATGCCCATCCATCACATTGAAAATCATATTTATTCTTCAGCTGTGCAGCTAACTTCTTATCATTTTCTTTCCCCTTGAAATACTGCGAAGGGTCGGGCCCGTCCTTGGGAAACCCTATGATTTCTGAAATAAGTGTCGCTATGACTGTGACCGGCCGGTCCAGCCACAAAATCCCGCCATGGAAGCATGCCAAGAGTTACTTCATGCATGCATTTGCTTCTATCAACCGCTCAAAGTGTGGCATGTTGATAAGACCCAACAACCCTGATCTCTCCAAACCGTGTGCCCAGTCCTATGGAATGTGTAATATTGGGCCTCCTGCGACGACTGCCATGGGTACATATGGACCCGTCATGATCTCAGTCCATGCAAGCATATCATGATCATCATACTTCATTCACATAAGTGAGGTCATGATGTCCATGGTGCATACCATTCCCTACGGTATCGTTGACATCCTAACCGGGTACTTCTAGCTCTTTGTGATCCTCCTGCGGCTTCGCATCAGGTCGACAGGGAGGCACATGCCTAGGTATATTCGCAACAGACACCCCTGCATGGGCTGATGATTACACAGCCCCTGAATTCGATGGACCCATATGCGCAAGTGCCTCCTCCTATGCCCACGCAGATGTTCTAATCTATCGCTTCTTGTGCACTAGGGAGATGAGACATTGTGCCCCTCTCTTCTTCTTTGGAACAAAGGATGAACTCATCAGCATGCTTGCAACTTCTTCTTCAATGGTGACTCTGACGACTAGTGAATCCCTCTCGCTTGAAATCTCTGTTGTAACTGGCTCACTCAACATGCCGCACAAGTGCTCCTAATTCCTCTATGGGCACCCCAACCTTACGTTGCTCAACAAATCAAAGACGCAATGCAACACAACTTCTCAACACAACTCAACACACTGCAACAACTCTGCAACTCTGTCAACATCCAATCTTTCACAATGGTGAATTCTGACTACATTCCTCCTCCTCTTATAGCATCGAGTCGATCACACACCCATCATGACCAAATCATCTCTAATCATTTCGACCAAATCATGCATTAATCACCTGAATCTTCTGTTGATCCTGTCAATCCAACGGTCAAATCCGTTATTAAGGCACATCCCTTCAAAAAGAGTCACCGGTTAACTGTTTAATTGTCTACATTTATTATTGATTTGACTATGTTGCGAGTCTCGCGACCCTACGTCTGTCACAGCATGATTTCCTAACTGCGATACTGACTCATCTACTTGCACATCCCCTTCCTCTTGGTGCGCCATCCTCCTAACTAGCATCTCATGGAGAAACAAAAAGATATTTTTTTCATCACGTAGTGTCTCAAGCATCACGCGGCTCTAGGCCCGTCTTATAAGGCTTCATCCTGCTACCATTCACTAAATTTGGCAGCATCACACCATCTAATTGTTGCAATTCTACTGTACCTCTTGAAGTAATGGAATTAATGAGATATGGACCTATCCAATGCATCTGTAACTTACCTCGATGTTTGATGAACTTGTTGTCATACATCAGGACCTGGTATCCTTGCTGAAATTATTTATTCTTAATATGTCGATCCTTCTCAACATGCTGATGAAAACCTACAACAAAGCGGTATTCCTCGAGATGCACTAACTGCGCTAGGCGTTCTTCTAATGCTGCTTCCTCAAATCCCAGTCATCATGGTTTGTGTTACATACATTTGTGAGCGCATGCTCATGCATTTTGTTGAACGCCTCCACTGTCCCATTTACTTGTGGATGATATGCGGTACTCTTCTTATGTTGTATCTGAAGTTCTTTTGTCAAGGCACTGATTGTGCAATTGATGAAGTGACTCCCCTAGTCGCTCATCAATATCCTTTGAAACCCAAACCAAGTAACAATGTTATCAAATAGAAACCTTGTCGTTGTCCCAGTAGTGCAATCTACAACAGGTGTGGCCTCATCCCATCTTGTCAAATAGTATGTCGATGTAAGTATGTACCATGCATCAGTTCTCATACCAAGTGGGTTGATTGGTCCCACAAAGTCCACAACCCATTTATCAAATGGTTGCAATGTCACCTGAGGTACTAGTGGCATCTCATCTCTTCTTGATGGCTTTCTAGTTCTTTGACAGACATCACAAGTCCTCGCATAATATATCACATCATTATGGAGAGTGGGCCACCAAATCCCTGTGTGGAGCACCTTCCTGACAGTAGCGTGACCTCCAGAGTGTCCATCAGCAACTCCCGCATGTGCCTTTGCCAATATCTTCCCTTGTTCATGTGGTAGGACACATCGCCTTAATATCTCATCTGTTCCAAGCTTATAGAGTTGTCCAACAATCAACTGGAAATTTGTGGCCTTAACAACCAACTACCTCTTCTGACTTGTAGTAATCTCCACCGGTGTTGTTCTCGTAGCCAAAAACTGAATTATTTGTTCTTAATAGTCATCAACCATTTTAACTCTGAATATTAGCACATCTAGCAACCCATATTCAATGTTTTTTGGTTCCTCACCTGTCTCAATTCAAGATAAATGATCTGGGCCAGCATTCAAGCGACCTGGCTTCACAATTATCTCAAAATCAAACTACTAAAAAAGAAGTAGCCAGCGGCATATCTCCCCCCCCCCCCCAACACAGGATTATTGACCAGGTATTTCAAGGCAGAATGGTTCATGAACATCTTGAAATGACCACCCAATAGGTAATGGTGAAACTTCCACAACGCATATACCATTTCCAAACCTTCACTCTCTATTGTAGTATAAATTTTCTTCGTGGACAACAGCTTCCAACTAGTGAAAGCAATCAGCTGATCAAGATCTCCTTCTCTTGGTTGTAACAGCACCACTCCCAGCACAATAGACGATGCATCCACATGGACATGGAACTCCTTATACCAATCCAAAAAAACTAGTATTGGTGCGGAAGCCATCTTGGCCTTGAGCATCTCAAACAATCTCTCCATAAGAGTTGTGATAGCAGCATAACCACTGATGAACTTTCAGTAGTATCATGTGTGCCCCAGTGTTGCTCTAAGTTATTTCACATTTGTAGGTGATGGCAAGCTAAAAATCAACGCAATATTTGCGAGGTCAACCAACAATCCTTGCTTGCAAACAAGGTGTCCGAAACAACATCCAAAAAGGTGCACAGAAAATACACTTCTTCGAGTTCAGCGCGATCTGATGTTGTCAACAGCGCTCTAGCATCAGCCACAGGTTCACCAGGTGGTCCCTGATCAATCCATAAATCATCCAATCATCCATATAAACTGCCAGAAACTTTTGAATAAACTCCTTGAATGTAGCAACAACAATCCGGGATAATATCACAGATGCATTCTTCAGTCCGAATGGCATCAATGTGTACTGAAAGCATCCCATTCAATAACAAAGGTTGTCTTGTGGTGATCTTCCTTTGCGATCTTAATTTGGGGATAGCCAGAAAATCCATCCATGAATGGGTAAATTTATTGACTGCCCACTCCTTCTAATACCTCATCAGTGAATGGTGTCAAAAATGGATCATGCAAACATGCATCATTCAATTTTCTAAGGTCCACACAATTTCGAACCTCACTTATCTTCTTGTCTTGCACAACCATGGGGCTAATCCATTATGATTCATCAACCAACTCTACTATTCTAGCATCCAGCATTTTGTCAATCTCAGCTTTGACCCTCTCCCTGTATCGCGTATTCAAGCGATACGGCCACTGCTTTACTGGTTTTGCATCAGGATTCAATGGGATCTTCATCTCTCCCAGATCTCCCAATATTCCTTTCATCTCAGAGAAATTTGTAGGAAACAAATCATGGAATTTATGCAACAGATCTGTGGTCTTTGCCATGGTTTCTTCATCCCATTAGTCCCAAACATTCGCAAACTTTGGGTTCTCCTCTGTCCCAATGTTGACCTTCCTAATTTTTAATGGTTGATTCATCGGATCCGTCGATACGTCAGGTGCTGCGACATCCCATCTCCCTTCTGTTTCCAAAATATTGATGGTTCATGGATCATCACCATCCTCGGGTCCTCCAATCAGATTATAGCATTCCATCATCAACTGCATCGGACATCTCTCATGTGGATCCACGAAATATGCAACTGGGACACATGTCGTAGATGTGCTACAGTGCATTATGAATAGTTGGATTGGTATCCGTGAAACCGAAGGTGTGAGTAAAGAAAACTGTCAACTCCTCCCAAGTAGTAATCTCTATGCACAACTCAACAGATACATACCGTGATCGTGGCATATCATCCAACTTATGGATAAAGGCATGGACCCACTCATCCTTTGGCAGCGATGCCCACAAGGTCTAACACTCAATCAGGTGATCACCAGGGTTATTCTTTCCATCGTACCTTCTAGCATGGTACTCTTCTATGTCGCCAAAGTGAACTATCATCAATCTTTGACACTACGACCATCTAGTGATCGAATTTTTATAGGTCTCCCACCATCGTGTCGAAGTCCTTCATATAGTGGTAATTCAACAGTCTCGGTCACGACTCGGCACAACGACTGAGTAATTAGGCCACACTTCCTTAGTGATACCTCATGCATGCAATTCTTCTAGTTATATAAAGCATCATTAGAGTCGGAAGATGCAGAGCTGGAGCTGCGCCAACCAAGTTCCTCGTCGACAGTCGCATGGATGTAATCTTATGAAATGTTATATGTGTGGTCCCATCCTTTTACGGCTTGGTCCTTCACCGGTTCAACATACCTTCGCCCTTTAGTTGGATCCATCAGAGTTATGACTCTAATGTCTTGATTTTCAAAGGTCATCACGCACTTCTTAAAATTAATCACTGTCAATCTGTCATTGGCCCATCCAATTCCCAACAACGCGAGATAGCATCCTCCGCCATCAACAACATCGAGAACATCAAAATCAAAATAAGACTTCATCCCTTCAACTTCCACTACAAGGCACGGAACTCACCCAGTCAGTGTTACTTTGTCCTGGTTAGCCAGTCACAGCTGTACAGGGGACCAAACCAACAGTGGGATCCCCATATTTTGGCATGTCTACCATGTTAGAATATTGACGTCTGAGCCTAGATCCAAAATGATTGAAACTATCTCATAGTCCCCAATCTGAATATTCATGCACATCTCTTTTCCTATCTTTTTCTTATGTAAAGATTTCATCGCGGACTCTTTCCATCCCTTGGTCGGTCGATGTAACAGACTCTCAATATCGGCAAGAGCATCGGGATATTTTTCCATCGACAAGTAGCTTTCAAAAAAATTCTACAAAGTACCATGCTGTCGTGATGGCCCTGCTACCGAAGTTGAATCAAAAGCAGTTGGCATTTCGTAAACATGCAACTTACTAGGATTTTTTCTTATTGCATCATGCGCTTTGAAGAATGTCTCTTTCTCAACATTGACATCAAACTGCACCTTATTCTTTCTATCCAACCCTATTTTTGGAAATAGGATATATTCTCCCGTCGGTGCACCTCCACGAGTAATGACAGCAACATCGGTATCCTGCATTATGGGTTCTACTGAGATTGTCACAATTGTCGGTCCTTGATTCTGATTCAATGGCAGATTCACAGGTCGGTTCACGTTCTGATTTGTGTTCTGGTTCTGATTTTGAATCTGGTTCTAGTTTTTATTCTGTAATTGATTCTCATTCTCGTTCTTCAATTGCGGAACGTTCCCTGCCTATCACTTCGTGATCAGTTGTGGATAGTTCTCAACAGTTTGGTCAACAGTGATACAATAAGTACATTGTGCTTGCAATTGCGGGAAATCTCTCTGATTATGTCCCAGCATTCCATAATTATAACATTGCACTGGTCCGCGACCTTGTCCTCCTCATCGACCAAAGCCTCCACCTCATCCTCCTGAAAATCCTCTATGGAATCCTCCTTGTTGGTGATACTACGGTTGATTGAATTTTTGTTGCAGGGGATTCGACTGCTGTTGAACATACTATTGTGGCTAAACATATTGTGGTTGATCTGGAGCCATCTGCATCTGATTATACTGCGGTTGTGGTGAAAACTGCATCTACGGTTGCAGCTGCAGTATAAACTATAATTGAGGTGGCAGTTGTACTGCCTACAGTTGTGGTTGCTGCACTGTTCAATGTCCCTCTCCCTTCACATAGTATATATCCATTTTTCTATCCTAAAGTAAATCATATGCGCAACAATCCTTATCTTCATGCCCAACAAACTGGAAGAATGTGTAGTATAAATTCATCAGCTTCGTGACCATCTTCTGCATATATCCATAATCTTCATGGCGATGCCCATAAACTTGGAAGATATGGCACCATGACATTCCGCTGCAACTTAATGGGTTTGGAGCTCCCGACAACAGGTAATTGCGAAAATCTAGGCAATTATC
Source organism: Pseudotsuga menziesii (assembly GCA_001517045.1). Taxonomy (NCBI): domain Eukaryota; kingdom Viridiplantae; phylum Streptophyta; class Pinopsida; order Pinales; family Pinaceae; genus Pseudotsuga; species Pseudotsuga menziesii. The sequence continues at coordinate 252,815 of LPNX010866173.1, forward strand.
CTTATGGTGTCCTTCTGCGTGACATAGAGTACACAACACTTCCTCGCAATGTTCTTTTCCTTTCTTGATATCTTGTAACTGGAGGGTTAGATTCGCTAGCTGTTTTTGAATCTAGTTCATATCAACTCCATTATCACAAACAGGTGAAGCTTCTAACTTCATCGCAATCTCCAGAGCCTCGCTATGTGTCGCAATATTTTGTTCCATCAACGGTAGTCTGATATGAGATAGTAACACCGCGATGAACCATTCCTTATGTTGAATATCACTCATCTCAAATATGACTCGTGCCATGAGCACCTTAAACCTTTGATCAAAATCCCAGATAGTTTCATTTGGATAATGCTTAATCTCCTTTAGTTATGTGATGTATTGCGCCTCAAATTCCAGTGTTATGAATTCTTCAATCAATCATTTTCTAACTTCATCCAATGTTTTCGCTGGGGCCCCTGTAGGAACTTGTACAAATTTTATGAACCAATCCAGTGCGTGGCATCGAAGGGTCATCACCAACTGACCTTTCTTAACCTCATCATTTGTAGTCTGTTTGACATTCCATGCTGCTTCACAAAAGAACCAGTATTGCTCGGGATCCTTAGTCCCGTTTCCATGGAATAACGGTAACTTCGCATCATCTACCACCATCCTAGCCATTCTTCCTACAGTCGTTGATCCGCTACTATTAGAGTGTTGTTGACACGTCGGACAAGTCGGTGTCGAAATCTTGTTCCTTCATGAGTGTGGTGCAGTGCATAGAGGTGTGGGTACATTGTCACTCTACGTCAGCCTTTCTTTGGGATCGAGCGTAGCCTGGTCGTCTCCTTCATCGTTGTAGGCTCGCTTTGTCCCGTGTGGTCTTCCTTCGTGGCCTCACACCTCGGTCGCAGCAGGACTCTCTCCTGTCCTCTGCCTCTTCTCTTGCTGAAACCTTTCTCCTCCCATCGTAAGACCACTTCCTTCCTCGGTTTTCCTCACAGTCTCGTCATAACTTCCATCCATCTACCCCAGATCATTCCATCCAACCCTCGTCTCTACGATACCCGCAACCTCCGCACACCAAAGTTATTCTCGACAGTGATCATCTTCAATATGCCTTTTTCACAGATGAGCATCTTAATAGACAATTGCAAAGATAACAAGAACCTACCTCTTCTTCCATTGAAAAAATCCCTTTCTGCTTCGCTATAGGATTTAACTTATGTCAACCGCGAACTCAGTGATACAGCCCTCCAAGATACTGTCAAGCCATACTTCAACAACCCTTGATGCTTTGTTGTCTATCTCCTGCAATTGTTGTATCAGCTCTGGATTCCAGCCAGTTGGTTCACCTCCTTGGAAATTTGTTTTCTGATATGTCATTCGTGCCAACCACTCACACAAGATGATCTAAAACTCAGAGAAAAAGTACTTGTGTGGACCGTCGTGCATATACTCTTCCAACCGCTAATATGTCGTCATTCAAGGGTTCTGATTCTCTCTCTCAGCAAATTCTTGTATCTTTTGGTCAAACCAATCTTGGATTTCTGGTCTCATCGGATGCCACAACATGTCCTCCCTCCTCTTCGCACTATGATCTCGGCAACGGAACCATTTGTTGACACAAAACTAATCGATAGGGGTTCTCTCTCTGTCAACACCAAAACCACCATGATCTCCCTGAGCACCGGCCCAGACAGGTTTTATCCCATCCGAAAACACCTGCAGAGCAGATGAAGTCTCACCTGAGATATTCGAGCGAGAGCTGACAGAACCAAGTTTCCGCAGTATGAAGGAGGACCATGTGTCTACTTATCGACTTAGCGCAACATTATTCAACAGATCTATTCATTCATATTATGCATTAATATAATCATGTCATCATTCAATAGATCACATTAACATAATTGAATCACAGAAAAACATCGATGTGTAACCATATCTAGCAGTGTGTGATCATTCATAGCAGAGAAACAGCACATCGTTCACAAATACACATTGCATTCACATTTAGATCGCAGAAAATAGGAAAAGGGGAAGATAAAAAAAGACACAATGGTTCTGCTCAATCTATGTCATCTCATATTAACCTTTGCAACAAAACATAGATTCTCCAAAACAGTTCTTCAGTCACATACACAGAGTCAAAAATTTATCATTCTCAAAACCGAGAAGAAGCTCTCAGAATTCCACCCAAGCTCGACAGATCTAACACTTGCACTTCTACATCTACTTATAGTCTTGTGCCTTTACATTGGTGGTCCACTTAACCAACTTCCTAACTACTTCTTAACAAAATCTACAAAATAATGACCACAATCCACATAATGTGGTCCAAAACTACAAAATATGACCAAAATACATAAAATATTGTAAATCCGACTTGCGTGGAGTTTTCCACCTTGAGCGGCATCTTTGACCTTGCGCAGCATCAGCGATGTTGCGCATCTAACTTACCCCAAAAATGCCTGCCAACACATGTAAATATTGTGTATATATTATGTGTGAATTCCTAGCAAGGGTCTCAAGGCCAAGGCCCTGCTACTGAATGCTCACCTTTAAAAATCAAGTATTTTATATTTTGTGATGCATGTGCTAGTAAGCCCTGGGAAATTGTAAAAACATGTAAATATTTATAATGCAATCAAATTCCAAGTGTTGGTTATGGAAGCAACTAAAAATGAGGAGGTTGTGTGTATCCACTAGGGAGAGGTAAGGGGTTGTGGGATTAAATCCATTGTTTCCAAGTGTTATCTTGGGAACCCATGTGCCATAAATGGAAAGAAACTACCCAAGTAGACTCCCTTGCTATTATTTAATTTTGTTGTAAGAAGGTAGCTGAGAAATCAGCTCATGAATTTAATGGAGCACAAGCAAAACTCATAAATTTGTATGGATGGGTATGGGATCAGTTTGCTTGAACCATAGGTCACTTTTGATCACAATGATTCATTTCCCTTCATTCCAATTCCATTTTTGAACAACCAGACATCAACTCTCAGCATGTTATGTGTTCCCAGCTATGGAAATAACAGAAATCACAACCAGGAAAGAAGCCACATCTTAGAGTGTCAAAAATGCCAAGAAATTCACATGAGAAGTGAAATCTAATGGGAAATCCATAGACATAAACCTAGGGTGAAATTGAGAGTGTCAAAGGCCCAAAAATCCATGGGAAGACCCAGAATTGGAATCCTAGAAGTTGAAATTTCAAGAAAAATTGTATAAAAACTTTAGTAGCACCTATTTAGTGTTATATATATATATAGAGAGAGAGAGAGAGATCATTTGGATATTTAAGAATATACATAATGTAATATCTCTTCATTTTGAATAGAAGCAAGAAATTTTTCTAGGATATTAAATTCAAATAAAAGAAGAAGAAAAAAATGTAAACTATCTAATAATGTTATTTTTCTTACTTTTAAGATGGGATATATATATATATATATATATATATATATATATATATATCCCAGTGGGCTAGATCAAGTGGTTGAGTGTTGTAAGTTGTGAGAAGAAGGTCTCGGGGTCAAATCCCTAGGTGGCTATGGCATTTCTATATAAGGGTCTCACTTGATGTCCCCGTCGGGTTAGCTCCATAATCGAAGCAAATGGGGTGCAGCCCCTTCGGGTGTGCCCTCTGTGATTTCTTCCCGTGCACGTAGCAGCCCCATTAGGGGGTTTGTGAACTTTCAAATCATATATATATATATATAAAGAGAGAGAGAGAGATGAAATGTGCATCCTATATCAAAATTAAGAAAATAAACATTTGATGATAGTTCACCACAATTTCTATGTACATTATATTTGAAAAATACAGAGAAAAAAATAAAATAAAAAACATTTAGTTATAATTTATGACCATGTCCATCCACTAGTTGATAGGCCATGAATTCCCAAATCTTGTATCATATTTTACCATTAATAGAGTAATATTTTTAATTATGAAAACAACAAGGCAACACCTAGAAAATTGTCCAAAGTGCTTAAAGACAATGCAAGAGTGTACATATATTATTTATTCAAATAGCCAAATGGAAACTTGTAAAGAAAAAAACAAATTATAGTGCATTGATAACATATACTAATTGTTCAAATAGTCAAATGGCCACTTGGAAAGGAAAAAACAAATTACAGTGTATTGATAACAAGATCAATTTGAAATTGGGGAGGTAGTTGCAGGGGGGTAATTTTTTATCTCGATGGAAATGCAGTATCAACCTTTGTTTGTGACAGGGAATAGCACCAATAATCAAGCGAAACGCTATGCTCTATAATTGGGATTGAAAGATGCAGTCACTCTTGGAATTCGATCGGTATTGGTGATATGAGATTCTCTTCTTATTATCTCTCAAGCTAGGCATCGACGGGAAATTATGGATAAAATAGCAGGGCATCTTCATAAACGTATTATTAGCCTTCATCAAATTTCAAACATCCAATTATTTCATGTTCGTCATGAACACAATACTACAGTAGATAAATTAGCAAATGAAGCCTCGAGTATACCTAAAGGGGGTATAAAAAAGGGGGGGGTTCAAATATTATCTTGTTGGATGCCTTAGTGGTCTTTATGCAAATATAAATTCTTTTCAATATCATGAAGCAGTCTCTACAAGCCTTAATTATCCCATTTGATGGCAGGTTAAATTAATGTTCACATTATTGCATCCAACCATGTGGAGGTTTCAAGGCGCTTGGGTTAGTGAACCTTCTCGTGAATTCGGGTTCGCACATATAATATTTTAATATGGGCATATGGAGGTACCACCGGGAATCTTTCTCAAGAATTTTTTTATTGTTTAGGGGATAGTCTATCTCATCCTTCTCATTCTGTGAATATGGTTGGAGGAAGGAGGACTGGTGTGAGGGTTACTTTTATAATGGTGGTGTTGATTCAGGTGGACTCTGATGCCTTCTTTTGTGCACTGGGATATATGCTTCCTGATATAATCAGTGCTAGTTGTGTGGATCTTCACATGTAATGTTGTGTTGGCTACGTTTGGATTATGCTCTATCGTTTGTTTGGAAGGTTTGGGATACAGGAATGTCTTTGTATGCTCTGGGGCACCAATTTTCTGCTACAAATTCAGTTTAGTGTAGTCTAGTGTTTTTGGTGGTTATTGGTTGTGGCTTGGATGTCAGGGTTGTCCTGGAAATTAATTGAATTGACATAAGCATTGCATTTTTAAAGGAGATTTGGGATTGTGTTGCAATTATGGACTTTGGAAAAAGAGATTGAGGTCCTCTAATAGAGAACTCGAGATACTTAGGTTGATATCATTCTCAATTGAGATGGATGAAATCTCAAATGGAAGGTTTGATTGATTTTATTCATCAAACTGATGCTCATGTGCCTATTATGGATACTCACCTTGATGAAATTGAGCAAACTCATCAAATTTCAAATTTTACTTATGGGCTAAACTCTCGTCTTGATTAGGTTGAAGGGACTATTCGTGCCTATGATGCTCAAGTTGAAATAATTTTGAAAACCCGAGTGAAGCAAGAAGATCTTATTGCAGGAAAAAACTCCAGGATAGATGAGAAATCAAAAGGCAAGAATGTTGATGGTTATTCTGTTATGCAAACTACCCATGTTGATATAAATATTTCAAGTTCAGGTGAGCATGATGAAGATTATGGGAATACTTTTGATTCAGTTGGGCATGAAGAAAAAGATTCAACAAATCACATTATGGAAAGTGGAAACAATTGCACTTAATTTCTAGCTTTATGTTTAATTTTTGCAAAAAACTGTTGGGACAGTTCATTAAAATATATAGTAGTATAGTAACACCTAGTCATTTTGAAATCATTTTCAAACTCTAAATGATTGTTTATGGTGTTGACACCTCTATTAGATATATTTTGAACTACTACATTGTATATTTTGAAGTTGATATCTTTCGTTGTTTATAATACAAATTATCCATTTCAATTAATTAAAACAAAAAACAAAAAAACAAGATTGATTTGAAATGGAGAGATTTGACTACATAGAGGAATATAGTAAAAAAGGAGAGATTTGTCTACATAGAGGAATAAAGTAACTATGATGCATTGCTAACAAATATCAATATGAAATGAAGAGACTCGATTGCTTAGAGCCACGAGAAACCATAAAAAAACAATGGTTATTGGACTTAGTAAGGAGATCAATGTCATCATGATGGATGATCTAACACCCCAATCCAAGAAATCTATTTCCTTTACATTTGGCAAGACACATCGACTAACCAATTTTTATTTTACAAGACTTTCCATTTGTTGCTTCTTCACAAACTCTCTCTTGGCAATCTATGTTAGTATTCTCTTTGAGCTCTTTAAATAACAAAACACTCATATCTAATCCAATCTCGTTGATGTCATCCCCCTTGGATATTCCCACTACTGGAGTTCCCCTTGGATAAGGAAACACTCCTATCTAAGTCAATCTCACTGTTGTCATTCCCTTTGGACATTCTCACTATTGGTGTTCCCCTTGGACATTCTGCTTATAGCCCATTTTTTCCTAGTGTTTACAATCTACACCCTTTCCCATACCTCTTCAAAATCACTACATATTAACCCCCAATTTAAGAGGAGGTTATTGTGGCCCTACTAAATGTTAACAAGTAGCAAACATCAAAAAAAATGTAAACAAGTTAAAAGGTTAAAAGAAGTCTCCAAAGAAGTGTGATATATAGAATTCATCCAACTCCAAGGGTTGAAAAAGTTGCAACATCTTAGTGTCAACCAAGGAATCACAATGTTAGAACTAGATTTGGAGTGGATGGACAAGGCTGTGAACATAACGGGATGTAAAAGCATTAATAGATTCCTCATTACCACCCATATTTAAACTCAACAATGCTTTGCATATGTATGAAAATGAATCCTTTTAAGTCACAATAAATGGTAGTTAGTTAAGAGAAGCAAAAAGGAGTAAAAAATTATTTAAAGCTCTTACAAGCGAAAAAGGCATCCAACATTGCTAAGTAAATAGGATTTGATCAACATTATTTATACTATGTCCTATGTATCAAAAAAATAAAAATAAATAAACACAATGTCAACATTGCTAAGTAAATAGGATTTGATTAACATTAATTATACTACGTCCTATGTATCAAAAAATAAAAAAAACACTGTCAACTTTTCTATGGAAATTTTGGAACAGAGGTGTGTAAAAAGCTCTTAAATATGAGAAATGAGAAACGTTTTGCGCTTGCAAAACCAAGTCATTTTTTAACACTAGTACTACATCTGAAAAGTTGATTTGTTCCGGTTTCGATTGAGCACTCCTTGTTCAAAATGTTGATATATCACATGAACATTTCAGTTACAAACCAATCTTGAATACAATAAACATTTCATGTTCTCATTGGAAAAGAGTTTGGAATGTTAAAGTTTTTTTGGTCTAAACAAGTAAAAACATTCAACCTTCCACTATAGACAAGACCTTACACATATCGTTCATACAATTATTTTCCTGTTTTTATCATATATAATGTGAAAAAAACAATCGCACCATGTACAAAAAAAATTGAAAACCACAAAGAATGATCGAGTGTTACCTTAGCTTCTAAAACTGATTATTAAAAGTAAACAATACGAGGCGAGGCTTAAAGGGATGAACAAGGAATTTAAGGGGTGGTTGTTAAGATGTCAATAAGAGAAAGATCTAATGGCCGCAACAATAACTGATATGGTAGAGTTAAAGAGTGATCTTGACAAAGGGAAATAAAATATCATTGCAAAGTGGATCAAACTTAACGTTGGCCATGCATGGAAAAGTTTTTAATCCAAGTGGAAGGAAAAAGCCAACATCTATGTGCGGAATGGGAAAAAAAATAACAAACATAGGATTGCAAAGATGAAGTGTAATTAAATCTCTGAGATGAAATGGGGTGGCGACATATAACATGATCAGCCATAGCATGCCAAGGACAAAATGATATAACTATGGGCATTAGGATTGCAAAGATGAAGTGTGTTAAATGTACAACATCAAGAGTCATTGTCCAGACTTGTGTGGTATCAAGTCAAGGACTTGTGTTCTATCAAGTCAGAAACTTGTGTTGTATCAAGTTAAGGACTTGTGTGATATCAAGTCAAGACATTGTGTTGTATCAAGACCTATCTATGTCCTCATGTATTGAGGTGGGATGTTTGTACCGTGATCTTGTGTTGTATCAAGACTACAGACTTGTGTTGTATCAAGTCAAATGATTATCATAGACGATACCCTATGAGATGGATCTCCTTAACTGGAGATGGTCTTGTGTTGTATCAAGACTGGACACTTGTGTTGTATCAAGACTGGAGGGTATAGTATGTGATGTATTTCTAGTCATTGTCACTAGGTACTATAAATCTCCTTTAGGGATTAGCTACCCCTAGAGTGAATTACTTTAGCATATGACTATATGACATGGGGTAATACATATGATCATTAGTATGGAACAATTATTCTGAGTATGATATGAAAAGATGAATAATTAATTAATACACATATGGACTATGCAATATTTTATTAATGATAATGAGATAAATCATAAATAAATAAAGAGAATTTGAATTGCATGCGGTATGCCTCAAGTGGACTCGAATTATGAAGGCCTCAGTTAAGCCTAAGTTGTAAATAAAAAATGTGTCAGTTAAAAAATGAACATCTCCTTGATTCATGCAAAGTGTTTGTGCATGGGTGACACTGATTGTGAAGTACCAAAGACTTTCGGTTAGGCTCCTAACATTCAGTTGAAGATTGAGTTCAGTACAGTCAATTCACAATCAGTTCACATTCAGTTCAAGAAGTTCACATTCAATTTAGTTCAATTCAATTCAGATCAGTTCACTTCACATTCAATTCAGATAGCTCACATTCAGTTCATGTCAGTTAGCATCCAGTTAAAGCTAAATAAAGGAGGGCACATATCTTGTACATGCAAAAGAATCTGAAATGTCAGTTGGGCACTGGAGTTTAGGAGGGTGTTAATGTTTGCATGAGAGGATTTCTAGTGCATGCTACTCCTAGTGAATGCGCTATGTATGATCTCAATGTGTTTACTAAGCCTCCAATTCGCCCCCTTCTACATGGTAGATTGTTTTGGCTTGTTATTAATATGCGAAGCATATGGCAAGTTCAATATAGTTTGCATTCAGTTGTTTTTCCAGCGCTGCTTTGGATCTATTTTCTCTATTGCTATGGTGGCATCTCTTATCGGGCGATCTACTGATGTGTTGTAAATCATTCTCTACAAATCTATTTATCACACTTAAAGAATTGTTGGATTTTTCATCATCCGTATTTGGAGGTTTTTCCCAGGTACATCTTGTCTCTTATGGTGATAGTTTTATGTGGTTGATTTACCATTGAAGATTCATATATTGCTGATATAAAGAATGATATGTGGATGATTTAAAGACTCATAGATGGCTGATATAAAGTTGATTATGTGACTGATATAAAGTTTCATATGTGGTTGATTTAAACTTTCTTAAAATGTTGAAAGTGTTTCATAAAATTTTAAAGTTCAAGTGGCCCCAATTTTGCTCAAACATCAACAATGTATCAGAGCATAAGGTGTGAAAGAGCTTAGTTGTGTGCAACAAGTTAAACCTCCGCATATCTTGAAGACTTGAGCAAAAGATTGCAGCCATGAAATCGATCTCCATTCGATCGAAAGAACGCCTTGAAGTTACTTCCAACTTCAACACATGGAAGGAAAGAGTGTTGAATCTTCTCAAGGAGCATGATCTTGATTCATTCGTGAATTTCGTGGTAGAAGAGCCTACCACTAATGCATCAAGAATAAATTACAAGAAGAATCAAGCAAATGCAAAGAGGATTATATACGACTCTGTGAAGGACAATCTCATGTCGATGATCACACCATTAAAGGCGGCAAAAGAGTGATTTGAAACACTTACGAACTTGTATGAGAAGAAGTATCCCACTCAAAAGAGGGATTTGAAAAACAAGGTGTGCAACCTAAAGATGGAGAAGGATAAGACCGTAGCATCATTCTTCACAAATATTTTACAAATGAAAGATCGGCTTGTAAGCGTCCGTTTGGTGACGAATGAGGATGACCTACTTCAAACCGCCATCAATGGACTCGCTTCCTCATGGGAGACTTTCTTAGTAGTGGCAAATGGAAGAGAATAGAAACCCAACTTCGAGAGATTATGGCATGATTGCATTCAAGAAGAAGGGTGCATCCAAAGCAAGGGTGTGTGCACTAAAGAGGAGAATCTTTCCCTCTTGGCAAGAATGAAGAAAGGGAGGAAGTTATTCTCTCACAAGAAATTCTTTCATGGAAAGAAGAAGTTCAAGAAGGAATTTGATGAATCAATACTTCTATTGTGGAAAGAAGAGCCACTTTTCGAAAGAGTGTTATGCAGAAAAGAAGAAAGAAGGAAGGCTTCATGCATCCACCGTCGTAGAAAGAGGTGAACCTTCTCAAAAGAAATCAATCGAGGAAGAGGATGATCGAAAGGAATATTTCATTTAGTGGAGAAGAGCATTCACTCTTGGTTGCATGAAATCCTTATTCCCATACAGAGACTCGCTGTCTAATACATGCAGTGAGTTTTTGCAGTATTTAAAGTTGCAGGGAATAAAAAAGGACTCCAACTATCTCCGCAAGGGTGCAGAAATCAAGAGGGACCCCACACAAAACAATAAAGATAAGTACTTTATATTTTGATTGTTATATACTGTTATAAATCAGATCTAAAGGTTTTTTATATGTTTCATGACTGTCATATAGATCTATATTCCTAGACTTGGAATTGTGTTGAGCATATACATTGTTTTTCTGTCTTTATTGTCATGTTATCAATCTCTTGAGTCCATATTATTTGATATGATGTAGAACTGATATAAGGCTTATGTAGGACTGATATATAATTATATTTCTTTGATATAGGCTGAAAACTTCCTTCAAAAGGCATGAGAATTAGGGTTGCATGCTTGCTTCATAAGTTCTGAACATAGGACTACATGATTGCCATAATATATCAGTTAGAGGGCTACATGCTTGCCTCTTGAGATATGAATATGGGGTTGTATATTTATTTCATAAATATGAATTTTAGACTGATATAGGGCTGCAAAACATCACATGGCATGAATGGGGTTATGTCAAAACATTGATTTAATCTATGTACATAATTGTGTGAACCATTGCTAGTATGTTGAAATTGTCATGTGATTACATTTCTCAATTATGAAAAGTTATTAATCATGAGAATAATTTGTATTGTAGAGAAAATTCATATGCCCTGGCCTACAAGAGAAAGACATGAATGAAGAGTCATTCTAATGGCTAAACCTGAAGAAGAATAGTTCAAGAGGTTCTTATGCCTCTTCGGAAGAAGACATAATAGATGCATTAATACTATTCTGAGAGATGTAAAAACTCTTGAATGATTTATCTTATTTGCATTCATATGTTCAAAGAAGAGCTTCAAATATAGATGAGCATAAGTCTTTGTGATCGAGGACCTAGATTATTATTCTCACATCCAGATGGTGAGAGGAAGAAGCCAGATTCGCTAACTCCTGAAGAACCAGTGTAACTAGTTGATGTAAATCCTGTAAAAAGAAGACATGCATGATGCTCATAATTCAAAAGAAAAGCTCAAAACAATATTCAAGAATCTTGTTATGATTCTCGAGGTTAGAGGTGTGGAAGTCACCAAATAAGATTTTCCTCAGTTAAAGGAAAATGTGCAACATAGATCCTGAAGAGATTCAAGATGATGAACTGAAAGTCCATGGCCATCTATATGAAGATAAATCTGAAGTTTAAATCAGATTTGAAAGATATTAAAAGTCAGTTGAGATGTATCTGGATTAGTCACGACTCCCAGGATTGATTATATACTTTGTAGTCTATACATAGACAAATACAACAAAGCATGTGTTGTGGTACCTACTTGGTACAAGTGTATATGAACTTAGATATGTCTCGATCAATGGAATAAAGATTAAAAGATAAATGAAATCTTACTAATATAGTGATCGAAAAAAGATCACATGTTGCTCTAGATAGAGCATGCTAAAAAGCAGTAAAGGTTTATGAGGCTTCTAATAAGTTATATCTGAGGCATGGTACATATCCACAGATGAGCAACATTGCCAGCATTCTTACTAAGCTTTTGTCTAGGACAAGCTTCATATAGTGTAGAAAAACTCCTCTAGTTGAAGACAGAGTATTGATGTGTCTTCACAAGCAGTAGCAGATAAAGTCTCCACCAGTCAGTCGTGGTACATGACTCGAGAAGCCAAGCGATGTGATACCTTGTGGAGAGAATCCACATGAGCAAAGACATGGTCAAAGTCTCGGAAACTATTGATACTCAAGAAGAGATATAGTCTAGACTGTCAGAGAACAGTTCAACCTCTCGAAGAGGTAGTTGGGGTGCTGCAGTATAAAAAGAAGAATCACTGAGAAAGTGATCAGGCCTTCAAGAACATCATAAAGAATGGCAAGCTCATAGAGAACTTCTCTAGATATAAGAAGATTCTTGAAGTCAACAAATGTTGAAGATTGAAAGAAAATATGAGACTTTCTTTCTGCATGATATTACACATTTGTCGTATAATGTTGTATATGATGGATTTAAAATCCATGGTTTCCATTTTAAAGAAACTATATTCTAGAATCCAAATGGTACTACTATGTGTAAGTAGTTGATTGGTCTCTTAAAGTACCTAGCAGATTATAAGGATAATCATATGTTTGAGTACCTTTTAATGTACATTAGAATAGACGTTTTATTGTATTTTATACATGGTAGACCTATTGTGTTATTCAGCTATTGTTTTAGCCTGAGATAAGTTATGTATATTGTGGTTGGTATTACCTATTGAGGAGTCCTGTAGCTTGGGAGGCTACCTACTAGGGTGAAAGACTTGAGCCTGCAGTTATTAGGTATTAATAGTCAAGCTTTCTAAAAATACATACATGTGTTATGATAAAACACATTGTGATGAATTTTTACTTCATTGAAGTCATAGTCCAAAGAAAAGAGTTAAGTACATATCTACTGATGAGCATATTGCAAATTTGTGGAAAGTCGTTGTCAAGGACGAAGTTGAGATACTTCGGAGATAAGCTTGGTATGGCGGGAGCTTCCTAGTAAAACGGAGAATGTCTCACTCGCTAAGAGGGAGTTGTTAAATCTACAGCATCATGAGTCATTCTCCAAACTTGTGTGGTATCAAGTGAGAAACTTGCATTGTATGAGGTTAAAGACTTGTATGGTATCAAGTCAGGACATTGTGTTGTATCAAGTCTTATCTATGTCCTCATGTATTAAGGTGGAATGCATGTACTGTGACCTTGTATTGTATAAAGATTGGAATCTTGTGTTGTATCAAGACTGCAAACTTGTGTTGTATCAAGTCAAATGATTCTCGTAGACAGTACCCTATGAAATGGATCTCCTTAACTGGAGATGGACTTGTGTTGTATCAAGACTAGAGCCTTGTGTTGTATCAAAGTCATGAGCATATACTATGTGATGTATTGTTAATCATAGTCACTAGGTGCTATCAGTCTCATTTGGGGATTAACTACCCCTAAAGTGAATTACTTTAGCATATGATTCGTGGTAATACATATGATCATTAGTATGGAACAATTCTTCTGAGTATGATATGATAAGATTAATACACATATGGACCATGCAGTATTTAATTAATGATAATGAGATAAAGCATAGAGAGAGAACAAGAATTTGAATTCCCTATGTATGTCTCAAGTGAACTCTAATTATGAAGGCCTCAATTAAGCCCAAGTTGTAAATAAAGAATGTGTCAATTAAAGAAGGAACATCTCATTGATTTATGCAAAGTGTTTGTGCATGGTTGACACTGATTGTAAAGTACCAAAGACTTTCAATTAAAGAAGGAACATCTCATTGATTTATGCAAAGTGTTTGTGCATGGTTGACACTGATTGTAAAGTACCAAAGACTTTCAATTAGTCTCCTATCATTCAGTTGAAGATTGAGTTCAGTTCAGTCAGTTCACAATCAATTCACATCTAGTACAAAAAGTTCACATTCAATTCACTTCACATTTAGTTCAAATAGCTCACATTCAATTCATGGCAGTTAGCATCCAGTTAAAACTAAATAAAAGAAGGCGCATATCTTGTGCATCCTATGAGAATCTAAAGTGTTAGTTGGGCACTGGAGTTTAGGAGGGCGCTAATGTTTGCATGAGAGGATTTCCAGTACATGCTACTCCTAGTTAATGCGCCATGCATGATCTCAGTGTGTTTACTGAGTCTCCAATGTGCCCCCTTCTGCATGCTAGGTTGTTTTGGCTTGTTATTAATAGGCAAGAAATATCGCAAATTCAATACAATTTGCATTCATTTGTTTTTGCGGGGTTGCTTTAGATCTCTCTTCTCTATTGCTATGGTGACATCTCTTATCAGACAATCTGTTGATGTGTTGCTTTATTGCCTCCCCGCCCCCAATTCAATATGGCAAATTCAATACAATTTGCATTCATTTGTTTTTGCGAGGCAATTTGCATTCATTTGTTTTTGCGGGGTTGCTTTAGATCTCTCTTCTCTATTGCTATGGTGACATCTCTTATCACACAATCTGTTGATGTGTTGCTTTATTGCCTCCCCGCCCCCAATTATATCAATTATACAATCTCTCTCCACATGCAGTTTACCCATGGCGTCCTCTAAGTGAATAAGAAAAATGGAACTACAAAGCGAACACCTAAACAAACACAGCTAGACACCCCTAACAGTTATTTGTTAAAACAAATTCTTACTGGAAACCACGAAACTAGATCTGCTTCCACTTCTAATCCAAATTCACCTATGCCCAACAAATATTTTATGATTCTAAAAATAAAGACCAATGAATATTGTAATGCTCAAAAAGCTACCAATCTCAGAACAACAGGGCAGACCATATCTACTCTACTGAAATCGTCATCCAAAATTTCCAAATACATCCATGTGTATATTAAATGGGTTATATGATTTTTAGGTTCCCTCACTGATCTGGAATAGACCAATAGTAGAAAACTACCATATGAAGGCCATGACGACCAACTTCCCAAATTTTCAAGTCCTCGAGGAATGCCAAGCAATAGGAGCAAAAGCTTGTCTTCGTGTTGCCTAAAAATTACCGGAAAAAGCCTGCTAACAGACAGCATAGATTGGAAAGTACACCATCAGGTAATGTAAAAATTCCCTAAATGGTCCATGAGACCACATGCATGTGTTAACACTACAGTGCTTATTATGTTCAGGACAAGTCGAGTTCAGAAAATTGCAGATCCTGACCTGAAAAGCTAGAACTTAAATTATAGAACCGTGAAAATTGATTGACACTTGAATAGACCACCATCTATGCTGTCTGTATCCGGCCACTTTAGATTCCAATCTTGGGAAACAAATGTTAAATATACCATGTGTAACCGAGAATCAGTCGACAATTGCTGGTAAACAATAAACTAGGAATTGTATCAAAAAACATAATTCAAAACTAGCCAAGGGAGAATTCTTTTTTTATCAGATGCCCTGTACTTTTCAGTATAGGTTCTGTATTTTAAAATTAAAAAAGTACTAGATAGACATAGAAATGGAATGTGGTCTCCAAATATCTTGGTATAGCAACCTCAGCATGACCCAACACCAATATGAACCGCTAAAGGCTATGTTTCTCAATGTCCACTCACAATAGCTGGGCTGTACATTTAAGCCTAAGGCACGGAAAGACAATCATAACAAAACTTATTACCCAATAGCTGAACAATTAAGGCATTCTCAAAATTTATAAAATGGACTTCATAAAGAAGCTAAGTTGCATTATCATAAAAGGGGCATTTCCTGTGACACTCAACCAAAAGAGAGAAAAATTTAGAAACCAAAATAGTTTCCAATTTCTATTTCAAAAGAAAACAGCACCCCGGTTAAACCAAGCAGAGACCACCCTGAGGAAATATACTTAAAAAGCATGAAATAGTCTCACCAATGTAGATGGAAACGATAATGCTCTGGACTTGATTCTCAGAGAACCCAAACACATAGCATTTCCATTAGTATGTCTCTTTACAAGTTAAGGCATTCATAAGCTATCCATTAAATGAAGTCCATGTAACAGAGCATATTCTAGATGCTAGTTTTACATACGACTCTGATAACATGTTCATTGTTTTCAAGACAAGATTTCACCCACTTTATGAGCAACCAATATAGAATGTTCTAATGATGATCACTTTGAAGTAGCATTATATCACAATCAGGGTATTACAACTGTTCTAGTCCACAGCCACTCGCAATTATCTATTTTCTCTAATTTCAGAAGAGAATGCTGATCAACGACCTGCATGAATGATAAATAAAGTCAACATGCATAAAAGACATTTTTTGACGCAGCTAAAGAAAAAACATGCATAAATCTGATTGAAAACATAAGTGAGGCAAAGAATGGATAAGGCAAATTATTTTTTCCTTTGACATGTCACAAAGAATAGCATTCACCTTGCTTACCTTGATTCTGATTTTCCCTTCGCCTGACATATCTTGTTCTGTCATTGTACCTGGGTCTATCATTGTTCCGCTGAGGAGCAGGAGTGACACGCCGCTGTCTTTCAGGAGATCTCTCGACTATCTTCCCATCAACTAATAGTTCCCCTGAAACAACATTCAAAAATTACTTTTAAAGTTGATTAAACAGACAAATCTAAATTGAGAAAAAAAAGAGAGAAACCACTGAGCTAACTTTCCACTTCTGACCTCCATAATCTTTATATTCTGCATCCACATACGAATCTGGCAGAACAAAGACCACTCCAGGAAGCCCTGCAATATGCACAAAAAAAATCAACTTCCAATAAAGCCAAAAACTGCTAGTATCCTTAACGAGGCAACAATTGAGTCCACAATGCCCCAATGCATATAGATAAAGGTGCCAAAGTAACAAAATATTATACAAATTGTTGATTGCTTGGTGTAAGTGTCAAAAAACCTGCATGCGTAAGAGAATCATCCAAATTTCATGGAGCAAATGATAAACCCAGAAGAAGATTATCTAATTAGCAATTTAGGACACAAGAATACAATGTTTCTAGAGAGTGAAATTTTTACTTCATTGAGGTTTTCACCACTATAAACCCTAGAGTCATTTTCGGTGAATGCTTTTCCTTTTATGGGCAAGTATAGCAAATATGTGTGATCTATATTGTAAATTTAATTTGTATTAGATCCACACTTGCAATGAATTTAATTAGCCTTGTAGCACAATACTCTACATTCCTGTTTGAGGAAAATTGTGAACGATTTGCATGTAGCCTTGTTGCCAACCTCTGCTTGTTGCGCAGCTCCATTCTTCCAAATATACCAGCATTGTCTCGAAAGATATCAACAAGAGGCTGGTAGCCCCTATCACAGAGATGAGCTAAATGAAACAGTATTTTCCATAAAGAAAGCTTAGTCCCCAGAACAAAACAGATTCTGTAATACCCCAACTATGGCCCCTAGGCTAAATAAGATGTCTGTGAATAAGGTATATATATGTATGCTAAATCCAACTAGAACAATAGGCACTCATTAGCTAAAGCCATATTGGTTGAAATCACTATATAAAGCAATGTCAGAAGGCTAGGGTTTCTGCAGAATGGGTGAAGACATCCAGCTAGTGGATTATTCGGAAGAGCCTACAGGAGTGGACATTTGAACCCACTAAAGAATTGGGTTTCTAGGTCTAAATTCTTGAGGTGACAAGGGGAGATGTTTTGGTGAGGAGATAGGTCCTAGGAACATTAGGGTTGGAGACAAAAGTGGGTGACAAGGCCATTTCACAATCTTTCTCAGGTGATGCCAAAGACAATGATGGGTTCGGTACCAAGGGCTTGCTCCTGGAGGCTGAATTCACGGTTTTGAATTTTGGCAATGAATCTATTGTCAAGTGCATTGAAGGAGCTAGTTACTCTCCTTGCAATCCAGATGGGGTTTTGTCAAAGACAACTTTTGTTTCAACGTCGAGGACGAAGGAAGGGTTATTTTGAGAATAACGAACTTTTACCTGCAGAGACATGTAGAATTCCAATGTCCTCATCACATATTAGGGCCAAGGTGTCTCATGACCATGACGTTAACTCGATTCAAGATCAAGTAGAGGCATCGAAGTTTAATGAGTAGTCATTCAGAGATCTGGGTTTAAAAAAGTAGAGTTTGTAGGAGCAACCTGGACCTGGAGTCTTTGTGCAGAGGTTTTAGAGGCAAGAAGAAAGGATCAAAGACTCACAAGGGAAGGAACCCTAAGAGACAAAAAAAGGGTTAACAGGACTTTTTTCAATTAAGGGACAACGAAATGTCGATAGATTTTTTTGCTTCCTGATTGTAAGCACTGCCATTAAAAACAATCAATCATCAAACAAGATAGATAAACCAACAAGGCCTCACTGTAGAGAGATGCAAATACCCTAACCTTCCGAAAACCTTAGTGAGGGTTTGTATATAGCAGCCGATTGTTTCCTGCTTGGTGGCCTTGCCCTCGTTGAGAGGGCCCATGACAATGAACCAATGCTCACACTTGCAGCCAAGGAAAAGGGACACAACCTCCACTGTCAGTCAGTCACTCCAATTCAGCAACAAATTAGAAAGCAGGGCATACCCTGAATTGTTTGTAACCTTGCAGCGTGGTGTAACTTGGCTCACTAGAACCTTGGGCGCTTGAAAGACTCTATGGACATGGCAACCAAAGGGTTGTCGAACAATGGAGAAGATTGATGAGCAAAGAGAGAAGATATTGAGTTGTGGAGACTATGATGAATGTCTCCTAGCAGAGGTGGAGAATGTCATAACCAGGCACAGGTGAATAGCTCAAGAGAGAACGAGAGGCATGGAAACCAATGCATTAGAAGACGTAAAGTACAAAGTGCACGCAAGCTCTGTGATGATTATAGAAACCAAAGAGGGTTGAGGGTTTGTGGGATGGAGAGGGTTTAAGAAGGGTCTTATAGGGTTAGGACTTTTCTAAATGTTTTGGATATGAAAGAAAGCAACAACACAGATACAAATCAAATGGATTTATCATTTTACATATAATTTGCTACAACAAGAAAGCACTCTATTGTATTAAGGCCATGGGAGCAACAATAGTTTTAGGATTAAAATGGTTGAGATTCACTTCAAATCCAACTCAAATAAAGTGCTATGGAATAAAAGTTGGTTGAGCTTAATGGTCACGGATCAGTATGAGGTATTAATTTGATAGCATGAAAATTAAATATTTAAGGGATAAAATGGTTGGGATTCAGTTGAAACCCGATTAGCATAGTGTGCTATAGATTATTAGTTGATTGGGTTTGAAGCTCACGAATTGATATGAAGTATTAATTTAACAACATGAAAAAAATATATATTTAATAAACTAAAATTCATTTGTTTATTTTTACATCGTAAGGAATTTATATCATGGATTTTATGTTTGATTGCAATGGAAGGGCACAGCACAACCATCGGATCAGTTTAATGATGTTCAGTGTGACCTCAAACAAACATTAGATACGTCTGACTATGGTTAGTGCAAACTCTCTTGTTAATTTAATAAATAAAATAAAAATTAACTAAAATTGATTCATTTATTCATCTTTTTTTTTTCTTTTTTTTTCAGTTGAAAAAAACAGTTCCCTGATATTCTATTGAATCAAAGGTAACCTTGTACATCATCAGTCAGCTTATCAAACCCCAATGGGTCATACAGATCAGTAAAATATAACATTACATGACAGTTCAAAACAGAAATAAAACAATACCCAAGATGTGTAAATACACTCAGCATCTGGGTATCAATACATGTGAGGTCCTCTCATAAGTGAGCAATAAATACATCAGTCAGAGAAATGTCCATAGAGAATATAACAAGAGCCCAGACACCTTATCCAAGCGACTCTCAAAATTTCTGTAACAGCTGCTCAGCAAAACCAGAAATAGCTCAAAAAATCCATGAGATAAATAACTGAAATAGAAAGAGCATATTCTAAAAAAGCTGAAGTGAGTCTTCCCCAATAATCTCATTATCATATGATTCTGCAAGTAAGAGATGACCAGGAGCCAAACACAACCCCTCCTCGGATAAGGTGTCTGCCCTCTTGTTATGTTCCCTATAGACATTACTGAAATCCACCCAGGTGAATGAGGACATGAGAAGTCTGGTGTTGTAGCACCAAGCCTCAAGGTTCACCATGTCAAGGGTGGATTCCCCCTTTGCCCAGTTTATAATCACAGAGGAGTCGCCAAAGATATGTAGGTAAGGCAGCCCAATATCTTTGGCGACCCGTAATGATGCCCAGAGTGCTAAAAGTTCTGCTCTTGTATCAGTGCTGCTCCCACATCCAAGCTTAAAAGCAAAAAGATGGTGATCATTTAACCAAATACATATACCCGCTCCTCCAATGAGATTTGCCGCAGCTCCATCAAAGAAAACCATAGGGAATTTTGAGAGAAGAGGCTTCCCTATGTCACGGATTTTATTCCTAGAGATCAGAGGTACTTTATAAGAATTTACCTCATCAAGGATGATATGTAATAGACAGGCCATATTAGGTATCAGATCTTCAAATAACTTTCGGTTCCTAGCCTTCCAGATATTCCAGATGAGAAAAAAAGGCAAGTACTGAAGGGTTCCACCCTTAGATACCCAGTTTGAGAGATTTTCCATAACGGTAGGAGCAATCCAAAGTAGGTGAACATCATACAGACAATTGAGACCCCAAATCATCTTCTTCACAAAAGGGCAGCCAACAAAAAGATGTTCCACAGTTTCAGCATCCCTATTGCATAAACAGAACCTATTGGGACCGTGCCAACTTTTCTTGCACAAAGTATCCCAAGTGTTGATTTTCTTATTACAAGTAAGCCAGATAAAACACTTCAGCTTATGGGGTATATTTAAGTGTCAAATCTTCACAATGAAATCATTTGCCATGATAGTCATATGATTAGAGACAATAAGATCATAAGCTTTTTTAGCTGTCACCATACCCATCTGTTTGTCATACAACCAAAGAAGTGTATCCTTCGCAATCCCAATCCTTATACCACCATGAGTCAAGCCTTTGACATATGAACACCATTGATCAGCCCAAGCACCACCCAAATACAGATCAGATGCAGTATACCAGTTAGATCCATCAAGACCACAAACATCCAAATTTTGTGCCTGAGCAAGATTTGATATCCCTAGGTCATAAAGGTAATCTCTGAGCTCCTCAGATAATAGATAATGCAAGTTGTGCCAAGCAATAGGGTCCACACCCACCCTAATCTTTAAACCATTCCCCACCTTCCATCCCAACTGGCAAGTAATCCACTCAAAAATCCTCATAAACCCATTCCAGAAGTAAGAAGTACCAGTAATTTTGAATTTTCAGGCACGAATCCAGTCTTCTAAGGATCTGTTCTTGAAGTATTTATGGGCAATTATTCTGCTCCAAATACCAGTACCATTATTTAGCTACCACATACTTTTCAATCTCAAAGATATTCCAAACCATTCAAGGTTCTTTATATCCCAACCACCATATTCAGTAGGTAAGGAGATAGTTTCCCAATTTACCAAATGAGAATTCTGATAATCAGCAGAGTACCCCCATAGAAACGAGAAAATAGTTCTCCGAAGTATATTCAAAATAGATTTAGGACATCTAGCCAATGCAAACCAGTAGACTGCCAACCCCGTGAGAACAGCTTTAATAAGTACCACTCTGCCACCAAGAGAGAGTAACCTGTAGGTCCAGTTTTGGATCTTTTTTTCAAATAAATCAATCATCCATCGCCAGTCCGAGGTATGATACCCCAGTGGTTTCATGTGATATCCCAAATACTTAAAGCCCGATGTAAGAGGGACCATCCTGAAAGGGAGCAACTCCGCAATTTTGCTCCTAATATCAGCATCCACGTTCTGATAGAGAAAAGATGATTTTTCCAAGCTGACAGTCATTCCCGAAACCGAGCAGAATAAGTCCAGTGCATCTTTATAAGCACTCCATTCATCAATAGTGCCAATACCAATTAAAATAACATCATCAACAAATAACAAGTGTGTTATCGACAGATCAGGAGAGTACTGGAAGCCCTTTATAAGAACCTTTTGCTGTGCATCCATAATAATTCAACTGATACTCTCAATAATCAAAATGAATAAAAGGGGAGACAAAGGACATCCTTGACGTATTCCTCTGGAAGCAAGAAAAAAGTCCGAGGGGGATCCATTAACTAAAACAGCAAAGCAGGAGCTAGATACACAGCCCATTATCCAATTAACACCCAGCAGGGGAATGCCAATCTGTATAAGCAAAAGTCTAAGAAAGGTCCAGTTTACTCTATCAAAGGCTTTAACCAGGTCAAGTTTTAAAACCAAGACGCTTGAATTCTTAGTCTTGATGGAGTGTAATAATTCCTGGGTTATGCCTACAGGTTCAGTTATCTGTCTATCCTTGAGAAAGCCAAATTGTTGGGCAGATATAGATCTGTTGAGGATAGGCTTCAGTCTAAGGGTAGCAATCTTTGAGATGATCTTGTAGACCAGGTTACATAAGGAGATGGGACAAAAGTCAACAAAAGTCGAGGGCTTCTCACACTTAGGTATCAGGGTCAAGAAAGTAGAGTTAAGTGCTCCAAAAATCTTTCCATGTGTTCTTGCCTGCTCCACAGCCAAGACCAGTTCCCCCCCCCCCCACCAGATCAAAAAAGGCCAGGAAGAACTCGACAGGCCACCCATCAGGGCCTGGGCTCTCATCCTTCTTAAACCCTTTTAGTACAGCTTCAACTCCCTGGCCGATATGGGCTTAAGGAAACTATCAATATCTTCATCAGTAGTCATATTTGGGAAGAGTCTAATAACTCTAAGTTGGTCAGCAATATTAGTAGTCTGGTCATCACCAAAAAGATCACTAAAGTGTTGTTTGCCAAGCAGTTTTAGTGCAGGGTCCTCTGAGACAGGATTACCTTCCTTGTCATTTAGAGACCAAATAGTATTAGTGTTCCTTCTAGCAGATGCATATCAGTGAAAAAATCTCATATTTGCATCCCCTTCCTTTATCCACTGGACTCTACTCTTCAGCCTTTGAGTAGTAATCTCATGGGCCCAGTATTTACCTTTCCTATCTTGAAGGATTTTCAATTTATCAGCATTGGAAGCAAATATGAGACCGGAGTCCTCCAATAAGATATTAGATATACCTTCATTAATTTCCAGGATCTGTTGCTTCCTTTCATGGTTCTTCACCCTCTCCCAATCTTTAACAGTACCTTTAAGTCTGCGCAGCTTAAGAGTAAGAACATCCATATGGCTATAGTCATCCATGTCTAGAGGGGTCTTCCACGAAGAATGGACCAGATGAGCAAAGTCCTCCTCCAAAAGCCAAGCCCTATTAAATTTAAAGGGCCAACACTGAGAGCAAATTTTCGAGCCCCATTCCAAACAAATAGGGTAGTGATCAGAAACATCAATAGGGGTAGCCCAAGTCTTGTCGAAGGAAAGGCAAGGGAGAAGAGATTCAGATAGAAGGAACCGATCCAGCCTTTTACTAATACCTGCCTCCCCCGAGCGCCCATTTCTCTAAGTAGGGCCAGGGAGATTCATAAAAAGGTCCACCAGCTTGTTACAGGAGATGAGCTGAGAAAAAAAGGGGGCCAAGGGATCAATGCTGGCCTTACTTCCCCAGACTTCAGAAGATGATAAGGTAAAATTGAGGTGTCCCCAGCCAATAGTAAATTAGGTAGTCCAAGTAGTCCACCAACCACCAAATTATTTCAGTAACTGGTTCTTTGTGTGTAGGGCCCGTAGCAGTTAATAACAGTAAAAGTCTCAGACAGACCTTTAAAGGTAGCTTTAAGAATGATGTCAGCCAAAGAGGTAAAGGCCTTACAACGGACCAAGTGAGGGTTCCAGCAAGCAGGCCTCCTGAAAGGCCCGAACCATCAGAAGCACAAAATTCCCAACCAGGTTTAAGTTTGGAAAACAGAAGAAGAGATTGGGAGTAACAGCACATAGTCTCTTGAATAAGAATCATATCAGGGCATAAGTCAGAGAATAATCTTCCAAGGGATTTTTGTTTGGAAATCCCTCCAAACCCCCGAATGTTCATGGACAGAATTTTCATGGGGAAACATGCTCTGCAGGTGTGCTTGCTCTAAGAACCTGTGAGGGAACAAGAGAGATATGTGTTTGCCTAGCCGCATTCTTGAGTCTAGTCGAAAGAGGAGTGTAAACCCCCGAAGCCCCAGGCTCATCCAATGGTGGCTTCTTGGATTTCTTGATGGTCACATTCTTAAAGCGGATAGAGTCCAAGGGTAATGTAGAAGGAGAGATAGGAGTTTTGTCCGTAAAGATCGAGAGAGCTGTAAGGAGAGAGGGGTCTTGGAATGCCGGTGCTTCAGGAGGGCTAGATGAAGTGGTAACAGGTATGGGTGCAGTGCTTCCAGGTGGGGACAAGGGGGGGGTAGAAGATAAAGAGGGGCCAGAAGAGGACAGAGGGAGAGAAGGATAGTGATCCAAGGTATAAGGAGGAGGACCATCTGCAACTAAATGCTCTGAAGAGGAAAGTGGCTCCAGGACAGAAGAATCCTCAAGTGACCCCACAGGGCCAGATCGAGAGTGAAGAGCAACAACTTCCATATCTTCAATATACATCAGCTGACCTTTTGAGAGATTTTCGAAGGTAGAATGTGAAGATGAAGCATAGATAATATCAGTAGAGTCCTCCAGAGGTACAACAGGTAAAGATGTGACAGCAGGAAGGGGTGGGTCAGGTACAAGTAAGGAATTAAAACCACGCTTGGTGGGATAACCAGAGCGAAGGCGATGACAAGTATTCTGGAGGTGACTAGTATCATGACAGTAATTACACCTAAACGGCATATGCATATAATCCAGTCTCTGGGTAAATACCCTGTCTCCACAGACAATATCTAATTCAGGTATAAGGCCTTTGGTAATATCCACTTCAACCAAGACTTTTGCCATCTGTTTGTCAAAAATAAGATGGAAGTCTCTCTCAAGAGCAACAAAACACCTTATCAAGTTCGCCAGAGCTATAAGGATATCCTTATTCCAAAGAGGATAGGGTAAAGCAGGTAACAGTACCCAAAGATGTCTGATGGTCACCCTTTCAGTGAGAGGGTCGAAACCCGAGTGCCACCGATTCAGGACTAAGGAACCGTCCAAAACAGGCCACAGGTTTTCAAGAATTGGAGAAGCATCCGACTCTTCAATAAATACAAAAACCAGCGCTCTGTTAGCTAGGAGGCTAATCAAGGGTAGATAATGAATGAGAGGCTTCCAATGGGAGGTCGCCCATTCGACCCAACCCTCCTTTGACAAAGAGCAGTACTCCAACCTACCTATAAGAGCCCTACAGCACAAAGTTTCCACCTTCTCCATAAAAACATCATGCCCAAGAACAAAACGGGGCTTGAGTTCAAGGGCCTTTAGGGCTTTTGCCTTTCGTTGAGAGGAGCCAAAGTGGCGACCCTTTCCAGGATGAGGAGTCCTACTAACATCGATCAGAGCACCCATGTCACGGGAAGAGGAATCCAAAGGCCAAGCCCAATCCCCTGTGAATACCGTACAGTGGGATACTAAACCAGTCACACCGACAAGCAAACAAGAAGACAGGGGGACTGAACAGACCAACAAATCTTCAGGACAGGCACCAAAAGGAGTCAAGGGTCCCAGTCCTCACCCGTGACCACACCGAAGGACCCACAGAAAGGTACCCACAAAAAACCACAGCGATAGAGGAAGACAAACCCGTCAGTTAACCCCAACATAGGCCATAGACCAAGCCGAGATACCAAGCCAAAACCCCGCGAAAATAATCAATGCGGGTAACAGAAACAGTCTCGCCACCCCGAAGCTAAAAGACCGCTACATCAAATAGGTCGACATCCAAACTAACAGGCATCCAGGAAGAGACTAGGGACCCAGCCCATACCAAAGACAACACCGAAAGACCCGCAGACAGAAACCCTAAATACGACAATAATTCCCACTTTTTATTACATGGTTGGTACTAACCCTTGGATGAGGGTGGACACCATGTGGGGTTAGCGGCCATCAAGCCCGTAAACCCTAGGAAGGGTAAACAACTAAGCCCCCAACCAGTAACATAAAAAAACAGAAAGGATCAAAGATTATACAAAAATACCTGGAGTCGGGTCAAACCTGACAACCAGAGCGCAGACCGAAAATCTAGGCGCGAGGTTAGCAGAGTTCCATCAGTTCAACTTCTACTACCTTATCTCCAGAAATTCACAGCAGTGGAACCACAAAGTTCTCTGTAATGCATGCCGTAGTATCCCCAAAGCCCGGTCAAACCAAAACAGAAGCGACAGTTCCCGTCATATCCGAATGCACCGAAGGTTTCAAAGCGGTCGGGGGGTTCCAAAAGACCCGGGTCAACAAACCCATGTGGGATAACAGACCCAAAGGGTGAGTAAATAATAATTTCCCGACACAATCAACCAGGTCCCCAAACAGCATCCAGAATAATCATATGCCGATAAACATGGAGTCAGCCCGAAGAATATGACCCGCCATATCAGGTAACCACAAAGGAAAAACAAACAACCCACTGAGCACCGCAGCCTCCAAACGCGCTTCAAAAAACCCACCAATAAACCAAAGGCATGCCCAACACTATAAGACCCGACATATCAGGTTACCGCAAAGGTAAAACAATACAACACCCTACGCAATACAGCCATTCAACCGCGCTTCAAAAAACCCACCAATAAACCAAAGGAGTGCCCAACACTGGTCCAGGAGCCATGGAAACCCAAAATCATGAAACCCTAGCCACTTCTCCACTCATCACTTCCCTTATTCATCTTTACATCATAAGGTGTTTATATTATGGCCTTTATGTTTGATTGTGATGTCAGGGGAGGGCACAACCGTGTGTCCGATAAATGGTGAGTACAACCCCTATCGTCCATCTTCATTGGCCCTAAGTCAATATGTACAAAGCATTGATCTCTTATAATGGTGTGCCACGAATATGGTATCTTTCTTGTATTTTTTTCATCGCACAATTGTTTGCAATGCATCGGGGTTATTGTCTCTTTGCCATAAATGCTTGGTTGTTATTCATACTCATCGCATTGTTGTGTTGAGAGGCTTCAATTCCAATGGCTCATGTTCACCTCTACGTCATTCACAGTGTCTATGATTTGGACGTGGGGGCCATGGTAATCGTGGAAATGGATCATGCACCCTATTATTGAATGACCAAATGGAGAATGATAGATACCTCCACAACAACTGCTACCATTTACCCGTGTTATGGAGGCATTCTTCGTTAATTTAAGGTCTACATGATCCCATGCTTCTTTGCATTAGGATTTTATTACCAAGGCCTCATTCTTTCCCTTGATCTCTGCCTTTTACAATGTTCAATTTCCAAGTCAATTCAAGGGTTTTCTTCCAAGTTCAAGTTGATTCAGGTTGACTTTTCTTCTACAAGTGAACCAACCTTGCATTATCTATTGCAGTGTCTACAAGCTCAACCACCCAACCAACAAAGAAAAGCCTATTTTGAGAGGGAATAAGGGCACCATGGAACAACTTCCTTGTATGCAAAAAACAAAAGTTCCATTCAAGGTTCCTATCGCTATACCTCATGCCAAGTAAAACCTTTGTTGGTCATTTCCCTAGTCCACAAGTCATTGTCCAATATGCTTCTAAGCATTGTCATGATTGCAAGGTTGCAAAGTTGTGGTTCAACATTAAAGCAAAGCTCTAAGACCAAGTAGAAGTATAGTATCTTGATTCACGTATCACAACCCACCCAAACCTCTATCT
Source organism: Pseudotsuga menziesii (assembly GCA_001517045.1). Lineage (NCBI taxonomy): Eukaryota > Viridiplantae > Streptophyta > Pinopsida > Pinales > Pinaceae > Pseudotsuga > Pseudotsuga menziesii. The sequence goes on from LPNX010866173.1 coordinate 280,640, forward strand.
AGGGTTTTTATTTGTCCAATCTCATGGTCTACCCCCTTCAATGGAGCCTCAAGACATGATTCCAAACGAAACATCCTTCCTCGAGTTGGAGACCAAGATATCGACATACGAGTGGAGCTTGATAATTATGGGAAACACCTAATGGTTGGGTTGGGGTCTATCTCACTCCGCAAGCTAGCAAGAGAAATTTTGGATCTACATGAGGTATTATTGTATGTTCCTAGTATGACTAAAAATCTTCTTTTAGTTTCCTGTTTAAGAAATGTGAAGTGTGGGGCTGGGTTTGATGATTAGGAAGTGGTCATGAACAATCAGAACCCTAATCTGATTGAGCATTGGCCAAAGGAGTCGAGGGTGACCTTAACAAAAGCTAGCAAATCCAGTGAAGCAAAGGGTTTTGTTTCCCAACAATTACAATCTATGCAAACTTTGGCACATAAGATTTGGTCACCTCAACTATGGTTTTGTACCTCTTCTAAAGAACAAAATGGTTGGATTCCTTGAATTCAAGGTGGAGAAGAGAGGAGTGTGTAAGCAATGTGCACTTGACAATGTTGAATTTTAGCATTAGCATGAATACTTAAAAAATTGCAGACTAACTTTAAACAAATGACAAGTGCAGTAAAATAACATCAATCACATCAACACAATGGACACAAGAATTTTCACTGGGGAAACCTTTGAAGGACAAAAACCCCAAAAAGCATTAGTAACTCATCTCGTAAATGAGATAACTGAAATTCTTCAAAAAGTTCCACAAACCCCAATAGGGTTAGCCACAATACCAGAAGATCATTTTTTCCAAATTACATAGAAATGCCCAATTAGGGCTTTTTTCAGAAATTAGGGCTTGTAGCCCTTTTCTCTCTCCTGCCCAACAAGCTGCCTGAAAAACCTTAGATGCCCGGATCTGATCTCTGCCTCTGCCCTGTTAGCCTGCCTAGTCGTACACCTACTCGGATCTGACCTTTGTCCGGCTGTCTGCCCATCTACCAGCCCGACTGTCTTTTTCTCCTGCCCGATCTGGGTTCTGCTGCCCGTTTACCTTGCCCGACTGCCTTGTTTGGCAGCCCTGCTACTGCCCGGAGGGCTAGCAGCCCTGGCCCGAGGGCCTTTGCTGGCCCGACAGCCCTGCGGGCCGCTACAGGACCCTCACGGGTTTTCCCACAGGCTGCCCAGAGGGCCTGTTAGGCCACAACAAGCCTGCCTCGTGACTACCTAAGGGTGTCGTAAGGGCCTCAACCTTCCCAAGCAGGCCTGCTACAGGCTGCCCGGAGGTGCCGAGAGGACATAGCCCTCAAGTGGTTTCCCGTAAAAAGATAAGGACAGCCCGCGAAAGGAGAGAAGGTTGCCCGATCTGTGTAGGAGCTGCCCGAAGTTGAGGTGGAGGTTGCCTGAGGAGAGATGAAGCTTGTTGCTGAAGATGAGGGTTTGATAAAAACCCTTTAAGACAGAAAAAGATAGAAACCCTAGCTTAGGGTTTTCCTTCAATGGATGATGATGCCCTAGCTAGACTCATCCATGCTGGACCACAATCACAAAATCTTCTTCTTCAAACTTGAACGGTTGTACCTATGAGAGCAAGTGTGTGTGTGTGTAATAATGAATTGGCTTGATCTTCTTTTATATCTTTTGAGTCACCTGTAAGTGGACCAAAATTAGAAAGAACAAAATAATATTATTTTATTCTTTTCTAATTTTCACTTTTACCTTTAGCCTTTCTGCGGTCCAAGAATCCTTTATGTATTTTTGACATTTACCAAAGTCCTTATGTATTTTGGCTTTTACCAAAGGTCCTTTTTCCTGTGGTCCAAAAGTCCTTATGTAGTTTTTACTTTTGCTTTTGCCCTTCTTCAAGTGCCCCTGTGATCATCAGCTGTGGTCTTTTATTTCCATTCAAAGTACATCATCATAAACCAAGAGAGTTACTAATGCTTTTATCTCACACTTTGTGTGACACCAAGATCAGGTACTAGGGTATCTTAACCAAGGGTAGCTAAGCCTTGGAGAAGAACGTAAAGCCCATTTATCAAGTGTCAAAGTGTCACACATGCCTAGACCCAGTCTAGGGCTTATAGTGCCTTCTTGGTAACAGAGCAGGTGCCTCAGCCATGGGTTGCATGATTTGACCCTAGGTCAAATACTTGGTAACAGACCAAGCACCTCCATTCTCCAAGAGAATGGCTACTAAGTTGAGTCTACCAGTACTAGATTGGTCCACATCGTGGTCCCAGACCAGATGTCTACCATTCAACATAATGGTCACTTAACACAGGGTTGAGTCCCCCCACGGCAGAGTTGGGTCCATATCATGGTCAAGGACCAGATATCATCATTCAACAGAATGATCACTCAACACTAGGTTGAGTCCACACCGTGGTCCCAGACCAAGTGTCCCCATTCTCCTAAGAGAATGGCTCTCGATGATGCTCAAAAAAATCAACAGACAAGCATGCCAAGGCTAGTTTCCCAAGTAGTGAGCACAAATCAAGAGGGATTCTTGATCTAATTCATTCAGATGTATGTGGACCCATGTCATCAACTTCACTGATAGGTAATCTTTATTATGTTACTTTCAACGATAATTCTTCCAAAAAGATCTGGATATATTTTATGAAGACCAAGAGCAAAGTCTTTAGCAGGTCCCACGAGTTCAAAACTCTTGATGAGAACCAAATAAGTAGGAATATCAAGGTACTGAGTTCAAATAAAGGAGGGGAATATACCTCTAATGACTTTCATTTGTTCTATAAAAAAGTTGGAACCAAGAGGGAGTCGACAATATTGTACAACCCGTAGCAAAATGGGGTTGATAAGAGAAAGAACGGGTCCATAGTAGAGAGTACTAAGTCTATGGTTCATGAGTTAAATGCGCCCATGTTCCTTTGGGAAAATGCATGTTGTACTGTAGTAGAGAGACAAGACTCTAGAGGGCCTTCACAAGGGAGAAACCAAATGTCTCTCATTTCACAATGTTTGGGAGTCTGACTTACGTTCATGTTCCAAAGGAGACAAGGACAAAGCTTGAACCCTCCAACTTGAAGGGTATTCTAGTTGGTTACATTAAGTCCCTTAAGGCTAAGTCACAAGGCCTTCACAAGGGAGAAACCAAATGTTTCTCATTTCACAATGTTTGGGAGTCTGATTTACGTTCATGTTCCAAAGGAGACAAGAACGAAGCTTGAACCCTCCAACTTGAACGGGATTCTAGTTGGTTACAATAAGTCCCTTAAGGCTAAGTCACCGGGTTCAGCCAATTTATGCCTTGAAAATCGAAATTCGACAATTTTTTTAGACAGCCAAACTTAATCGATAAAATTTGGTGATTTTCAACACGAATTTGAATTTTTGTTTCGGGCAAATCTCAAGGCGAATTAAATCGCCTAAAAAACGGGACGAATTTTTAAAAATCAACAAAAAATTGTCTACATTCGTTTTCCCCCTTCTCAAGGCCCGTGGGTAAACCCTACCCTTTCTACCTCAACGTGTGAAGACTCCTCACTCTGTTTGTTGTTGTCGAAGACTCCTCACTGCTCGCTCCAACGTCGATTCTCAATGTGTGAAGTGTGCATGTTTCGTTTCGTCCGTCGTTAGTTCTTGTTGTTGACAAAGGCTCGATTCATAAAGTGCAAACTCCTAACTACTACAACTTGCAACTTTGCAAGTGCATACTTCTAAAAAGTCTCTAGCAACGTTGCAGCTTATCTACGACTGCAGTGAGCGTTAAGTTTATCCGTGTGACCGGATGGATTTTTTTCCCTCCCACGCCACAAAGATTGATCTTTCTATCAAGCAGCCTGCGGGTTTTATCTTCACTTCCTCTCGATCGGTCGAGGGGTGGAACAGTGGTCTCGGTCGGTCGAGGGATGGAACTGTGATCGAGGGGGTGGACAACCGACAGCAAAATGAATTTTATTAATAATCATAATATCTTTCTTAATATATTTTTTTATTTATTAAGAATGAAATTAAAATATACATCTAATGGTTCTCATCAAAGATTTTAGAGATGTAAAACTAAATACTCTACCAATATATTTTTAAATTTGAAAGTTGGACCTTCTAAACTAAACCACATATTCTTAGATTTAATGAAAATGAATTTTATAATATTTAAATAACAATATATCATTATTATATTTAATATTTATATATAAAATGAAATATTTTTAATTTCCAAGTTTATAGTAATTCGAACTTAATGCCAAATTTTTTGTCAAACTTTATTAATCATTTTTTTTCTTATTGATTTTTTGTCAATTTCAAGGTCTCTGAATTCGAACATAAACTCAAACCAGGTGACTTAGCTCTAAGGCTTACAAGATCTATGTCCCTTCTTGTAGGAAGATATTAGTAAGCTAGTATATGAAGGTAGATGGGGATGCATGGCCTTTGAGGTCCCACAAGCCCCCGCTATTTATTGAGGAGGCGACAACACTTGCTTCCACAAGGATTGTTCCACAGGTTTTGGGGAGTTTAGATACAACTTACAAGTCAACCTTACCACCCAATACATCCAAGAGGCCTAGGTGGCTTACATAAACATTATAGGAGACTGAGGAGTGTGCTGGTGTTCCAAAGGCTTTCTTTGAGGTAATCCATCACCCTAAAAAAATTCCCAATTACGTTGCACTAATGTCTTCCATCATTGATACAAAGCCTTCTTGTTATGAGCACACCTTAAACAGTAGGTGTGCAAGTATGGCAAGATGCCATGGTGTAGGAGTACAGCACCATCATAAAGAATAATGTGTGGGAGAGAGTGTCGAGACCAGTGGGTAAACTAGTAGTGGATTCTAGGTGGTTGTACAAGGTGAAGCATGCAACTTATGGCAGCATTGAGAAGTAAAGGGCTAGGTTCATAGCTAGAAGATTCTCGCAAAAAGAGGGAGTTGACTATGAGTAGATTTTTGCTCTAGTTGCAATCTACTTCTATCAAGACCATTATATCTTTAGCATTTGTTTTTGTTGGCAATTATATCAGATGGATTTTGAGATAGCTTTCCTTAACGACTTGATTGAGGAAGTATACATAAATTAGTTGAGAGGGTTTGAGGTGCATGGGCGTGAGACCCATATGTGCAGATTGAAGAAAGCCCTTTACAGGCTTATGCAAGCATCCCATGCTTGGTACTCTAGGATTGATGAGCACCTATTAGATTTGGGCTTCACCAAAATTGTTGCAAATCCTAATATTTATTATTTATTTGATGGATCTAATCTATTTGTTTAGGTCCTGTATATACATATTTGATACTTGAAAGGAGTTCAAAGAAGCTCATTCCAGGGTGCAAAGTTGAATTGGCACAAGAGTTAGACATGAAAGGCATTGGATTGATGCATTATTTTTTAGGTTTAGAGGTGTCACAAGGTATAAGTGAGGTTTTACTTGGGCAAGGTAAATAAACAGTTGAGATCTTGAAAAGGTTCCAAATAATGGATTGTAAACCCATTACCACTCTTATAATGTTGAATTTAAAGATGCATGGCAACTTGGATTCAAATTTGATAGACATTTTGGTGTATAGAGACTTGATTGGATCCTCGATGTATCTAGTTAACACTAGGCCTGATATATGTTTTATAGGGAATAGCTTCAGCTAGTTCATGGTTGAGCCAAGGTAGATTCACTGGATAACTGCAAAACATGTGCTCCGATATTTTAAGTGCACAGTGCATTATGGTTTGAGATATACAAGAGATGGTGAATTAATGTTACATGGATTCGTTGTTTCTGACTATGCAGGAGATGCAAGTGACAAGAGTACTTCCAATTGTTGCTTCGGTTTGGGCTCAACGGTGATTTCCTGGTTAAGCAAGAAGCATGCTTCAATGGCATTGAATTCAGAGAAGGTCAGGTACATGGCAATCAACAATGCTAGTTGTGAAGCCATCAAGCTTCGCAAGATTACTGCAAAGCTAGTTGGTGAGATGCTGGAGCATAATGAAGTCCATTGTGACAACCAAATTTGTATCAAACTCTTTGTGAATCCAATATTCCATGACCAGTCCAAGCACATTGACATCAAATACCAATTTCTAAGGGAGTAGTCACTTTAGACTCTAGAGTATATTCAAACTAATGTTGCATATATTCACGAGGAAAGTATCGAAGAGGGTCTGAAATATAACTTCTTGGTGGTATCGGCAGAAAATATCGAAAAATATCAGAAAATGTCGAAAGGCCTCCAAAAAATACAAAAATACTCATTTTTTCAATTTTTAAAACATATAAAGCAGCAACAACATCAAATAGACATATTGCTACATAAATATGATGATACAAGTAATAAACAAGATGCATAAGATGTCTAGTGGTCACATATCATTACTAAACTGAAAATTCTGAAACATGTTCCTAATAGGATGATACAAAATCACATCAAATGCTAGATGCTAAATAGTACATATATGATATACAATCAAAATGATAGATCATAGGAATCCCAGTCATCGATTCCCTCTACCCCTTTTACGAGTAAAGGGCACCACTCTTCCTCTAGAAGGAGTAGGTGGTCGTGGAACTAGAGATGTTGCTACTACTTCTCGAGATGAGGATGGAGTGGAAGATCCAGAGACTCCAACTACTCCACTTGAGGTGGAAGAGAAAGTGGGTTATCTCCTACCAGCCCCAACCCCAACTCCAACTTCAAGTCTCCGTGGAGATGGTGGTGGTGGCATTGGATGCACCGAAAAATTAGTCTCCTCCACAACATTTGTATGCACTAGAAGTGGATCATACTGTTGCTCCTCCCCCACCCCTCCTCCAACCACTCAAGTGTCTCCTCCATCTCCACCCTCCACTGAGAAGTGGTGTCAATGGCATCCAATGAAATGGCCTCTATGTCAGGTTCTTTGTCAAGCTACTTCACCCATAGCCTTAGATTGTAGTAGACATACACCATGTCATTAAGGCGTTTGGTACCCAATCTGTATGTGAACATTGGGCCATAGTTAGTGATGCACTGATGGTAAATTATAGTAAATTAAAATAAAATAAATAAACAATTCATATTTTAAATGTTGCATTTTTCAACATTTTTAAGTTCTAGCCTACTACGCTTCTTGGAGTGTATCTTTTCAAAGACACTCCAACTGCGCTCACACCCTGAAGAACTGCACATTTGGCTAAGCACCCAAACGACGAGTTTCTGCAACTTTGGGAGATTTCCACCATAGTGTTTCCACAAGACATCTACAATGAATAAAATGAAAGGATTCAAAGGAAGACAACAAATTATATTTTATTATTGCCATCAAGCAATAAATGTCAAATAAAGGAAAAAAACAAATTTGAAATTGAAGCTTACTTGGCATATTTGTAGTTCTATCTAGGATAGCCATCTCATAACCCAAAACCTTGGAATCCCTCCTATATATCTCCATCAGTCTAGAAATCTCTAAGCGTTCAACTAGAGTGTGCACCATCCTCTTAACACACTGGAAAAAACCATCCATGACCTCACCATCAAAATTAAATCCACAAGCATAAGCAAATGCAGGGTTGAGGAAGAACCCTGCTACATGAATGGGACGATGGAGAGTGTTATTCTATCGCTCATCAGTCACGCCCCAAATCTAAGCTCCCTTGGTGAGTCCTTCCTCCCCCTTGTCATCATAGTACTGATAGATAACTTCCTTGGCCCTATCCACGGCCTCATACAAGTAGCCCATTACGGGCTTATCACCATCAACCAATCAAAGAACCTTTACCAAAGGTTCACTAACGGTACATACCTCACCTATTGCACTCCAGAATCTCTGGTCATGTCCCACAAGTTGGGCTATGGCTTTCCCATCTTGTTTGGTGCTATATACACAAGTTGCCCACTCATCAGAAAGAAACATCCCTTGTAACTCTAACATACACTTAAGGAGCGACTGAAGAGAAATGAAGCTAGTGGCAAAACGTGTAATCGCAGGACACACCAACTCTCTGTTCCATATAAACTGTCTCATCAGTGAAAGAACATATGTGTGGATTATATATGTATTTGGTCACAATTCGAGTTGAATTAATGGTTTCCTTGATCCAAGGAATTTTTCCCATGTACTCTAGCATCAAATCAATGCAATGGGTTGCACAAGGACTCTAATACAGAGTTGGATATCGCTCCATGAGCAACCTCCCAGCAGCAACATAATTAGTAGCGTTGTCTGTGATTACTTAGACAACACATTAGAGCCCTATCTCTCAAATAACTCCATCCATCCACTCACATAATAATTGTGCATCTTTTGTATATGCACTTGCATCAACACTTTTGATAAACATTGTCCCACTGGGACAACTAACAAAGAAATTTAGAATTGACCTACCCTTTGTATCAGTCCACCCATCTAACATAACGGTGCATCCAGTGGTCTCCCGAGATTCCTTGAGCCTAGCTAATCTTTGTGTGCAATCACCCTTTTCCCCTTGAAGAAGATGCCCTCCCAAATCATTATAGAAAGAGCTCCTATAGCCTGGGCCAACAATAGCAGCAACTTCGAACATGGAATGGTAGAAGGGGTTCTTGGCAATGTTAAATGTTATATCACTCCAAAGAAAACATTTTGTCACAATCTTGTCAACCTCCTCCTTCTTCTTTGATTTAACCAATGACCGAATAGAAGGTTCCCCCCCCCCCCCGGTTTTGATCTCGGCACAAAGAAAGGTGAGGTTGCTGAGGGGATTCGAGAAGTTGTGGACCGTGTGGATGAGGANCCTACTCCTCCCATTGAGACAATTATTCCAGTGTTTGTGTATGTACTTGTAAGCTCATTTCTACGAGCCTCCTTTGCATCCCTCTTATTAGCAATATCAATGATGGATTGGTTTGCAATGCGCATAATTTCTGGAGTAGTTTTCTCACAAGCATCCACATCAAACCCGATGAGTTGGCAGGGTGGTATTTCAAGCAGCTAATTCCTCCATAAAATTTTTTGCCGCAAAGATTGCATGTCAATATTTGTCTATTTTCTATTAGTTCACCATACACCCACATTGGATCCAATGGCTTTGGCATTTTGTTGAGGAGAATATATTAAACCTATAGCACAAAATAAACACATAATAATGCAAGGCTTAAATAATGAGAGCTAGATGAATGTGGAATGATTGAATCTTCCATTAAAAAACAATAAGAGGCACATTGCAAACCCTAGCCTAGGTATAAGGAAAACAAACAAATGATGCCCAAACGTTTTATACATACCTGGAACTCTTGATGGTGAATCCCTACTCCACAATCCGTCAATCTCTTCGCTAATGGCAGCCAAAATCCTTGGCTTTATCCTTCTTTGATGGATGCACAATGGTCTCTAGCTTCTCCCACACCGTTCTTGCTCTCTCTCACTCTTGGATAAAAACAATGAAGGAAAAAAAAGCCCACTCACAGACTTAAAAGTTAAAACACGCCGACAATCAAAAAATATTTGATTTTATCAGCATGGCGATATATTGGATCGACTCGCGATATTTTATGAAAATATTGCAATATATTGGATATATCGCGATATATTCAATATATCGAATTTATCGCGATATATTAAATCCGATATATTGAAGGGCTTAAAGTATCGCCGATAAATCTGATATATTCGATATATCAACGATACATGCAACACTGATTCAAACATATTGACAAGTTGCATATATTTTGATAAAGCCCCTGGCAAAGGGGAAGTTCGAGAAGTTTAGGGGGAGACTTGGATTGGTGGAGAACACTTTCCTCGACAAGTGGTAGTGTTAGTGAGTGTACCTCAGATAGTCTTCTACAGCACTTTGCACACATGTGGCTGATCTACAGCAGCATCACACACAGCAGATCCATGCAGCATTGGTTTCTGTGTTGTATGGTGGTTTGTGGATGAGGGTGCATCATTAAAGAAGGCTAGAGGGTGCACAACTATATCTAGATTTCTATCAATGAAAGCACATGAATGCCATTTATAGATGGGAAAGGATAAAGTTATCCTTAGATTCCATTTCTAGGAGACTGCAAGTCATTTCTAAATTAAGTAAAAGAGGGTGTTTGCAGTAGCATGCATTAGTTTCAGTTTATTGAGTAGTTTTCTAATTGTACCTTAAGTCTAAGTTCATTTAGGCGCATGTGTGTACATACAGGCACAGAACTTTAGGAGGATGAATGCTTGCATGCCTCAGATCATCTCCATACTTCAGTTGAGGAAGTGTTATGCATGTGTCCAGATTCACTGTACCTACTCTTCTTCATGGTCTGTAAAGAGGAAAGCAAGGGTAAAGGCTTATTCATTCAGTCCAGCTGCAACAAGTGAATTAGCTTGCTGCATTTTTCCTGCAACAGATTTCAGTTCAAAATTAATGAGAAAGTAGTAACAGGTTTTGACAGTCAATCTACTAAGTTTCTGTTTTGCTTTTAAAAGTGATTTAGAAAGTATACTGTAACTCCATTATCCTGCTTAGTAACACTGATGTGATTTAGGACAGACCTGTGAATTGTCCTTATATATTTTCTGCAGTGTCTCTGCAGATTTTAGCATTATTAGAACAACAGTTTTGACTGGCCTTTAATGTTCAGCTATCTAGTAGGTTAGGAACTCTTGAGTGCAAAATCTGCTTACCATGGTTTAAAATACTAACATGGACATTCTTCTCTCTCTAGCACACTTTAGGTTGAACCCTAATACACTTCTCTAGTGTTTGTTTTTATCTTTTTATTTCAGTCTTTTGTGTTGGCATTTTGGTTCCATTCAATCCCCTTTCTGTTTTTTGGTCTTAACAGGGAAGCAAATACTAAGACAAGACATTATGAAACTTCATGCCTGAGTATACAGAATATTAATTGTTAAAATTAGATGACCTGGCCAGCTTATTGGAAACACTATTAGGAATGTCTTTATTATGCAATACACAAGTGTCAACGACCAACATAGGAATACCGATAAGCTTCCTTTTGTAAAGTTGTGCTTAGGTCATACACGCGCTCACTCATGAAGATAATGTGCCCTCAAAAACAGAGAAGATGAACTATGTAAGCTTTCCTTGTACCGTGTCACCATAAGTCCTTCCCATTCAAATTTTTATTGTGAGAAGCCAGTATTGGAATCTTGGACAACCGTTGAGGTTTTGACAACATATATACAAATAGATGCATAATTAATATATGCACATTATAGTATAACTATTTATGCACATTTGTAAACCCATTAACCAATACAATCTATCATGCTTGTCACCATACATATTAACTTATTACGGTATTCAAGAATGAATATAACAAAACTAAAGAAAAAAGAAAAAAATTGTGTTGTGTCAATAAGTACTTGATATCCACTCAGATCGCCTGATTTAATTTTCATCGATAAATCCACCATAACTCTAACTAGCCTCTAATACTGTTGAAAATATCTCTAAAATTGCACCTACAAAATGTCATTGTCCATATATTTTCCTTTCACATGATGTTTGAATAATCTTTTCTTTGTTTGATACGAAGTACAAAATGTCATTGTCCATATATTTTCCTTTCACATGATGTTTGAATAATCTTTTCTTTGTTTGATACGAAGTATAAAGCACTAAACCTTGTATATTCTTCTAATTTGATACTCTTCATATATATATATATATAAAAGCTTTAACACAATTCAACAACTAACCCTATATTCACAAGACAGGTAAATTTTTAACATGAATATGTAGTAAGACAGACCATTTTTCAACTGTGTTGCATGGGTACCTGTACCGGGGGGTCGGGTACACAAACCAGTACTGGGTACACGTACCAGGTACTTGGGTACTTCAATGGTACGTCCCCAGCCGTACCCAAATCCAACCTCACGTACCGGGTACTTCATGTATGAAAATTAGGTACTCGCATGGATTTCGGTACGCCGTACCACGTGTTCGGGTACGCGGCCGGTACAACCATTGGACAATTTATGTTAGCTTGTCGTTTGGGGCAAGTCAATTTGCAAAGTTTAAAGTTCAAAATTTTAAAAATAAATAATAAAACACTAAAACACATGTTATGTGGGCCCTTGCCCCTTACCTAAACCCGCGCAACGCTGCATTTCTCACTGCTAGTGCATTGTGCTCACTACTCCAGCGACGACGTGACAGAGGACCTTAGAGATGCTAATGACATTGATCCTAAGGATGTTGATGACATGGCTTGAGGAAGCCAAATCAACTATCTTGTTCATGTTCAATGTTCACTGTTTTGAACTTTCTTTTTCATGACTAAAAATCCCTTTAGGCAAATTTTGGATGTAGTATGACAATGAAGTTTGAACTCATGGTGTCATGGACATATAATATTTTGTTGTTAATTATATTAATATAACTTCAGTCTTCCAGTTAATATCTACTATGAGTCTATGTCATATGATTTATCAAATTTATTATTTTATGTTTCAAATTTTCAATGCGAATGTTCATGAATCATTGAATTTAGAAATATCAAATATGCATGTATGATGTGAGTGTGACATGTTTTATTTTTATAAATTTTAACATATATATATAGAACCCCCGACGTACCCAAGTACCCTATTTCCCCGACGTACCCAAGTACCCTATTTCAAAAAGTGGCGTCCCCGTCCCCGTCCCCGTCCCCCCATACGGGTACCCCCATACGGTACCCATCCCCATACCCACGTTTACGGTACCCATCCCCATACCCACGTTTCATGGCAACTTAGCTTTTCAATATTTTGCCATAAATATTAAGGGTATTATAGCCCAGTGGGATAGCTCATCCAACGAGAGCCCAATCCTTCAGGGTGGAAGCCTAAGAGTTTTAAATAGGCTTCCAATTAGGAAAAAATGCAAGGAGTAAATGTCTAAGAGGGTGAGAGAGGAGGGCCTAAAACAGATTACATATTATAATACACTCTATGAAAGTTTATAGGTACCTAAAACAGATTACATATTATAATACACTCTATGAAAGTTTATAGGTGGATTAATCATAATAGAATTATTGACTCATTTTGCTTTTCAACATTCAAAAACAGAAGCAGAAAATGTATAATTGCTTGGGCGTTTGCAGGCGAACGACGCATTAATATATTCATTTATTTTTTATAATACCATAACAGTGTAAAGATAAATATTTTACGTTCGACATAGAAAAGATACGTTCATACATTGTACAAAAAGTTGTAACTTTCCTTGTATTTCATTATAAGACTGTAAACTTGGAACGATAAATGGAAGCAACAGAAAATCACAACATACCAACAAGCTTATTGGAGGTTTCCTCGTCTATTTGGCATCCAAAGCCAAAGTATCGTTCGCAAGACACATTGTAGATAGACTTTTTCGCTGCTTCCTCACTGCAAGCACCGCCAATGAAAACAATCAATCATCAGACCACACAAATAAACCAGCAAGTACTCACTGTATAATGACACAAATACTCTTACCTTCCCAAAACCTTGGCGAGGGTTTGAATATAGCAGTCGATCATTTCTTGTTTGGTGGCCTTGCCCTCGTTGGGAGGGTCCATGACAATAAGCCAGTGCTCGTAGTCACAGCCGGGGAATAGGGGCGCAGTCTCCACGGGCGGCCGGTCGCTCCAGTTCGGCGACGAATTAGATAGAGGGGAATACCCTGAATTATTTGTAACCTTGCAGCGTATTGTAAGCCGGCTCACTGGAACCTTGGGCGCCAGAACGACTCCATGGGAAATGGCGACAAAAGGGTTATTGAACAGCGGAGAAGACAGACGGGCAGAAAGGGAGGATATCGGGTGTGGAGATTGCGATGAAAGCCTCCGCGCAGAGGAAGAGGAGAATGCCATAACCGGGCGCAGGCGAATTGCACGAGAAAGAACGAGAGGCATGGCGGCCGATGTGGTAAAGGACGTAGAGGAGAACGAAGCGCAGGCAAGCTCTGTGCTGATTACAGAAACCATGGAGGGTTGAGGGTTTATCGGATAGATAGAGAATGGATGGATAGGGTTTATGAGAATTTATTAGTATATTGAATATTGTTAGTTCGATGATTTTTTGGTGTCCTCCGCTACGGACACGTTTTTTTAGTGTCCTCCGATACGGACTCGTAAGATAGAGTTAAATGTGGAGTGAATGGACAAAAGTATACGAGCGATGTAGATATTCTATTAAATAGCCAACACGTTGTTAATACAATTGCTTTCATCATTTCATGTTATGGTGTGTTTAAATAAGTTGGCACCATGTAAAAACCAACATATACATTGCATAGTTCGTATTTGATGAACGTCAATAGGTATCAAACAAAATATAAAATTGGTGAAAGTTTTTAAACTTTTATCATTAAAAATGAAATTGGTGACAGTTTTTTAATGCAAAATTATCAAAACATATAATGCATAATTAAGTAGAACTAAGATTAACAACAATAAAGAATCTCTGTAAATCTAAACTTTTGGAGATAGACCTCTATCCCACAAATGTAACACCTATCAACGTAAAAATATTGTACACCGCAAAGATGGGTGAATGACACAAGTTGGCACTCTATAAAAATTATATTATAAACCACAAAGAAGGATGGAAGATTAAAGAAATTTTAAATGAAGAAAAGGTTGTTAATCCAAGTGGAAAGCAAAAGCCAACCATATTAAACAATGACAAGAATGCAAAAAAAAATGATAGAAATGCAGTTGCAAAGATGGATTTTAATTAGATCTCTCCTAGAGATGGAACGGGGTGATGACATATTACATGATAATCTACAACATACCATAACCAAATGATAACCATGGACATTAGTGAATCATGGATTTAGTGAATCAACTCGCATAACAAATCATTTGATAAGGATTCATACAGATTCAGAGTAGGAAATAAGTTAGAAGCATACCATGTAAGAAAATAGTTCCATAATTGATGTGTAAATTGTCATAGATATTGCACTATAAACAATTCACATAATAGAGCTTCTAATATTCTACAATCTCTTATTATGGAGCATTTTACTTTAGATTACATACTTAATATAGTAGCTCGATGTTGAAATAAACTGAAAATGAGTTGAAAGAAATAAACAAATAACACATCATTCACGCAATGAACACAAGATGTACCCTAGGAAAAACCCAACTACAAGGTGAGGCATATGCTCTATTTTTTTTCTATCAATTATGAAATGCAAATACAAAGAAAGGAGCACTCGTTATGGAGTTGCAATGGACACTATGGCCAATATGGTTGCTACATGACCTTCCACTTCCTCTATTATGCTCCAAAACCCCACTCCCAAATGCTCTACTCAATTATGGAACAGTAGCAATATAGATGAAATGGAACCCATTCCTTTCCTAATGACCCAATGTTTAACAAAGTTTTATAGTAGTCTAGGGTTAGGGTTAATGTTTTTGCATGCCTCAACCCCCACCATAATATTTTTAAAAGACAACAAGTGAGTAGCTCCAGATGTGTGAGTAATGGCAGTTGTCATGTCATCCACTATGTCCAATGGTGGACAACAAGATAGGTCAAACTTTGAGAAGCATAACTTTTACATATGAACCCTAATCGAGGTGATTTTTGCACCACTAGAAGGCTCTCAATGTGTAGAACAACATTGATAGGTTAGAAACTAAGCATGCAAAGTTTTGACCCCAAAGTACTCGTTTGAGGCCTAAACAAAGCTCTTAAAAGTTTTGGACCCACATCACCAAACTAACACCTACCCATAAAATGGGCCCTATAAGGCGATATTCTGATGTTTTCACCCATAGAGTACCAAAATAAATGGTGAATTATATAATGATACATTTCAAATCATACCTCCCCTTTTCAAGAGGATTTTGGTCCCCAAAACCTTTTACTAAATGAGGTGAGGAAATTTTTCCTCTACCTTTTCCCTAGAGTACCATTTGGGCTTGCATGGGAGTTGTCCTCTCAACCAAACCTACCAAAGTCCATATTGCCCCCCTCTAGTTGTTATGGACTTCTTCTACAAAATTGTATCTTCGAGTAACTCTACATGAGCTTTTGGTGCTAAGTTCTCTTTGGTAGTTATCACTTGCTCATTAGTTTCCTAGTCCAACATGGAAGAGTCATATAGGAATTATCACCCACCTTCTCCAACACTTCAAAGGGAACATACCACAAAGCCTTGATCTTCTTACCAAGACCGTGTAGTGTTTCCTCGTTCAGATGGAGCCAAACTCTATGTCCCACCTTGAATGTTTTTTCAATTCTATGTTGATTGATCATGTTTGGATTTGTACTTTTCTTGTGAATTATTCAATGTCTCGTGTACTTGCAAATAGATATGCCTTGTCTTATCAACAAAATTTTCTACCTTTGATGCTTCTCATGTGGTGTCCTCCCTCACTCCTCCTTATTGTCCATATACAACATCTAAGTGTGAAGGTGGCAAATACCCTAAGCAAGTTTCAAAAGGGGACTTAATTGTATAAGTGTGGACTACTTTGTTATAAGAGTACTCAATCTAAATCAATCTTTTATTCCAAGTCCTTGATGCTTGACTGTAACCCCTCAAAAGTTGAACTAATGGCATGTTCACTATTTTTGTCTACCCATTTGTTAGTGGATGGAAATCATACAATCTCTTGAACTTCATGCCCATCTTCTCCCAAAGTATAGTCCAAAAGGCATGGGGAAATCTAATATCTCTATTTGAGATGATGCTCCTTGGTATCTCAATGTGCACCTGAACCTTTTTGAAGAACATATCTGCTACATCTTGTCCCTTGATTATCTTTTTACAAGGCATAAGAATGCTAATCTTGATAAGCCTATCAACTACCACAAATAGATTGTCTTATCCATTCCTAATTCTTGGCAAATCACCCACGAAATCTATGGAGATGTTCTCCCATGGTCTAGTAGGTATAGATAAGGGATGGTATAAACCTTGCTTTCTAGTACTAGGCTTGAGGGTACAATAAAGTATGCATCATCTAATAAATCAACCTACATATTGCATTCTAGGCCAATACACATACCTTTGTAAGTTGGCAATTGTTTTCCCAACACCAAAATGCCTTGTACTTTAGAGGTATGAGCATCCCTAAAAAGTTGCAATATTTCACCTTTGGGAACCCAAAGCTTGTATAATTTGTAGAGCAACCCATCCTGGGGATGATAGTTAGCCTTGTTATCACCTTCCTCTAGCAAACATGGATTTTCACCTGTTAAAACATCTCTTTAAAGTCATCTTCTTCTATGTATTCATCATGGGTGAAAGATTCCATGTGCATAAGAGTTCTAAAAGTCGTGATCTTGGATGTATGTGGCCTTGAAAGCATGTCATCCAATTTAGTAGTGTTTTTCTTCTTATATTTTACGATTATATAAAACTATTGTAAAAACTACATCCACTTGTACTTTTTTGTTTGTTAAAGCTTACTTTGAGCTTGCAAATATTGCAGTGCCTTGTGATCAGTGTGCATGATGGTATCCTTTTCCATTTGATAGTGCTTCAACTTCTTAACGACTTGAACCAAAGCATAAAGTTTTTTGTAATATGTAGGGTAGTTCAAGACTCCACCATGAAACTTTTCAGAATGATTGCATACCTTCTTACATCCCTACATTAAGATCACCCCCATAACATATCCACTTGCCTATGTTCCTGACTTCAAAGGCTTATGCAAATGGGGCAATGCAAGAATTAGTGCTTGACTAATCTTTTATTTAAGTTTTTCAAAAGCTTAGTGTTGATTCTTTTCACATTGTAAACTCTTGTTGCTAGTTGTTATGACATAGAGTGGTGCAGCCACAACTAAAAATGATGCTATAAAATTCCATAAGTATTGTGCTACCCCAACAAAGCTCCTAACATCAATCACATTGGTAGGATTTGGCCACTTTAGTATGGCCTCCATCTTTGCAGGATTTATCTTGAGTTCCCCTTCCCCAGTAACATACCCCAAATGCACCAATGTCTACTAGGTAGATTCACATTTCTTAGGGTTTGCAAATAGTTAATGATTTTCAAGGTCTCTAAGTCCTACATGAGATGTTATATATGCTCTTCCTAAATAGAGCTATAAACCAATATATTATTGGAAACCTAATTTACAAGGAATATGGCTTCATGTAAATATTGAAAATAACTTCTTCTTTTTTAAAAGATGAAGAGTCTTCGAGAAGCCCAAAGGACATATTGGAATATGAATTCCAAAGGTTGCTCACTATTGTACAAATAAAGGAGCTATGATCAATAAAATTATTCATTTGGGAGTTATTCCATCAATGGTATTAGATCCTAGTGAGGTTCTACCTTAACTCTTGGTTCTACTCTACTCCTTTTGTTCTTGTTGGGCATATGCTTTGCCTAGATTCTTCTATCTATTTATATGAGAAACCCTATGCATGATTTCTCTCATTATGGGCATTTCTCTCAACATAGTTTCCTCTCCATAAGAGACTATTCCTCCTCGTACCCATGACCCAATACGCTACTTCTCCTCATGGACACACAAACCCTAATCTACCTCTTCTCGCAACCTATAGTTTTAACTCATTTATCTCCTTCCTCACACAGTTGACCTTCAACGTTATGCTTTTGACCATACTCACACTACTAGTGACCTCTCCCCTCCATCAAGACTTCTCTCTGTCTCTGCATGCCTCCAAAACATGTGACTATGACATGTGCGTGGTCTCTTTATGCATGGGCTCAAACCTACAACTCTCATCTCCAATTATTTTTCATTTATGTGCCCATCTCCTCCATTTGTCTTGCTTTCCTATTATCATTGTTGTAAACCCCTAGCCTTTGTTGTGGATGTATGGATGTGCATCTATTCCATCTATAGCATTATCTTAGTGTGGAGTGAATTATATTTCTTTAGCATAGGTTAGTGAGGAGTCCATATGCAAACAACAATTCACTTGGCACACTACTAATGCAACAAAGCATTCAAATCAAGAGTAAAATATGAGCAAATTGGAAGCAACTACTTGTCAAAGAAGAAATAAAACCTATGGTACAATCAAATCTTGAGCAGCCATGGCAGAATCAGCGAGCCTGCACAACACAATGGAGAGCCACACCGACGGTTGATCGTAATGTGGGATTTGTAGAGAGGAAGGACTGCCAATAGTTTGTGGCAATGTGCATTGACAACACATACACTAGAAAATTTGCTTCAATATTTACGCAGATGGAGATGTTATGTTTCCAAGTCACATAAACCCTAATCCAACAAAAGTGTAGAATCTCCCACCAAACTCAGAGCAGGTTTGTAGCCTTTATCTAAAGGATTTTGAATATAGTTGACTCGTTATGAAAATGCACTCGATATTGTGCATTATTATTCATTTCTATTCAATGGGAATGACTTTTGTGTCCATGCACTCACCACCTTCTCAAACTTCTATCTTGTATCAAGGTATATAGTTAGTAGATTCAATAAATTGTATTTTAAGAGATTGTAAGTATCTTTCCAACTATTACAACAAATTGCAAAGATTGAAGAGATTATTGTAGAGGTTGGATATAGATTAGAGCTTTCATATTGAATGAAGTGATATTGTAAAATCTCTAAGCAGAGACTATAGACCTACAAGACTACTATTTTTGCACTACCTATTAGATTGAGTTAACTAATGTAGAGATTAATTGTCGTGTAGACTGTTGCAGAATTGT
Organism: Pseudotsuga menziesii; assembly: GCA_001517045.1. Taxonomy (NCBI): domain Eukaryota; kingdom Viridiplantae; phylum Streptophyta; class Pinopsida; order Pinales; family Pinaceae; genus Pseudotsuga; species Pseudotsuga menziesii. The sequence continues at coordinate 300,222 of LPNX010866173.1, forward strand.
AAATTGTTTTGCAAACCACTTGCACAATGTAAAGCATGTCAATATGCACTCTCAAAGAATACGTGAAAGAAGGACTATGAGAGGCAGGGGGCAATGAGAAACTTGGTCTTCAGTATGTATGTTGTGGAAGAGATGGACATGAAGCAAAGCCATGCAAAATTCATGGGAGAAGATCACATAGAAGGAGCAAAAAGAAGAACAAAACAAAGCTATTGATTTGGGTAAACCTCGTAAATATGTTTGTTTTGTTGTTGTACACTATAATATTGGCATAAAAGAAGTTTTTATTCAGCACTTAATTTGCATCCTACCACAAGACGTTTAGGATTTTTTTTTTTTTATAAATGAATGACAATGTAGATGGTGTAGTATATATTGCAGATAAGTCCATCCTCAAACCAAAATTAATTGGAACCATCAGGCTTAAAGTGTATAGGTTCCCTAACTTTTGTTGCATAATGTTTTATACCTTCCAAAGTCACAGAGGAACTTGATGTCCCTTGTGCAAATTCGACGACAAGGCTATCCATCCACATGTCTAATGGGAATGTTGAGATAAGGAGATCCTCTAATAACCAAGTCATCATGATCGGGTATGAATATGAGAAACCATTGAAGCTGAAAGGGACATCTACAAGAGCTTAGAATTTTCCATGCCTCTCTTAGCATGAAGAATGTACATTGTCTTCCAATCTTTAGTGGCATGCTAGATACGGGTACATAAACTATGATAGTCACCTATTGCTGAAGAAGAATGGTGTTTCTGGTTTTCCCACCATTCCAAAGAAGTTGGCATAGTGTGATTCTTGTATTCTTGCAAACATAGTAAGCAACCTTTCCATGATTCCAATTACGTAGTAGGTAGAAAACTAGAGTTGATTCAGTCTGATTTGTGTGGCCCTATGCTTGTTGTTTATGCCAATGGTAACGAATATATCATGACTTTTATTAATGATTACACCAGGATGTGTTGGTTGTATTTAATGAAAGACAAATATCATGCCTTTGAAACATTTAAGAACTTTCATGTATATTGGATCTAAAATTAAACAACAATTGCATACAGGTCCCTTCATACTAGAAATGGAAGAGAATATACATCAAACATATTTGAAGTCTATCTTAGTAAACATGGGATTATGAATCAAACCACAATTCCATACAATCCTCAACATAATGGTATGACAGGAAGAATGAACATGACTCTTTTGAATATGGTTTGTTCCATGATGTTCCTTAAAAGTGTAAAATTGGTGTTTTGGGTTGATGCAGTCTTGTGTGCAATTTATTTGAGAAACATAGGTCCTACTCATGCTCTTGCAAACAAGATTCCATATGAAATGTAGCATGGTTGCATTCCTTTGGTGAGGCATCTTGAGGTTTTTGGTTCCACCTGCTATGCCTTGATACCAAAGGAACAAAGAAACAATCTCGGTGCACGGATTCAAAAGTGCATTTTCTTGGGGTACTCAAACACCACCAAGGCATATCATCTTTACTTTGAAGTAAATAAAAAGTTTATTCTTTCTAGAGATGTCATTTTTCTTGAGATGAATAAAATGACAAGTCTATTGAGAGAAGACTTGATCATCTGGATAAATTTACTCATATAAATACATTTCATGAAGTTGGTAATGAGATTCCACATATTGAAGGGGGTATCCCTTTCTTGGATCAACATTTGAAACTCCTTTTGTAACACCATCAACCCCTTATGAATAAACTCATGCAGAAGTCCCTGCCACTTCACTGAAACAAGAGGATCAACTGGATATGTGATTAAGAGAATTAAAAGATTGAATCTTGAAGAAGATGAAGCACCACCAACTGAGCAATTCGGAACCTCACACAAAGTGCCAAAATGGGTCACAAAGACACTTGAAAGTGTCCATATCGATGAAGTTGGAAACACTAGAACTAGAAGTTCGAGAAGACAAGAAGATGGAGGAGATGTAGTTAATTCAAACTCAAGTGATGTAGAATATATGGATGTTTCATATGACTATGAATTGAATTTATCTACTAACCTTGAACCAACTTCCTTTGAAGAAGTTGTTGCTCATGGTGAATGGAAAGAATCCATGTAGAATGAGTATGATGCTCTCATTAAGAATGGGACTTGGAATTAGGTGGGCCCTCCATTTGGAACCAAACCAATTAGTTGCAAGTGGGTCTACAAGAACAAGTACATATCAGATGTCTCACTTAACAAGCACAAGGCAAGGCTTGTGGCAAAAGGTTTTGCACATAAGGAAGGCATTGAACATGGGGAAACTTTCTCCCTCACAAAAAAATAGGTTATCGTTCACACCTTATTATCTTTGGTTGCACAAAATGGGTGGAAATTTCATTAGATGCATGTGAAGACTGTTTTCTTGAATGGAAACTTGAAAGAGAATGTATTCATGTCTCATCCATAAGGATTTGTTGCGAAAGGGAAAGAACAAAAGATATGCAAACTCATCAAGTTATTGTATGTTCTAAAACAAGCACCTCATGCATGGTACAAAAAGTTAACCGAGCATCTTTTGAAGTTAAATTTCAAACATTTTAATCTTGATGATGCAACACTATTTGTAAAGAAAGTTGGAAGATATGTTGTATATCTTGTGGTGTATGTAGACCAACATAGACATATATTAAACTCAGATATATCAAGCACCGAGAGAGATCCAATTTCTTGAGGTGTATTTTTTTTGTTAATCTCGGGTTTAAGATGGATATATACTGGGTTTTGGTTTTTTATTTTATGAGCTACCCTTGTTTTTTTAATAATTTTTTTATTTGGTTTTAAATTTATATTTTATGGGCCGACATGGAATTTTTTAATTACTTTTTATTTGGTTTTGATTTTTTATTTTATGAGTCGACATTAATTTTTTAATTACTTTTTATTTTTGGTGGCATAACACTACATTACGTGACAACATCTCCCCCATACCTGGATGTAGAGAACCTCGCTACTCTCGATGCAACGATCTTTCGCATGTAACAATGAAAGTTATATTGCATCCATAAATAAAGAGTTGAAGAAGGGACTCGAGATGACAAAATTGGGACACCTTCACTAGTACTTGGGAAATGAAGTGACTTGAAATTCCAAGTACATATTCATCTCCCATACGAAGTATGTTAGAGAGTTGTTGAACATATTTGGCATTGAAAAGTGCAACCCTCTCTCTACTCCAATGGAACAAATTTTGAAGCTCATGTCTAAAGAAGGAAAAGAATTTGAGGATGCAACCAAGTACAAACAACTTGTGGGAGGCCTTATCTACCTTACTACCACCAAACCAAATATTTCATTTGTTGTTGGGATCCTTTCAAGGTTCATGCAAAATCCTTGTGATGGACATTAGTCTGTTGCCAAAAGAGTTATAAGATACTTGAAGTGGAATCAAGACTTTGGACTCAAATATTCTAAGGTGGATGACTTCAAACTTGTTAGGTACTTTGATTTAGAATTATATGGAGACAAAGAAACTGGAGTGTCTAGTTTAGGCTTCCTTATGAGTCTTGGATCAACAACTATCTCATGGAGATCACAAAAACAATCAATTCCAACAAACTTTGTCCTATGGCTCATGAAAATACTTGAAGATTTGTAGGAGAAACAATATAACTTCACTAGCCTATTAATCGACAATACTTATGCAATCAAGTTGGGAAAGAATCCCAGATTCCATGGTTGAACCAAGCACATCAACACAAAGTACCATTTGATTCGACATCATGTAGAAGCCAAGACAATTCATTTGAGACATTTTTCCACGAATGAGCAAATTGTTGACATATTCACCAAAGCACTTGGAAGAGAAAAAGTTCAAAAGTTCAAAAGTTCAAAAAGATGCTTAGAATCATGAGCACCCCTTCAACTTAAGGGGGGAAATGATGGAAGCCTAATCCACAAGGAATATGGCTCCATGTAAATATTGTAAATAGTTTTTCAGGTTTTACTAAGAAGACGAAGAGTCTTCCAATAGGTCCCTCTCTATTGTATAAATAAGGGAGTTATGATCAATAAAATTATCAATTCAGGATTTATTCCACCATACATCATTTAAGTACACCATTACAAATGAATCTAGAAAGGGATGCAATACCTAATTCATCAAATACACAAATGAAGTTGACACATTACATAAACCAAAAGGAAATACTAGCCATTCATAATGACCTTGACTTGTCTTAAAGGTAGTATTCTATATGTCTTCTTCTTTAACTTGCGCTTGGAAGTATTTGAGATCCAATATGATTTAGTACTTGGCTTGCTGTAACTGATCTAGTCCGTCAATAAAATCCATGCGTTGTCAATTCTATTTAAATCACACGTACTTAGACTACATCAAAGTGAATACAAAAACATCACAAAAATAGGGAATACCTTTATAACATCCAAAGTATAATTTAACTCATAATTTGAACAAGTAATGAAAGCCAAATAAAAATATTAATTGTGACAGCCATATCATTCCAAGTCTAGCACTAACTTGTTGGCTCTATCTTATATTTCCACTTGAGGATTGAAGATAAACTGGTTAATTTTTAGTAACTTCATACACTAGACTTGCAACATAATGTTATAGGTTTTAAACAGATTTGGAGGAAGAAGTTAGTACTCAACTAGGTTCAACTTCAAATACATTCTTCAATTTGGCATTGTAAAAAATATTTAGAGAAAAGTTTTAATTGTGTACACCTTCCATTATCTGACTCTCGACAATATGCCATGTTTATAGTCGCCTAATAATATATATAAAAAACAAGAGCAAGACATAGAGAACAACCCTACAATACAGAATGGTTCAATCATGCAAAACCCTTCAAAATGTCATAATATCTCTCTTTCAAAAAGCATGTCCTTAGTGCATCTGCAAATGTTGATAGAGCCACATAGCACAATATGTATAGTTATTAAGAATGTCTTCATGTCTAGCGGCCATATTGAAATCCTTCGAACTTAATAGTAGTCAACCTTAAGAATTTTCCACATCATATAATATTCTCTAACACAATTGAGAAATATACATCCCAAAGGTAAAATTTGCTTTCTCCAACCTAAATATTCAAGAGAAAACATGTAAATAAAAAATGTAGACTACATAATAAATATAAATTCAATACAAAAATCCATGGAATGTCCACCAACACATTGACACATGCAACAAGTAATGTGGTAAACCATATATTGTGTTCTTTAATCTTATTGCACTTTTTTCCCTCACCATGAACATTAGTTTGGTCTCCAACAATTTTGAGTAGAAGTGCCAAAATTGCATGGTGATATATGGGTTGGAACTAGATTAGTTGGTTTTGCATTTGTACAGAATCAAGTCAGTGTTTGTGTACTGCTAAAAAATGGACATAAAATTGACTGAAACTTTGAAAAATAAAGACGGCTACAATACACTTTAAGTTTACCACATAACCTTTCCAATGCACACATGCTAGTGGAATTCTAAACCCATGAGACATTGTGCTCTGTCTTGGAGGATGCAAACCAGACAAACCACAAGGATTATCTGCTTCTATAGGAGACAAGAGCATCCCTTGGTTCGACCACACAATATTAAATTAAGATACATAATGAGAAATATGAAAATGAGTTGCTTTAGTTTTCTTGAAAACTATAGAGATTGTACCCAAAAGAGAAGCAACATTTCATATAGTTTCCCACGGGAAACATGGAATAATGAATCTAGGAGTAGAAATACAACTCCACCCAAGAAAGTAATAAATATTGTTTTGCGTAGAATCTCACAGCTAGTATTGTTATCCAATGAGTTTTTGGAATGATCCAATACTTAACATGGTTTCATTACAAAAACTAGATGAAAAAGTAATAATGAATTCCAAAATTAAAAGTTCTATGATAGGAAAATAATAAAGTTAACTTGAGTGCAAGGTTTCCATGCTTTCATCTCTTCCTTTGATAGGTTGTTGCTCCTCTAATCCGATGTTACCAAAGTCACCATGTATATGGCCCCTATTTTCATCTTGTACCGGTTGCTTACTTTATAGTGCAGGGAATAAACATGGATCTAGAAATAACTATTGCACTTGATTCCTCACTTCTGCCCATACAAATGAGAATTGATTGGAAGGTGCAGGAGTAGGTGGAAATAGATAGAAAGAGTGTTGTGGAAAAGACATATTACTACCATGCATTTGTACACCTGGGGAACTGTACACTCATTCCCCCAGACATATTGGGTTAACAGTAGTATTTTCCCATTGCTATAGCTGATTTTACCACACATGGTGAATAACATTTTTATGGCTTTCCCTGTCCCTCTGCAGACTCCTTCGACCCCATGGACCATTTTTGTACTTTTAATGTTTCCAAGATCATCCCTAAAAACATGCAAAAATTGCCATACACGACTTTTAAACCCTTTATCGCGTATATACGTGGGTTTGACCCCTAAAACTGCGTACATCAGAATGTGTGCAAAAGGCCAAATTATTTTGGAGTTTTCCTTGATGTGGATCCGACTCACTTGTCTCCTGGCCTTCCATATGCCTTGGGATCACTCGAATTTGACCTTTCATTACCCCATTGAAGAGCTATATAAGGAACCCTTTGGATACATTGAAGGCATGAGGAATTGAGAGCAAGAAAACTATAGTCCATTGTTGCCCGAGCTTATACTTGAGTCTGCATTCCTTTGTCCCTTGGAGCACTTTTGTGTTCTTCCCAAGCTTGCCTTTTGCTTGTGAGCTTGCTATCGAGAGATGGAGGATTGAAGTGGTGGAGGCCCAAGTGGGGGACTCAGTTTCTCCAATTCGCAGACGTGCCGACAAAGGTTGTCTCTAGTGTAATCTCTGTTTTATATTAATAGAAATATCTTTTCCTGTCCAATAATGTGTATTTGAATGAATATTTGATCCATGGATGATTTCAAATGCTTATATGTTATTGATTATATATGCGAGAGTAGGTCTAACACGATTATATATAGCATGCTTGTCTTGTTTATTGAATGTTGAGGAAGCAATTTATCAATTCAAGCTGGAGTTGGAAAGCTCAACGGGGATCTACATCAACCGTCTGGAATAAGGTACGAATCGAGATCCTTTAGTGTTAGACATTTGGTTTCTCTTGCATATAGGAAAGGATTGATTTCTGGAGTCAAGTTGTCTGTTGTGGTACCCCAAGCCATATGAATTTCTCCCCGTAATGGAATTGGCGACTCCGCTGGGGAGTTCCTAGTAATTGTCTTTTGGGGGTTTTTATCGGCATTCAATGTTCTTGAATGGCTTTGATTTCTTTGTTTCTGAGTCGAGTCTGAGGGCATGTTTGCCTGGTAGTGTCTGATTGGTGTGAATTTTGTCTCAGCTTATCTGCTTTCCTTCATTTTTATGCATTTTTCTTCATGTACACGAGTTTTTAACTCACAGTCGCGTATACACGCGGTTTTGACTGCTATATCCATGTACATATGCGGGGTTTCTGCATACAATCGCGTATGCCCTGAGTTATGCCTTTTAGAGGAAGATTGATTGTTGCTGGGTGAATTTTGATGATTGTTGAGTCTCCTGTGATATTGCTAGAGTCTGTATACACCTCTATTTCTGACCAGAGACACTTTTTTTTTAGGGTAATTTTTTTTTAAGAATGTTCTTGTCATTGCATTTTCGATTTTTTGTTTTGGGATTAGTGCATTAGAGTTATTTTACCTTAGTACTTTGTGTGAGTGCTATTTGATTGTGCTTGCAAAGTCTGGGGTGGGTAGAATCCTTCTTTTGCTTTGCTATCTCATTTTTATTCAAAAAATCCTAAAATATTTGCTTCTTTGCATCATTATGCATTGCACTTTGCACTTTGCACAGTACTTGCACTAGATTTGCTTAGAGAAGTATTGGTCAGGTTTTCATATAGGAATGATTGCATTTGTCATTTGAAGAAAATTTTGCATTTCACGTAGTAGCATGCCCTATTTTTCATTCGACACAATGCATTTGCATTGATTGTTAGGTGTGCATTTTACTTCATGTTGCGTCATAACACCATTGGTTGCACAGTCATCTACCTTTTTTTGAGTAATAAAGCCAAATAAAATCAACACTTAATTAAAATGGATTACACTATTTTCTTTGATAGGGTACACCAACAAGATTAGGTTTTAGGGTCTTGGAATAGTTCATTGTGAGTAAATTCTCCAATACCACTAAACGTATGTATCTGTCTAAGTGAGAGTGTGAAATTCCTTGGTATAATTAGTGTTTCTCAGGATCCTCCTCTTACAAGGGAGTTAAGCACAAGGCAGTGTGAGTGGTTATTTATTGGGATGACCCCTAGTCATAACTGAGTAGCACCGGAGATAATTCCAGGATTGTATTCGTATATGGGGGCTCTTTCGAGAGTTTCAAGCTTTGCTACCCTACCCATACCGTCAATCCCGCCTGCGACTGTCCGCCTGAGCATTGATTATATTGAGGTGACCTTAGTTGCCTTACCTAGGTTATCAAGGGGGTACTTTGCAGGGGTTATTCTGCAGGTGTCCCGACTAGGTTGGGGTCGCACAGCACAGTCGCTATATGTGTTGAAGCTAAGGGCCACAATAATTGGTTACAAACCTCCGCTTGTTGTGTATGGGAGTCTCAAGCCTCTCCCAGGCGAGACATACCTGCTTTATTCGGGAGCTCACATATCCTACCCTTGTTTGCTTGTGATTGGCTTTAGATTATATTGGTGTATGCTCTGTGCACGCTAGCTTGCTTAGGGTTTGCGTAATTAGAGAGTCTTTTTCATTTTTTGAGTCATTGTGGATTCGGGTGTGACACCCCGCCGTTCTCGTCGTTTAGCGAGACTTTCACCTTCTACATCTCCTCCTCCTTTGGAAGAGAGAAATAGACAGTCCAGGCAGACTACTTCTCACATTGATTTACACACGATGGGAGATCATGAAGATGAAATTCCTGAGTTGTCTTCTCCACCTCAGGAGGTTGGGGAAGAAGATCCTACTCCTGTGTATGATCCTTCACCTGATATACCTACACACTCTAGGTTCGCTCCTTCACATGATATACCTACACACTCCAAGTATGATCCCTCATTCATAGGTCGTCGGTATTGGCTTTTGGGCGATGAGACTCATCATGAACCTGCAAGCACTAGTTATGTTAGTTATGGCATGTCTGTCATCCCTGCACATGATCCAGCGTTCCATGCCGAGTCAGAATTTGATCCTAGCACTATGCCTAGGGGCATTCCCATTCCTTTTTGTGTAGAGAGATTTGGGAGCACGAGCCACATTGTACCCTCCATCCTGGCGGTGGAGGCTACATCTCACGTTTGTCCTAGACCTGGTGTTAGTAGTCCTATTCAAATACCAGAACCAAGACAAGTGACGGTAGGAAATACCACTTACATAGTTTCACATGTCCCTTCGTCCTCTATTCCTAGTTCTTCGAATGTTATTCCTCCCCATCATTCATGTGGTCCTTCGGGCCGGAATGTTGCTACGAGTCATGTGTGTACTGCTGCTACTTGCGTAGTTGTGTCTCAGAGTCAAGTACCTCCTGTTGTCTCGGGAGGGCGTATTCCTACTTCTGGAGGTCATATTCCTACTTCTGGAATGTCTATTCCTACCTATGGAGTTTCTCATGGGACATCTCATGGGACTTCTTATGGACCATATTATGGACCACAGTATGCACAAAGTTATTCACCTTATGGGTACGGGTATCAACAACCTGCTTACTCCCCGAATTATGGCTTTGTAGCCCCAAATAGTCAAGGTACACCACATTATGGTGCTTCCATGCCACCCTACACGAGTCAAACGGGAGGAGGATACTATGGCCATGGCCATGGTGGTTACGGTAATCAATCCTATGTGAACCAAAATTATCAGTGAGCGTCTCATAGACCTATTCAACCTAGGCTCCCTTTCCTCACAACGTTAAATTTGCCTGACTTGTCAAGACTAACGAACGACCCGGTATCTTATGACCTGGCTTGGCCGACTGTCCCTACGAAGCTTCCCTCAGACATTCCCAAATTTGAGGGCAAACCAGGAGAAGATCCTAGTGAACATGTTACTACATTTCACCTTTGGTGCTCTTCTAATTCCTTGCACAAAGATTCAATCTATTTAAGGCTATTTCAACGCACCCTTACAAGGCCTGCAACGAAATGGTACATAGAGTTACCTAGGGGGACATTCACTTTGTTCGATCACCTAGCTATGACTTTTCTCAACCACTTCCAGCTACCAGTGCGTTACGACGTTGGTATAAAACTCTTGTCGACATTTTGGCAAGACAAAGCCACACATATCTCGGACCATATCCAAGAGTGGTGTAGATGGAAGAGATTGATTAAAGCCTTCATATCGCCGAAGTTTCTCCTCAAGTGGTTCCTTAAGTCGTTACTACCTTATATAACGAAGGATGTTTGTACATCCAGAGTTCAGAATGAGGAACAAGACATTTTTAGGGCGCAGGAATTGGATTTGATTTATGCTCAATCCAGTTTGTTATATGAGATCATTCCTAACGCTCCACGTTCTAGTTTCAACCCTAAGATCAAACCTGGACCACATGCCGATGGCATTGTTGGGTGTACGAGTACGAAACCTATGGATTCGGTTGTGAAACAGGTCAGTTAATTATCTATCAAACAATCTGCCTCGGGACAAGCCACGGTTTCGTCTCAACCCACCCAAACGGCGAGTGTGCTTTCGGTGTAATCGTCGGACCAAAAGGGTAACCAACAACCCGGAAGGAATAAGAAGAAGGGTAAAAACAATCGTAAGGGTGGGAATAGGAATGAAAATGCCAATTCTAATGACAAGAACACCTGAAATGTTGGGGGGACAAGCAACCTAAATGTAAGGTTAAGTTTTCTTGCAAATTGTGTAAGGAGGACCACCTCACTCACTTGTGCCCTTGGATAGAAGAATCCTCGAGGTTCATAGCGCAGGGCCCAGCTGTGCTGACTAACCCTTTACCTCATAATCAAAATATGAAATCGAGGACCCATGATCAGTCTGGTGGGGATCAAGATCCACCTGAAGCTTGTAGTGGTCATGGTTGCATCAACATGGTGTGTGCTGCTAAGGTTGTGACTCGTGCGAAGGACTATGGTTCGTCACAACCAGACCTTGGAAAGGAACCTGATCCACCCGGGAGTCCTTTGCGTATTGAAAAACCTGTGGATAAACCTGAAGTTGCACCTCGCATTCCTAAGGGAGTCCTTAAGAATTCGGGGCACAATCGTAATGCCCGAGCCGCCCAGAACTATTCTGTTATCAAGGATTTGGGCCACACTCCTTGTGCGATGTCTGCACTCGAAGTACTTCAGAGTTGTCCTTCGCAAAGGAAGGCTTTGCTTTATGCTCTTGGTGTTAACGATGATAATTCTTCCTCTGTCATCAAATTTGAAACCGCGGGACTACAACCTTGCTTGCCTTACTATGTGTCTCTCTTGATTCATGTAGAATGTCTTAACAAGATTGTCAAACGCACTGTGATTGACGAAGGCACTGCTGCTTCCGTGATGTCTTTGGCATGTTGGAAGGGTTTGGGTTCCCCTGAGTTGTCTAAATTCGCTACCATGTTGACTGCATTTGATGGTAAATCGTTTCGGCCGCACGTCATTCTTCCTTCTCTTAAGGTCCGTTTGGGAGGGAAGACCATCATGATCGAGGTCGAGGTGGTTGATGCACCCCTTGACTACAATCTGTTACTGGGTAGGAATTGGATGTACAGAATGAAAGCTGTAGCTTCTTCTCTATTTCGAGTTGTATGCTTTCCATTTAATGGGAAGATAGTTACGATTAATCAAATGTCATTCAAGAAACCGTGTGTTACCGCATCTTTGGGAGCTTCTATCCCGATTGTCGTGCACTCTCAGCCGACAACTGGGAGTGTGGGTGTTGGAATGTACCCATCCCTTATGGGATCATTTAGTTGTTCTGCACCTGTTCATATGATCGGGTCTACTTCCGGTGAGGCTTCATCGTAATTGCGTTCGGTGTCTTTTCACACCACTCATATGGAACATCCTTGTATTCTTCCTACACCGAGTCCTTCGAAAGAGCCCATCGGGACAGACATGCCGTTGCCTGCAACTATGATAGCATATCAAGCTGATCTTGAATGTGTTGTAGAGCCTAGTCCTTCCTCTTCGCGGATAGAGGAGGAGGATCCATATGTGCTGCCTACATGGGAAGTTGAGTCTTCTCACACCCATAACTGCCTTGATAGTGTTTTTCCATCAAATGAAGCTATTATTGAGGCTATATCTGGAGTTGAGCCACCTTGGGAAGAGTTGCATCATAGATCTTACTTCCTTCCCGAGCTTAACCGTTTGGAGTGCGAAGACTTTAGGGAGATTCTTATTGAGAGAATTGGTAGTCCCGTGGTTCCATTAAGCTCTCTTAGTCCGATGGCTGATGGAAACATGGAAAATATATCTTCTATCATTCCTATCAACATCTCTCGCGATCCTGGCAAGATTGAGAATGTCTATATTGGGGCAGAATGTTCCCATGTTGAGATTCAAGACTATACTGAGCTGTTCAAAGAATTCCATGATGTATTTGCTTGGTCATACGAGGAAATGCCAGGTATCGACCCTCGCATTGTTGAGCATGAAATTAAAACTTATCCCAATGCTAAACCTATTCGACAATGCTTGCATGCGGTGAATCCTAGGAAAGCACCCATGATTAAGGCTGAGATAGAAAAGTTGTTGAATGCAGGTTTTATCTATTTTGTTCCCTTGATGGAGTGGGTTTCAAACCCCATTCTAGTTGATAAGAAGTAGGGAACGATCCGTATATGCACTGATTTCTGTGACTTGAACCGTGCCTGTCCTAAGGATCATTTTCCCACACTATTTATTGATCAAATTTTGGATGAGTGTGCGGGAAGCGAGGTATTTTCCTTTATGGACAACTTTTCTGGATACAATCAGATACAGATCAAACTTGAGGACCAACATAAGACTGCATTTATTTGTCCTTGGGGTACCTTTGCATATCGGAAGATGCCTTTCGGCCTTAAAAATGCCGGAGCCACTTTTCAGCGGGCTATGACCTTGATCTTCCATGATCTCAAATCGATTATTGAAGTCTTTTTGGATGACCTTGCTGCTCATTCTCGTTAGAGGATGCATCATTCCTACCATTTGAGATTAGTGTTCGAAAGGTGCCGCCATTATTTGGTCAGGTTAAATCCTCATAAATGCATCTTTTGTGTGAAGTCTGGTCACTTATTAGGATTCATTGTCTCCAAGGAGGGTATAAGAGTCGACCCTTTGAAGGTTGAGGCAATACTTCAATTGTCTCCCCCGAGAAACATTAGACATCTTCAATGTTTGCAAGGCATGGCAAACTTCTTACGGAGATTCATCGTTAACTTTGCCAATTTGACTAGAGGCTTTATGCGTTTTTTGAAGAAGGACATTACCTTTTGCTGGGATGAGCAAGCCCAGGAGTCCTTTGATGCACTTAAGCAAGCCTTAGCATCGACCCCGGTGATTAGTCCAGCCGACTATAGCCGTGACTTTTTACTTTATGTGGCCGCATCCATGGAGACGATTGGTATGGTTTTGGTTCAGGAGGATGAGGAGCTTTAGGAGCATGTCATATATTATTTGAGCCAAAACCTTATAGATGCGGAGATCCATTATTCCCATGTGGAGAAACTTGCCTTAGCTACCGTTCACGTGGTTCAAAGATTGAGACACTATATTCTCCTTTGCCAGACCTTGGTGGTAGCCCATGTCAATCCATTTCAGTTCGTCCTCACTAGAAGGATGATAGGGGGAAAGTATAATAAGTGGATTGTCATCTTGCAAGAATTCGATCTTAAGTTTGTTTCGGAAAAATCGAAGAAATCATTGATTTTTGTGGAGCTTATATCTGATTTCCCAAGCGAAGAGGAGGAGGAAGTTTTCTGAAGATACGTTTGTCGATGAGCACATTTTCCTGATCTCAACTTTGGATCCATGGTATGGGGATATTATCATATATTTACAAACATTGAAGGTCCTTACTCACCATTCACGGGATGAACGACGACGGTTACATCATGTATCCAAGAATTACCTCATAGTGGATAACACATTGTACCGTCGTGGGGTAGATTCCATTTTACATCGTTGTTTAACTCATGAGGAGGCTGGGCTTGTGCTAAATGATTGCCATGGAGGGGCGTGTGGTGGTCATTTATCTAGGCTTTCTACAGCCCAAAAAATCTTGAGAGCAGGCTATTTCTGGCGATCAATATTTAAAGATTATGTTAATGCGATAAAAAAGTGCCACCTTTGCCAGGTGTTTGCACGCAATATGCGCTCACATCCTGCCCCATTACATCCAATTATCACTATCGGTCCCTTCACTAAGTGGGGGCTTGATTTCATGGATTGCAACCTAGCTTCAACTGGGGGGCATCATCATATTATCGTGGCTATTGACTATTTCACGAAATGGGCTGAGGCTATGCCCACGATTAAATCCGACAGTGAGACAACCGCACATTTCATATTCAACCAGATCATTACTCGGTTCGATATTCCGAAATAGCTTGTCACTGACCATGGTAGGCACTTTCAGAATTGGATGATGGAAGAGTTGGCTGCGAAGTTAGGGTATAAGCAGGAGCATTCTTCTTCTTATTACCCTCAAGTGAATGGATAGGTTGAAGCAGTGAACAAATCACTCAAGCCCATTCTCCAACGAACCATCACATAACGCAAGACCAATTGGCATATCATGTTATATCCTGCTTTGTGGGCTTATAGGACCGCGGTTAAGACTGCCATCCATTTTTCTCCATATCAGCTTGTACATGAAGTGGAGTCTATATTTCCGGTTGAGTGCGAAATCCCTTCTTTGAAGCTATCCATAGAACTCTTACCAGACACTTCCCCATTGGAGGAACGTTTGGTCCATTTAGAGCAGCTTGATGAGCAGCGCCGAGATGCTTTAGTGGCTCTAGAAGTGAATAAGCATCGCGTTAAGGTCCAATATGATAAATATGTCCGTCCAAGGAAGTTTAGTGAAGGAGATTTGGTCCTTTTGTGGGATCAAGCTAAAGAACCATTGGGGGCAGGAAAATTTAACCCCATGTGGCATGGTCCTTACATTGTTAAATGCGTGTTAGAGAAGGGTGCATATGAGTTAGTAGATTACGAAGGGACAGCCTTGGCAGAGCCTAGAAATGGGCTCTATATTAAAAAGTACTATGCATGATTCTCAGCCAGGGCTGACTATTGTATATTATTGTACAGTATTTTGCATAGTTAGGTTTTTCGTATGGTGATCGGGTTTGTTGATTAGCTTTCGTTTCTTATGGCAGATGTCAATGGAGTCTTCCATCTATATAGGATTCGCGAATGGTGCTAGCTGCCACACTCAACACTTAGCCTCTGCTGCTTGGGTGATTTATACTCCTATGGGTCAGGTATTGTTTTCAGGAGGCGTATGTTTACGGCCCTCTTCAAACAATGTTGTTGAATATAGTGTTGTTATTGAGCTTCTATGGGATGCCATTTCACATGGTATTCTATCTCTTGAGGTACGTCTTGCTTTGGAGTTAGTAGTGTCACAGCTTAATGGCTTGTATCATGTTAGGGGTCCAACATTATTACGAAGATTCTTACGTGTGAGATTGTTAGAACGACAATTTGACAACATAACATACATACATGTTCCAAGAATTGATAATCAAGTTGCTGACTCATATGCTAACTATGTGTTAGATTGGCATTTGTTTCACAGACAATAAGCTCATCACAAACATACATTTTTACACATGTAAATAAACAAACCGATCATCAAAAAAGTTTTTTAAACATCCAAAATGTGATAATACATAAGTGTCATAATACAAAAATGGGGTTTCCGAGCCACCAAAATATAAATACACGGTAGTACAAAATGTATCACTCCCATGTATCTAAGCCTGGGGAGGAGGAGGGGGGTTCTGATCATGGAATGTCACCATGGCTCTAGCTAGCTATCGAAACAACTGCACCCATGCTCGTGGTACACCCACCACCTGACGCTGCATGGCCTCAGGAAGGTCCTCGACTTGCGCCATGGGTACCCTATGTGTCAGCCGCACGAAGTTGGTATGAATTCTTTGGAGCGTCCACTCCACATCCACACCCATAATGTCATCTCCTCTTCCCCTCCGTCTATGGAGAGGGAAGCCTTCAGGCCACCATGTACCTACATCTGCATACATATGACAGGATGTCACTATGTGTTGTCACGCAAAAATATGTCTTTTGATTCCATATATCAAAAAACACAAAAAAATTAAATAATTCACAGAACTTAAAAAGTGGGTTGTGATTCGTTACCAATGTCACCGTATGTCGATCCTGGTGGTAGTGGCATGTCGGGATCTCTCCGAAAATCTACTCTGCACAGGGGTAGTCATCGATGGAAATTATCTGTTGCCGCCACCATGGAAGGAAATCGGTTAGATAGGGGTTGGACACCCTACCTCCACCTAGTTTGCACATCTCATTTGCCCAATGTCATTGGGCCGGATCTCGAACCCCGTGAAGAGGAACGTCAACTCTAGGGCTCAATCCCGGAACAAACTCAAAGAAAAACGTGCTTAGTATATTGTTGAAACCAAAGTTTTGTACCCTGCCCATCTTGCACTCGTTGAGCTAGTGCTTCATGTTGCCCAATAGCGTAGTGCTCCAATCGTAAATCGTGGGTCTCATGCACTCCACTGCATAGAACATCAGGGGCCGCGAGGCCTGGTGGAGTGAGGCTAGCCCTATTATCCTGCCCAGTGTCAGTAGTATGGCCTTTAGGCCTAGCACCTGTATGGAGTTAGTTGGGATCTAACTCCTGAACTTCTCCATGTCCGGATAACAATACAATGTTATGTATTCATCTATGGTGAGGCCACCTCTGGGCCTGCGAGAACGTAGGTTCACCACTTCCCCCCGTCGGGACAATCCAATAATGAAGTATATGTTCTCCACTTCTATGGTGAGGGACATCCCGTCGATCTGGAATGACTCTGAGTCAAGATCCCAATAGTCTACTAGCATCTGCAACAGTCTTAGTTTGGCCCTTAAGCCACCAAGACACCAAAACTTGTAGAGCCCGCATGCACGAAGAGCATGTTGTGCCATTAGATCACTCCGTACTACTTCTACATCCTCGTGCTCACGTTCCCTCCATTCTAGAACCATCCTACACATTTAATTCAAGTTTGGGTCATTAGATGTCTTTAAAAAACTTGAACGCGGCCGCATACGCGACTATTTGCTAAACAACCGCGTATGCATGCGACTTTGGCGCATTTTTCCGCGTATATCCAGCCCTATACACGGAAAAATCCTTGATTTCCGCGTGGGCCGTGGTGCATAATTTAGGATGGCCTAGAAATCAAATTAGATCATGGAAAATTGAAAAATTTACATGTAAATGAAAGAGCAGGGCATGGAAAATTACCTGGAAAAAACGGTGTCGAATTTCGCCGGCTGGATCTCCCGAAATTCGCATTTGAAGTTCTGAGCTCAATTAGGTAAAAATTTCAAATGTTATATAATGTTTTGAATTTTTTACTATTTATAGAAAATGTTCAAATTTTTGAAAATTTTTACCCCCTTTTCTATAGTTTTGGACTGTTTCTGACCCTTTTGGACCGTTTTTTACTATTATATGATGTAGGAGACCGATTTGAGCGCCGTTTCGACCGTTGTTTTGACCCATTCGTGCCGATTTCATGTATGATGTTTAAACTGGCATATAGGTTAGGTCTCACCTCCGTTTGCATTTTGCATGACCTTATGACTGTTTCATTATAACCTTAGGTACGAACCCATTCTATCTTGTCACGGAACCTTCTTGTTGTTTTAGAAGTGGCATGATTGGAATGGTAGAGCTTGACCTTACATGGGTACCCTAGTTAGCTCCTTATTTGCATTTGGTGCCCATGCCGATAGTTTGTCTTTAAGGTGTGGGAGTCTGTTGTATAGTATCGCCATGACATTTCGCAAGAGCCTCATACTCCTCTTGATCTTTTGCTGGCCTATTTCCTTAGGACTCCCTTATGTCAAGTTGTAATTGCATTATCATGAGCTTTGCCTGCCTCATTGAGCCTTATGCTAGCTTCCCTGACTTTGAGTATCAGCCATATAGCCTGAGCTTGTCTCATGACTAGCCACGCAGATCCATTTTATATATCCTTTGCAGCTTGATTCCCTATTTTTACCGAGAGGGGACTTTCCCCCGAGTGTCGCTATCCTACACATGTGTCCTTGCATTGAGCATAGGTATGTTCCACTGCTTGGAACTAGTTTGTTTTCCCATTTGACACTCGTCTCCTCCTAATCTGTAACTTTAAAGCGATTTTATTCTTTTTCAAGCTTTTCAAATATTTGAAAAAGTCCAAAAAAATTTTAAAAACCAAAAAGCCGGACAAAAAAAGATGCTATCTTTGGCAACAATCGAGTTGTGTCGCCTTTGAATAGAGCATTGTATATCACATCCGTTGGTTGGGTTAATTGTTTGACTTTAGGAGTTGTACTCGTTTATTTGAGTTTATCTCCACCGACTGGTTAAGCTTCCAGTCCCTATGGAGCCTCTGTCGATGCCTCCTGTGTCGTAGAGATGTCCCAGTTTTGCATATCGAGTCTATGATGCCTACATTCAGTCACCATCCGCCTTTATGCTCTTGTTCGAAGGAAGTTGAAACTTGAGTTGGCCATTCCTCAGTTATCTTGACTTTGCATGTCGGCCATTCCTGGTACAGTTATTGGTTCGTGCACCTTATGATCGAGTCCTTCCACATTATACAGCTTTGCTAAGTAGCTCGTGTTGGATGATGGGGGATGCCTTAATGCCCTCCTTCCAGCGGATTTCATCCCATTGAATTCAGATCATTTATTCTAGGATAGGAATCTAGAGTCATGTTTGAGTGCCTTGAGACTTGCAGTCATCAGTGGGAGGTTCTCTCGCCATCGACAGTTTTTGGGAATACATCAATGTCCCCTGATCGATGGATTCTCTCAAGTGTTCGACCTCAAACACATTTATTCACACTTGTTAGTTTGCGCTCTAGTACCTTGATTCCCATTTTCATTATTGGTGGGTGATCTCACGTCTGTTAACGGTATACATCAATGACTGGTAATCAGATGATAGACTACTATGTTCGACCTCGACACCTCTATTCACATAGTAGGACATGTACTCGTTGCAGTTTGTGTAGAAGACCTTCCAGATTGGTGGCATCTCTTATATGCTACCTCCTTGATTGTTCCAGTGTTCATGAGATTTCAACTCTCGTGACTTGATTCCAGTATATTCCAGACATTTGCAGCCATTATGAAGATCTTGATCCATTATATATCTTCAGTCTTCATGGAGATCATGATCCTTTGTATATCTTCATCATGGAGATTCTAATATATTTATATTGTACGTGGCGATGACCACATATGTTATATTGTATCATGCCTATTCATGGCCATTGTACTCTTATGTATCCGGGACTGCTATATCTATTTGTAGTTATGTGCAGAGTTGTATCATTGTATAGTGCTGATTGGATGGCTGGTTCTTCCACTGGGTTCTTCATCACTTCACTTTTGGGATGGACTTATAATGTATCTCGGCCATCGTATGACCCCTCTGACCTCACACATTAGGGGGCATTTGTTATAGCTGATTTTACCACACATGGTGAATCACATTTTTATGGCCTTCCCTGTCCCTTTGCAGAATCCTTAGACCCCATGGACCATTTTTGTACTTTTAATGTTTCCATGATCATCCTTAAAAACATGCAAAAATTTCCATACGCGACTTTTAAACCCTTTATCGCGTATATACGCAGGTTTGACCCCTAAAACTGCATATATCGGGATGTGTGCAAAAGGCCAAATTATTTTGGAGTTTTCCTTGATGTGGATCCGAATCACTTGTTTCTTGGCCTTCCATATGCCTTGGGATCGCTTGGATTCGACCTTTCATTACCCCATTGAAGAGTTATATAAGGAACCCTTTGGATACATTGAAGGCATGAGGAATTGAGAGCAAGAAAACTATAGTCCATTCTTGTCAGAGCTTATACTTGAGTTTGCATCCCTTTGTCCCTTGGAGCACTTTTGTGTTCTTCCCAAGCTTGCCTTTTGCTTGTGAGCTTGCTATCGAGAGATGGAGGATTGAAGTGGTGGAGGCCCAAGCGGGGGAGTCAGTTTCTCCGATTCGCAAATGTGCCGACAGAGGTTGTCTCTAGTGTAATCTCTGTTTTATATGAATAGAAATATCTTTTCCTGTCCAATAATGTGTATTTGAATGAATATTTGATCCATGGATGATTTCAAATGCTTATATGTTATTTATTATATATGCTAGAGTATGTCTAACACAATTATATATAGCATGCTTGTCTTGTTTATTGAATGTTGAGGAAGCAATTTATGAATTCAAGTTGGAGTTGGAAAGCTCAACGGGGATCTACATCAACCACCCGGAATAAGGTACGAATCGAGATCCTTTAGTGTTAGATATTTGGTTTCTCTTGCATATAGGAAAGGATTGATTTCTGGAGTCAAGTTGTCTGTTGTGGTACCCCAAGCCATAGGAATTTCTCTCCGTAACACCCATGGTATTTCCCCTATAAAAGAAAAGCATTGTAATACGACTATGTACGGTATTGTATTGTATTGTAAACAATCTCTATGATTGTGTGAGAGAGACTGTGAGAGCGTGAAGAGGAAGTGTAGCGGTATTGTTGCAGGTTGTATCCCTTCATCTTTCTGGACGGTAATAAAAGGACTGGCAATTTTTGTGTGGACGTAGCCCATCGTTTGGATGAACCACGTTATATCTATGTCTCGCTGTAATGTGTTTAATGTGTTTTGCATCTTGTTCAATGATTTAACTGTATATCTGTTATTGCTCTGCAGTCCCGTTTTCTAACATTTTTGTCATGTGTTATAGAATAAGAGACGAAGATTCGTGATTAAGATCTACCCATGTTCTTTTGGAATATGCATCTAGTATGACAATTATGCTCAGATTAAGTGTCCTCACTGAGAGACACTTCTATGAGTGAAACCATATAGGATCTTTAGTTGTCTAGCATACAACCATATGCCGAGGAAGAAGAGGACAGGGATCGTAGCCCTGATTATTCGTGTGTATTAACTAAGTGTGTATGAGCCTTGAGATGCTTAGCCTTGATTAGTCATGTGTATTGACTAAGAGTGAATAAGACCAATGGTCACATTGCATACTCTATGTGGGAGTGCTCAATGATGGAGTGATCTATTATAATTAGAGTGAGTTGACTTGTTTATTTGATTGGGGATCTCATATCCTTTTGAATAGACAATGTCTAATATAATGTTGAATTTGACATGGGCTCTAAGAAGTGTCTGGGACTTAGTATGGTCAAATCAACATTAAAGCTCTCTGTGGGAATAAACGTGCATGTGAGGAGATGGCATAAATGAATACACAAGATCAACAATGCAGAAGGTATTAGGTTGCTTCAGTGCAGGATACTCAGATGCAAGAGTGCATGATACTTAGATGCAGAGTGTCCAGATACAAAGGGAGTAGGATACTCAGGCACCGAAGGAGTAGAGTGCTCTCAAACAAAGGGAGTAGCTATAACACATGTTGTTGATGGTGAAGGAAGTGCCCTAGGATCTTCCTCGATCAGAGGGAGTACACGGTTGAGATCCTGAGAGATTCGAGATGATGGACTGCAAGTCCATGGCTATACCTATGGAGGCAGATCTAGAGAAGCTGGGTGATTCAGATCCGGTAGATCCCATGATGTGTAGATCTGGAGAAGCTAAGTGATTCTGCTTTATATTCATATTTGGTGATGTGTAACCAGTTGATCATATCCTTGATGAGATATTTTCTTTGAGTACCTTGATCTAGTTTATGGTCAAGCCAAGACTCTTCCATTGGGTTGTGGAAAATTAAGCATGGGATGAGGTACCTATGTGGTACAATTGGATTTGGTCTAAGAGATGTCTCAAGTGATGAAGTGAATTTGAAGAGATATACAAAGTCTAATTAGGTGGAGTGTAGTGCATAGAAAGAGCACCTTGGGGTGTTGATTCAACTTGGATTAGTTATGATTTGCAGGAAGCAGGATATTGTGGCACTTAATACGATAGAAGTAGAGTATATTGCAACCAGTGTCAAAGGACTATTTGATCTGGAGACCAAATATATATTAATCTAAGACATGGTGTAGAAGGAAGTAGTAAAGCTTCAAGATATATATTCATAGATGAACAAGCATTGGGCAGACATTCACCCTCAGATCCTGAGTCATATGGCTAGAGGTGAATGGCTCAAATAGAGTGTTGATGGCTCTATAGACGAGTGACATATATTCACAAGAGATGTATGAGCAGTATGGGGTAGACATTCACTCATGAAGCTATGCTAGTGGTTAATGGCCTAGACATACAAAATGAGTAGTATGGGGAAGACATTCACTCACGGGGCTATTCTAGTGGTGAATGGCCCAAATATACAAATGATAAGTCTTGGGTGACTTCCATTCATGGGGCCATCGATTTGGCTAGTGATGGATGGCCCTACAACCTTGGATGTCTTCCACTCATGGGGCCATGATGGTTTGGTTAGTGATGGATGTTCCTACATAAGTGTAGCAATGGGTGACTTCCATTCATGGAAAATGGACATGTATTGGTTAGTGGAGTACCACGGGTTCATTTGCTTTGTCTAGTGGACTACCACTAGACCATGTGACTTGGCTAGTGATGGATGGCTCTACAACATTGGGAAGACATTTTACCATGGGAAATGGCCCATGTACTAGTGGAGTACCATGGGATCATGGATTTGGCTAGTGGAATTCCATAGGACCATGTATTTTGGTTAATGGAGTACTACAAGGCCATATGATTTGGCTAGTAGACTACCACAGGACGATGTGATTTGGCTAGTGGAGAATGATACATTCACTCACAAGAAATGACCATGTGCACATGGTTAGTGGTGAATGGACCTCACATATCCTTAGACCATGGCTAAGTGAAGAAGGCTTGATGTATTGGCCTGATTTGTGATTTGGCTAGGAGTATGTGACTCTAGATATGGACATTCTCACCAAGTGTTATTCCTAGCATGATGTAGAATGTCTCCCTCACTGAGAGGGAGTGTTGATGTTTTCTCCAATATGAAACAACAGGTAGACATTCATTATGAATGGGGTTCGGAGAAATCTATTTTATGATAGAGGATTATTGCTGAATTGACAAGATCTAAGAAGTTTCTGGGACTTATTAGTAGGTCTATTCAACATTAGGACTCTATGAATGAATAGACATGCATACAGGGAGAAGAATAACATCATCATCATGAAGAACTTTTCTTAAGAAAGACGAAAAATCCAACAATAAATGGTCAACAAGTGAATTAACAATGAAGTGGTCAAACTAGTAAGTTAACGTTGAAGATAAAATGAAAAATGAAGATAAAAAGTGTGAGTCAACCTATAAGTGAAATCCAAGTGATTTGAAGTGTATAAATAAGCGCTAAACCTTTCATTTTGACACATCACAACAACACATAATCCTCTCTTTCCAGTACACAATTTTAGCTAGGCATAGTGAAAGATCAAGGATAAAAAATTTGGGGTAACTTATCATCTCTAGAAGTTTGCCCTCTTGCTAGGGTTTCTTGTAAAGTAGTGCACACCCTCTATGTCACTGGGTTTTCTCTATGTATATGGTGATGTTTGACAGCCCCCTGTGAATTAAATTTCTTCATGTTATGATTGTTGTACTCTTATTATTGGAAAGATCTACTTAAGAAAAGTTGATGTGTTTTCTCCCTATTAGGTTTCCTAGGATAAAAACTCTTGTGTCTCTTGTGCATGGTTATCTTTCAATGACCTTGTTTTATTTCCATTGCAAGTGTATGTTGAAATTTTCAATGTGTAATTATGCAATGATAAAATTGGGATGATAATCATTATGCCATATTTAAAGATTTGAAAATTGTATTGCTAAGTTAAAATTCAATAGTGGAGGTGGCAGAGAAGTAGGTGGAGGTGGAGGGGATGGTGGCATATCTTCTGGTAGTGAAGGTGGATCTAAGGGAAAGGGAGGATATTGATTTGTTTCATTCAAGATTTTGGAACAAAATGCTTCACTAAGACCAATTACTCTTGCATCTAATCCAACAGTATCATTTCTACAAGAACTTGCATCCTATTCTGAAGATGGGGATACATCTTCCATTTCAAGCTCCCCTTCAACATCCTCAAGAATGTGTCAATATATTTCTGGATTATAGTTGTTTGCTATTTCCTTTTGGGCTTCAGTTGCTTCTATCAGAACATTATATTCAACTTTCTTCCCATCACCTGCACTTGTCTCTTCTTCATCTTCAGACATTTGTGGCATTAGGAATACAAATACAAGCAATTGAAACCATGTATTGCTAGATAATTATAGACAAAAAAAAATGTTAGGAAAAAACATAAATCTTGTTGAAAAAATAAAGGTAAATACAGATCCTAAAGTAATGGACCCTTTCTCACCTTCCATACTTATCAAGCATGCCTTCCATTTATCTTATTGGATCGTCAAGAGCACTCTATAATCGAGATGGGCGCCTAGATAAGACAAGAATTGATCTATCCTCAATGGAAGTCTCAATCTCATTTATGTGCCACCTTATAATAGACTATGGAATACTTTTGTTCTCAATCCAAAGCCTTAAAACCTATCAAGCACAAATTACCACATTCAATAAAAATTTATTGTGGGCCAAAGCCTCGAAACCCAACAAGCATAAATTACCACATTAAATAAAAATGAATTGTGGGGACACATTAACGTCAAACCCATTTATGATACTAACCTTCAAACATTGTCTGCGATTTTCACATGCTAGAATTCCAGGAGGAGCAGCTGCACTCAACAACCGCGAAAGTGTAGATTTGACAATATATGGAAAGAAAAACAATATACAAATCTCAGACAATGGTTATTTAATTCCATGGAATTAATCATCTCATAATGTTGAAAGCAAAGTTAATACCAACTAAAAAATGTACATACAAGTAAACCCACCTTTCTGTCCATGCAAACATTGTGTGATAGAATCAACCAAAAGGAACAGGTCTACTCTTCGATGATAACTCGGTTCAGTTTCCAATTTATGAACAAGAAGCTCCACTACCCGCACTTACATTCAACAAATCATATGTACCACCTAGTAGGTTATTGTAATAGTATCATTTCAAACCCTTAAAAGAACATACACATAGTATACATGTGTTTTATTATATATTGAAGCACTTTCTAAAAGCATGGTTCAAGCTTCACATATATCTTGCATAATGAGTCAGTAATGATATTTTACAAAGAATGATCTCTTTCTTCTTGAAGTGTTTAACGATAATGAAATAGATGGAAATGCTTCCTTAATTACAAGAGAATAACCAATTCAATTGAAGTCTTCTTTGACCAAAAATGTCATCGTGCTTATTAGTTATCAAGATTCAAAATTGTCTCACAAGTACAGTTACAAAGTATGTCAAAAATATGAATATGGACCTAAAAGCAAGTAAAAGCATACATCATTCCAAATAAGGAAACTATACATACAAGGAGAAAAATGTAAATCTGAGAATGACTTCACCCAAAAATTAACAAACAAAAATAGAAGGGAAACATGAAAGCATGAATCACATTAATATGATCATAAAAGCCTTGAAAACATTTTCAATTTTGGGAGATTATTTGGGGATGGCCTTCTTATAGTCAACACTTTGACTTGGAGTACTAAAACAATGTATTAATACAGGCCAACAAAAGTATGAAACTAGAGTCATTTTTCAAATATATAGTGCTTTGTGACTATACACACAACAATTACAAATGCTCAATTTGTCATTTGAAATCCTCTTGGAAATGCGGCTACAAATTAGTCTTCCTCTGATAGATTTTGGCATTTGCAAAC
Source organism: Pseudotsuga menziesii (assembly GCA_001517045.1). Taxonomy (NCBI): domain Eukaryota; kingdom Viridiplantae; phylum Streptophyta; class Pinopsida; order Pinales; family Pinaceae; genus Pseudotsuga; species Pseudotsuga menziesii. Next base: position 326,186 of record LPNX010866173.1, read on the forward strand.
ATGCACTACAATAATTTTGTCTAGAACACAATTCCACCTTGATGGCTTGTATTGTACGTTGGTTCTTGTTCCATATGGGATATACAAGGGGTGGTCTTGGGAAGAGTGGACAAAGTATTTTTGTCCCTATTGATCTTGAGAAAAAACCCTTGAGAGTAGGACTTGAATATGGTGAGGCCTCAATTCTAGATGGATATAATTCTACCATTGAATTACATGAAGGCTATTATGTTGCCACTATTGTTTTGTTTGTTTCTGAAGTTCATTCCACTGAGTTGCAGACCAACACAACTTTTTTTCCAACACATACTACATTTACACAAAAACATATACAAACATAAAATCAAAAGGTGAAAGGGTATAAACACAAAGACCATAACTTGCACCAATTGATGATTTGTTTGATAATGGTATGACAAAAGTGGAGACAGATACTTTAGATGACAACTTTATTGATTTGCAGGGACATTATGCACCTATGGTTGAGCAAGAATCACATCCTTCCTAGGAATGGGACTCTTTGCCAACTCGACATCCAAGAGTGAAAATTTTGGAGGGCAGTAGTGATGCTTACAGATCTTTGTAGAAGAGGCATAAGAGGAAGAATTTTGGACCGGTGCCAGCTACCAGAATAGATTGTGATTGCATAGATGATTGGTCATGGTAGTATTTCAATAGGTGCTTGAGGATTTCATACAGGTGTATCATTGACTGTACACACTCGTACATTGCTCTTGTTTATTCTCGTTGAATGATTGATTGATTGATTGACTTCTATTGCAGTCAATGTTGAATATTTGTTGGTCTTGTTGGCATCTTGGCATGTTTTGCATGTGGGACAACTTTGATTGGATGCCTTGTAAGAAATCCATAGTTGTTTTTGTGATCCCTCCAGCTGTGTTTAAGTGGGACTCTCGTTGAAATTGTTGGGTTGTATAAACCTAGCTTGATGTTATTTAGAACCCATCGATTGTTTGGACCAGTTAATAGAGATTGACAAAGTTGTTTAATGATGAAATGGTGAAGGGAAGTCAAAGCAGGTGAAGTCCTAGGGACTTCTCAAATCAATGACAAACCAAGAGACCACTTTTTGATATACATCGACACACTGAAAGGGATTTTGAGCAACAAAAGCTAAAATTTTGTGTCCTCAATTTTATAATATTCTTAATAGTTCTAAATTTGGTTGATGGTCTTGTTGTGTGATTTTGGGAGTTTATGTTTGTAGCTTCTATGATTGAGAGTGCTTGGTTGATAGAACCATGTTTTTGGAGGCTTTTCTTGACAATGTTTTTTGTTTGTTTCCGAAGGTCATTCCACTGAGTTGCAAACCATCATGACTTTTTTTCCAACACATACTACATTTACATAAAACCATCTACAAAGATAAAATCAAAAGGTATGACTGAAGACCATAGCTTCTAACAAGACCATAACTTGCAACAACTGATGATTTGTTTGATAATGGTATGACATAAGTGGAGACATATACTTTAGATGACAACTTTGTTGATTTGCAGGGAAATTATGCACCTATGGTTGAGTAAGAATCACATCTTGCATAGGAACGAGACTCTTTTCCAACTCAACATCCTCATCATAGTGATTAGAGGAATCATCCAAGAGTAAAAATTCTGGATGGTGGTAGTGATGCTTATAGATATTTGCGAAGAGGCTTAAGAGGCAGAATTTTGGACCAATACCAACTACTAGAATAGATTGTGGTTGCATAGTTGATTGGTCATGGTAGTATTTGAATAGGTGCTTGAGGATTTCATATATGTGTATCATGGACTGTACACACTCGTACAATGCTCCTCTTTATTCTTGTTGAATGATTGATTGCTTAGTTGACTTCTATTAGAGTAAATGTTAGACTATTTGTTGGTCTTATTGGAATCTTGGCATGTTTTGTATGTGGGACAACTTTGATTAGAGGCCCTTTTTAGCAATCCATAGTTGTTGTTGTGATCCCTCCAGCTGTGTTTAAGTGGGACTATCGTTGAACTTGTTGGGTTGTATAAACCTAGCTTGATGTTGTTTAGAACACATTGATGGTTTTGACCAGTTAATAGAGATTGACAAAGTTGGTTAATGATGAAATGGTGAGGGGAAGTCAAAGCAGGTGAAGGCCTAGGGACTACTCAAATAACTGACAAACCAAGAAACTTCTTTTTGATACACATCGAGAAACTGAAAGGGATTTTGAGCAATGAAAGCTAAATTTATTTTGTCCTCAATTTTCTAATATTCTTATCAGTTCTGAATTTGGTTGATGGTCTTGTTGTGTGATTTGGGAGAGTCTATGTTTGTAGCTTCTATGACTGAGATTTCTTGGTTTATAGAACCATGTTTTTTGAGGCTTTTATTGACAATGCTTTTTGGGAAACATGTTCTACCCATTTGTGCATAAGTTCTTGTAGCTCTGCTTTTGTGTGTGGAGATGTTTTAGAGGTTTAAGTTATAATGACTCTATTGTAAACCTTGTTGCACAAGTTCACTTCATTGCATTCTAAAGAGTACTGGATAGAGGTGTTGTGAAGTAATGAAACTATTTTCTTATACATCATCATGGCCAAGTATTTTGGCTATTAGTTTTCCTATCCCACTTGTGTTAAGGAATGATGGGAGACGTGATATCTCCAGAATTTTTCGATGACAGGTTACAATGATGAAGTTGGTTGTAGGAAGTTGACATTGAAGGGTGGAGTTAAGATAATTCCACCTCATAGATAATCGAAATCATGTTTAATGGAGGAAGAGATAAAATTTAATGTAAACCCAACTTTAGGGGTTTGTTGGACCTTCAAGACTGCTTCATTTATGGTTAACCACTTTAGTTGTTATTATGGTCACACCCCTTTGGGGACTTAGGTGTAAACTCTAAATTTATTTAGTAGTGAGTCTCTAGCCACATTAGACATGGGCAATATGTACATTGCACACAATATGTGATTGATTATTTAAAGGTGTTTTTGAACACCAATGTTGCACTCAATTACCATCATGGCCTCATATAGAAACACTAACACAAATCCCATAAATATGCACATTAACAAATTTAGGCACCTATTACAATATATTGATTTGGCATAATACAATCAATAAGAATTCCAACAATATATACACATAAAGAGATCACTACATAGTGCATGCTCTCATTCATCTCTAAATTGATCTTCTAGAACTAATTGTTGATTAAAGTGTCGTATATAATAGGAAAAATTGCTACTGCCTCAAGGAATGAACTATTAAGAATGGTGTAAGCTTCACATTCAACCACCACAAACACTATATTATAACCATTGTTGTAATATTAAACACCTGGATAAATAACACCAACCTAGTCGTCACAGGCTCATAATCCCTCATGGGGAAAGAGCCCCACCCCTTGAAATGTTTATACATGCAACAAATCCTATTTGTATTATTCACTCATGCAATCCTTTTTTCATCCTTGTCAAGTAATTTTCCCAAGAGAACCCTCAAGTGTTGTGCTCTCTTTTATTCCTAGGTTTACTTCTCTCTCTAGCGCACCTATATTTGGGTTATTTCTCTCACCAAGGTTTGGATCCTTTTAGTTGATTTCCCTTCAAGAATTGGGCTTCCTTAGTGTTGCTTTATTTTCTCTTTATTGCATAATTAGGATTTGTGTTGGTTCCCCCATATCCTCTCTCTCTCTCTCTCTCTCTCGTGATTTTGAACATTGTATCAAACCAAGTGTGAACCTCACTCAATGCAACAAATGATCCAAAGAGTTTTGGCTAGTGACATTGCTTAAACACAACATAACTAGGATTTTTGGATAATTTGCTTCTAGGGTTTTGTATGGTTTAAACCTTCCTTCAAGGACTCCCTTCAATCCTTGATTCAAAGATGTTTTAATGTGGTATCACTACAATATTTTTTGCAACTATAGAACTAGAGTTTTCTCATCTTTTTTCTCTAGGATTTCCTAAGCTTTAAACCTTCCTTCTCAGCTAGCACATTTTCTAGTGTTTCTCAAATGGTTTAAAGCCTCCTTCAAGGCTAACACTTTTTCAATGGTTTTCTAGGGTTTAAACCCTATTTCAAGGCTAATACACTTTTTCTAAGGTATCCTAGGGATTTTTCCCTCCTTCAAGCACACTGCTCTCTTATTCCTTTGTTCTATAGCAAGAAATGGCACAATATATACTTTTTTCAAAAAGAATATAGTACCTTTCTTTTTCTTGGGCCTAACAAGGTGGACTTTTGAAGATCCTACTAAGGCTTCCTCTTTGCATGATTATTGAACCTGAAGGGCTCGTCTTGTAGTGCACATCTAGTTGTGCCCTCTGCATATGCGCCCTTTATCTTCGATTATCGCCAACAACACTCTGGAGAGAACCTAAGTCACATGGTTCAAGTTTCAATTCGAGTTTGGTGACCATAAAATTTGATTCAAATTCGAATTTACTTATGAGGTTCGGATAAGATTTACCATTAGATTTGTATGTATATATATTTCAATCTTTTTAATATATATATATATATATATATNTTTAAAATTCAATGAAATCTAACAAATTTCAAATCCTTTTGAGATTCAACTAGTTTCGAACCTCATTAATAAAATTTTCCAAAACTTGTGACTTAGGAGAGAGCATGATCACTAGTGGTATTGATCAAGTTCCTATTCATGGTCTATTGAGATCTTTTCTATTGCTTCTTTGAGTTGATTCACCAATGGACAATTTAACATATTTTGCACTATGATGTTGGTGCATTCTAGATGAAGTACATTAGACAATTCCATTCTTTAGTAGCTCCATTCACAAGTATAGCTTGTCCCCAAATTTATAATGTCAATAGACCAATGTGCCAACATCTTCACAAAAACCCTTGCTAGAGGCCACCTTCACCATCTTGTGGAATAGTATTGGTGTGGGAAATATGGCGTCCAAGGGTGTTAATATGTAATGTCTTCTATATGTGGCCCTTGTTTAGCATTAATAAGGAATGTGGATCTTGTAATGGAGTGTCTTCTCTTAGTGTCCCTCTTTTCAAATTAATGGTGGATATTCAAAAGAGGGGTACTCTTCATTTATGGCCACAACCAACCTTATATTGAGTAGGGTTTTTAAGCCCATGGGATTCTCATCTACAATGGACACTAAATTGACTTGGGTATTTATGCACCCACTCTCATTCTTGGCTATGAGATAACCTTATATTGATTTAGGTATTTATACAGTCACTCTTATTTGAGGCTATGGCCAACCTTATATTGAGATGGGTATTCATATACCACTCTCATTAGTGGCCACGATAAACCTTATAAATAGTTGGGTATTCATACAGCCACTCATTTTCGGTCATAGTTGACCTTATTTTGAGTTGGGTACATATACACCCACCCTCTACAATCATCATTTTTTCTATGTGGTTGTTGTTCATCATAAGGGGATGTTGAAAATGGTGTAAGCTTCAATTTCAACCATGGTTAACATTATATTGTAATCATTATTGTGATTTTAAAGGCTTGGATAAGGTCAACCTAGTCAATGCCTATTGGATAAATCACCCTAACCCCTTTTGTTGTGTACATATATAACAAATCCTATTTTAATTATTTGTAAGTTTTAAACCTATGCAGAGAAGCAAAGCATACAGATTATTTTAAGCAAAACAAAGATTACACCACAACATTCACACATAATACACAAATATTTACCCTGGAAACCCTTAACCATGAAAACCAACAAACCTTGGAGCCACACCTCATATTTTCTGATTATCATTATGAATCACTCACAATACAATATAGGTATTCCATAGCATCCAATGCTCTAATCCGTTAACCCAGATTAGAAATAGAACCCAATCCCTTAACCAATATTAAATTACATATTTTAGAAATTCCCTAAAATAGTCGAAAATAGCCCTTTTTTTCCCTCACATAAAAAATGGCCCTAACGACCATTTTCAATATTTTCTTTTGGAAGGGGGAGAGTGTCGACATGCCCCCCTCCCCTCTTAACCCCCCCTAAGCCAGGGCTATGCACCCAACACATATGACAAAACACTAGGTGAAGGGATCGTAAGGCGTGCCTCTAACAGGCACAACCCTCCCTGC
>LPNX010866173.1:332384-344980 GCA_001517045.1 Pseudotsuga menziesii
AGGCACAACCCTCCTTGCCCCCCCCCCCCACACAGATGTAAACAATATAACACATACCCAGCATTATTCACTCATCTGATTCTTTTTCATTATTATCTAAGTGATTTGACTAAGATAACCCTCAAGTGTCGTGATAAATTATGTTCATGGGTTTCTTTCTCTTTCTAACACACTTGTACTTGGGGGTTATTTCTCTATCAAGCGTTGCAACCCTCTTAGTTGATTTATGTTAAATAGTTGCACTTCCACTCTAGGTCACACATAATTGTACTCCACCATACTATCAAACAATTCAATAGATAACACATGCCAAGATGGCCCAAAGGTTAGATGTTCCCCCCACCCAACACAATGAAGCCTCCATCCAAAATTTCTTCCCCATTTTGAGACATCTGGTATGCAGGAGAACTATATAAAATTGAATCCAACCCTCCTGAATGGTTGGTTCCATGATGAGGTTTTTGTGGCATTACAGCTAAATGTGATGTTGCACATTCTGCGAACATCAAAAGCTAAACTAATGCTCATAATCACTCCAATAGAAACAACTCTGTTAATTTAATAAATATATGCACTCAATTTCATCGAGCAATAAAATAAACATCATAGCTAATAAAACACCAACATTTGGAGATGCATAGGGTATACAAAGTCAAAATTTTCATATACCAAGTCAAAATTTTCATGCAGAAAGATTAAACAAAGATGTGGGCTTAGAAACACAAATGAATGCTTGTTTAGTATGTTAATGCATTTGGAAAATAAAAGAGGCTTTTGACTTTCAAGTCTTAGGATGGATTTCCCTCCATCAATAACTAGTAGTTAAGGATAGACTACATGCAACAGGTTGACCATATGGACTTTGAATCATTTATAAAAAAATGAGACAATGAAATAGGACTTTAGTGTTATTGTGTTGCCGGTGTTTTCTGGGATTGGGTTGAATATGAATACGCAAATCTATTTGTGGGACCTCGACAATGGATATGATTAAATTTAGGGGACAAATGGATGACGCAAACACATGGCAAAGATATTGAGGATGCATTAAGGATAATTAACATATGCAAGAAACTTGGACGATACCCTTAACCCTCTACCTTTCTATCTATAGATAACTCCATTTTTTCTCTGTCTTGGAATATATTTTTACCCAATGATCCTGCAAATGATGAATAACTGTTGGTTATATTGAAATGAAGTGAGAATAGTCTATAGATTCTAGTATCTCTGCTATAGCATATGAGTAAAGCACATGCCACATAGCCAACCACACTTTCCACATTTTAACATATGATATTTTTATCTATACATTTTACCTTTATGAACTTATCTCTCTGTTGAGCTCCAACGAATAAGATCCTTTCTTTGTTTTCATTTGCAAAGAAATAAAAGAGACCTTGCTAGCTAGATTACCTCTTTCTAGCCACATCTACGTTGACACTATTTGGTTCTTATTAAGGAAGAGGTAAAGAGTGTTGTTCAATGCATAATCCAACATGTTCAATTTAAGAGAATTGGAAATTCAGAATCTAATAGAAGTTTTTGCTTTTAGAGCTAAGCTAGCCAATTAGTTCACAACCAGGATTAGTATATTAAGGAAAGCTACAGACTGCTTCAAATTAGAAGCAAAAGATGAAATCATGGCACGTGTAAGCCTAAGTTGGTTGAAGTTGTTATAGATGGCCTTTGACTCCTAACTCTAACAAGGAATGTAATCAATTTGTCTTTTTAATGTGAGATACTAAGAGTACATGCATGTCCCTAAAGGAAATAGAATTCTTGATCCAGATTTATGCAAGAATGCAACAAAATACACAAATAACCATAGAAACAAAGATGCTGCAGAAATAACACTTCATTTTATTAATCAAAGAACTAAAACTTGTTTACATACATAATGGAAATAAACTAGCAAGAGTGCTGGTAGCTTATCTCTGAGAAGATATGTGGCGGCTACATGCCTCTGAAATCTGTGTTACAATGAGGCTGGAAGGCCTATATATTATTGAGAAACAATGGAAACCCTACACATCCAAAAACCTAACCCTAGGAGGTGAAACGCCAGAATGTGGGCCCCGTTGGGTAATTTGGTACATCAATTTCCTGGGATCATAACTTTGGAATACTACCTCCATTTGACGCGCATGATACATCGTTAGAAATATCTATTCAAGGAACACATCCATAAATAACAAATATATGAAGTTTGGAACAGACTCATATTTTCTCGACCATTCGATGCCGAAAAAACGTCGTTTAGGCCCACAAAACAGCTCCAGAAGTTTAGGACCCGAAAACTGCCAAAAATAGTAAATTGTACTACAATTAAGGAAACTGGAAAACTAAAAGAAACAATGGTGGGGATCCAAGTGGATTAGGTGGGTGCAGGGATCAAGATTGAAGGGCTGGTCTTAATTTCATATTGAAGGTTATATATTCATGCAGCCCTTCATTGATGAAGGGCTTTCAAAAAGTTTACATTTTAAATGACATTAATAAATTAATTGTACATTTCATTTACTTGATGACAAAAATTAAAAACAATTTTTTTTTCAAAATGGGATTTTGTAAAATTGCACAAGTAAATGTATATCCCTGCCTACATTGTGTTCAATCTATTTGATTGAGGAATATGTCTACAATTGCTCAGTTGCTTTAAGGTTTATAATAAAAAAGGAACTCAGACAGATGGTCAAGCCGGATAGTACAATCTCTGGCTATAAATTTGGAAGTATGGATTGAGGACAAAAAAACGTGCTCACTTAAGAGACCATTCTTGATGGCGTTGAAGGAATTCAAAACAAGAGGCAGGCTCACTTAAGAGACCATTCTTGATGGCGTTGAAGGAATTCAAAACAAGAGGCAGCCTATGCTAGAACTCCGAAGTTTCAGTCATAAAATAAAATCTATAGGGGAAGCAGAAGCAACCAAAGCTTAATGTTTTGAGATTACTGTGATGGCATTGAAGGAATTCAAAACAAGAGGCAGCCTATGCTAGAACTCCGAAGCTTCAGTCATAAAATAAAATCTATAGGGGAAGCATAAGCAACCAAAGCTGAATGTTTTGAGATTACTGAGAAATTGATAAAGTATCGAAAAGATGCAGACATGAAGAATAAACAATGGAGGTTTTTGCACAGTCATCATCTGAAAGTTTCACAGGGCCAATTCAGAGAATTATCCTCTGAGAAATATAAAACTAAAGTCTTCAAAAAGTAATAGGTTGTCAACTAATGAACTTGTACTTGAATGCATGCACATCTCCGCCTTACAGTAACAGGAAAGGCAAATTTATATAAAATTACCTTGGCTGCCGGAGTTAGCCAATGAATCTAATGAGTTCTTCCTTTGCCGTTCATTGTGTCCCGCCGACCTTCTCCTGCAACTTCTCTCTGCGTCATCAAATTCTGCTATGCCATGGAATCTAGATAGGCACCACAACACCCAATTATTCATGTGTATTATCAAATTATATACTTAGTATGTATGGATCCATGTTGACCTACTCAGAAAAAAAAATAGTGAGGTGCAACCGTCTCCTGGTTAGTTACCTGCTACACTGCTAACAGAAGCGTTGCTCGGTACCAAGAACAATGACTTTGGGGGCTTTGGAATGCATTTCACAGACTTTATGTCTCTTGTGATATTCTTTTGCATTTGCCAACAATACGTTGCATCCTTCCACTTGACAACGACAACGGGGAGGTTGCGCGGTCGAAGCTGGCAAAGCCCTCGGCTTCTTATAAACGCAATCGCCAACGCTATTACCAGTGACTGGAATAATTACCTTAGCCCGATTCGCAGAGTCTCCAAAATGCTGCCGCTTTCCTAGCTTAAGGCACGTTAAGGAATCCCCTTGAACATCCTTGATGACAGTAATGTTATCTCTCATGGGACCCTCGTTAGCACTTTGATGACATTAATTCCTGGGGGAGGTTGCGCGGTCGAATGCCCCGCCGGATCGCATTGGATCTTCTCATTAATATGATATGAAATATATGATATAAAATATCTTAGAGGCTGGTACAGGTCGAAATCACAATGGCAAAAATTGTTGATGGGCAATTTTTAACTTAGCCCTTCTAGTGTAATTTTAATTTAAAACCTCCATTTTTTATTAAAATGACAAAAATTAAAAACCCCATTTTAAATGACGTGCAAATTTTGAATTCCCCTTCTTTGACGGCCTAGGAGCCCTTTGACGGGCACTGATGGCTTGAATTTTGATCCCTGGGTGGGTGGCCACCAATATCCTCCTGAATCATTCCTGCCCCCTTAGGAAGCAATGGTCCCCATTGCGTGGAGTTCCTCCCTTAGATGAGGAAACTTACGTTGAACTTGGTCCCTGGTGAGCCACTTTCCCTGGTGAAGGAGTTGGCTTGCTTTGACAACTCAATATAGCTGGCTCTTCTGCTGGCAGGTGTTCTTGATATGTGTGTCCATAATCTGATTAGTTGTGGCTTGTTCCATGCAGTCAGGGTTTAACTTTGTTGGTGTGAGTTGTTCTGCCACGCCTGATGTGTCTAGTAGAGGTGGAAAGCAGGGCCGAAGGCGGTCCACATTGAACACTGGGTGCAGACCAAGGAATGGTGGAATAATGAGCTCGAAGGCATTATCCCCGACAGCCTTGGTGATGGTGTATGGACCATATCGGAGTGGGCAAATATTGCGGTGGGGTCCAGCGAGGCGCTCCTTCTACAAATGTAGCCACACTTTGTTTCCCACCTAGAAGTTGTGTTGCACTCGATGCTGATCATGACGCTGCTTATACTTAGCATTGGACCTGTCCAATATGTCATGAACCTGTTGGAGAATGTGCTAAATGCGCTCAATGAAGCTGTTCGCCTTGGAAACTTTAGACTAGACATGAGCCGTATTAGCCTGAGTAGCTGCAAAAGGCATGGCTACGTTAATGGGACATAGTGGCTAGAATCCCAAGCCCACCTGAAAGGGGCTATGGTCGGTTGAGCTGTGGAGGGCCCAGTTATAGCTATGTTGTACATAGGGCAGGATCTCATCCCATGTGTGTGGATGCTTTGAGTTGTACATGCGTAAAATGTGTACGCTCATCCTGTTGACGACCTCTGTCTGGCCATCAATCTAGGGATGGAAAGCTGTGGACTTTGTGAGCTTGGTGTCTAGCATTGACCATAGGCTAGACTAGAATGTACTAAGGAACCTGCTATCCTGATCTGAGATTATAGACTGTGGGATCCCAAAGTGTACCCACACTCGTTCAAAGAAGAATTTAGTAGTGGCTTCTACTGTGATATTCTTCTTGCAAGCCGCCATTAGGCCATCTTTAAGAATCTGTCGACGACCACAAACACACAGTTGTTGCCATGCTCAGTAGAAGGAAGGCCCAACATGTAATCCATGGAGATGGATTCCCAAGGTCGACTAGGGGTAGGCAACATAGTATAGAGGCCTTGCTTCTTGATGGAGGGCTTGGCAATGGCACAGGCAATGTAGGATCGGATGTACTTCCCGACGTCCTGTTGATGGTTCGACCAATAGAAATACTTCTGTAGTACTGCCACTATTTTCTCAACCCCGAAATGCCCAATGACCCGAATGTAGTGCGCTTCCCAAATCATCTTAGCACGCTCGCTTAAAGGAACACAAAGGTGTCCCATGTGACATAGTAGTGCATCCTGGAGGTGAAAATTTGGAACTTGGTTTCCCTCCAAGAGCATCCTGTATGTGTGGCTGAATTCTGGATTGCTATGGTATAGAAGCAACCAATTAGAAGTCTCATGCCCACAAGAGTTGAGCATGGTGGTTATCGCCATGATCGGTGGTCGGCTGAGGCAGTCTGCAACATTGTTGGTGCTTCCCTTCTTGTACTTGATGTTCAAATGAAACTGTTCTAGATATGTGGACAACTTCTGATGGCAATCATTTTGTAACTTCCCTTGTGTCTGTATGAACTGCAGGGGTCGGTGGTCTGTGTGGATGATCGTTTCCTTCCGAAAATGTAATGCTTCCATTGTCGGCAAGCCTGTAAAATGGAATACATCTCTTGTCATAAGTGGGATATTTGCGGACTGTGTCAGACAGTGTCTCACTGTGATATGCCACTTGGATTCCCTTGTTGAGTAAGGACTGCCCCAATAGCAGAGTCAGAGGCATCTGTCTCAATCTCAAATGGTTGTTACAAGTCTGGTAATGTGAGCATTGGGGCACAATAGAGGCAATGTTTCAATTCTGTGAACGCCTTCTATTGAGTTTCTGACCAGAAGTGTTTTGGTTTCACTCCTCCCTTGGTGACTTGACTCAAGGGCCAAGTGATATGAGAGAATCCCAACACGAACCTGCGGTAGAAATTAGCAAGACCCAAAAAGCTATGAAGCTTTGTTAGAGTAGTTGGGGCTGGCCAATCCTGAATGACTTGGATCTTGGTTGGATCCACATGTATCCCACACTCATCAATAATGTATCCCAGATATTGAACCTGGGTCATGCCAAAAGTGCACTTGTCCAAATTGGCACACAACTTGTGCTTCCGCAGTGTTTGGAGGACCTGTCGAATGTGGTGGAGGTGCTCTTCCCAAGTCTGGCTGAATATCAGGATGTCATCCAAGTACACTAATACAATGAGTTGGTGAATGGCTATAAGATGTCATCCACCAGTCTCATGAAGGTCGCGGGAGCATTCGTCAGCCCGAAAAGGCATGACCAACCATTCGAAAAGGCCCTCCTTGGCTTTGAAGGCAGTTTTCCACACATCGATCGGTTCGATTGATACTTGGTGATACCTAGAATTTAAGTCGATCTTGCTAAAATATTTCACCCCTTTAAGCTGGTCCAAGAGGTCATCAATCCATGGGATCGGGTACCTATTCTGGACAGTGATCTTGTTCAGTGCCCGATAGTCAATACAGAGTCTCCAAGTCCCATCCTTCTTCTGTACCAACACGATCGGGCTCCCACAGAGCGATGAACTTGGCCGGATGTGACCCTTCTGTAGCAGCTCCTGAATTTTCCTCTTGATTTCATCATTCTCCAGAACAGAACGTTGATAGATCAGTCCATTGGGCAGTGGTGCACCTGGGGTCAGATTGATGGGGTGCTTGACCTGACACTGCAGAGGCACCCCTATGGGTGAGGTGAATATGTCCCAGTACTCCACCACGACCTTGTCCATTTGTTGTTGTCATGCGAAGGGGCCATGTCTGGTGGTTGTGGCCACGATCTTCTTCTTTCCCTGAGGGCAGATCATCAAGAAAACAAATTTCCCAGTTTTGGAAATGAGCTTACTGCATTGTTTTGCAGTAACCAAAGAGATAGTGGCAGGAGGCGGTACCTCTGGTATCATGTACAACTTATTTCCCAAAGTAACAATAATAGTGCGAGGCCGGGACTCATACACAACATGTCACTTCCATAAGTATGGTTGACCTAATAATACATCACAAACATCAAGAGGAGCAATATCACATAATACCTCATCGGTGAAGGCTTGATGTTGTAGGGAAGGCGGCACTGCTGGTTGATGCGGAGATCTCATCCTTGGTGAAGCCACCCGATGGTATACAGCTGTGGGTGTGCTGTGGTCGGCAAGCCCAACCGCTTCACGACCTCTACTGTAATGAGGTTCTCTTGGCTCCCACTATCGACAATGAACTGTAACGAGGAACCCTTTACCCACATCTGGGAGTGGAAAAGACGCTCCTCCTCCTCTGAATCTTTTGGTTCTTCCTTTTGGATCTTCGTGGTGGCAACGATGGCGTTGGGCTCTGCATTGATAATATTCTTCCCTCTGTCATTCCCCTTCTCGGGTTCTAATTTAGTGTCAGAGTATGCATTTGATTCAGAAGCCTTTATCTCGGCCACCAGTGACTGCTTGGCCCGACACTCACTTGTGTTGTGAGTGGGACTCTTATGGAATTCGCACCACTTTCCCGCTTCCTTCTTCGGCTTCGCAATGTTGCTCTTTGCTTACAGCTTTGGCAAGGTCATGAGTTTCCATGCCTTGGCTATGTCCTTGGTTCTGCGGTTTGGGGGCACCTTTCGCTTGCTTCTGATTCGCAGATCCAAAGTCTCGCTTTTTCTGTTTGAATTTTTGCTTAATTTTGGCAGCATACCGGTATGCTATACCAAGCGAGGAGATGTCGAGGAACTCCATTTCCTCCTAAATGTATCTGTGTAGAAAATTGCGGTACTTCAGCACCAAATGTTTCTTTGAATCTTTGATACCCAACTTGGTCCGCAGGGTATGGAATAGATTCATCAGTTCATGCACATCTTGATCTCTTTGCTGCCGCATCGTAGTCCATTGTATGTACTTGTCCTCATAGCTCCCCATAGAATAATATTGTTCCTTTATGGCATCTCGGAAAGAATTCCAAGTGGGTACAACCGAGAACAGAGAGGGTTCCTCCTCGTCCTTTCTCTCACAGTAGGTTTCCCACCAGTCCTTGACATGGGGGGCGGCTTTGAGTAGTGAAAAAGTAATCTTTTCCCGGTCGAAAAAGTCATGAACCGAGAAATATCCTTCTAATAGATTCAACCATCTATCTATGACGTCTGCATCTATTCGGCCATCAAATATGGGAATGTCAAAGTTTACTTGTACCTTGAAGGGGGTTGCACCTCCAGAGTGGCTGCTAGATGCAGATGCGCCGCTAGTGGGAAGTCGTTGAAGGATCTGGGTGAAGTTATCCATCATTGCGTTCCTTTGTTTTTTAAGGGCCTCCTTGAGCAACATTTTGATAGGATATTCTGTGCCCTTGTCTTTCTTTTCGTCCACAATGGGCGGCCATCATTATTTGCGAAGCAGATCTTGCAAAGGTTCAACCAGATCCAGTCCTAACTCTTTATACCCCGCCCTCGTTGGGGACATGCAAAGAATGATCAAGAAAGAGCAGATTGCTCTGATACCACTGATCCGGATTTATGCAGGAACGCAACAGAATACACAAATAACCATAGAAACAAAGATGCAGTGGAAATAACACTTCATTTCATTAATCAAAGAACTAAAACTTGTTTACATACAAAATGGAAATAAACTAGCTAGAGTGCTGGTAGCTTATCTCTGAGAAGAGATGTGGCGGCTACATGCCTCTAAAATCTGTGTTACAATGAGGCTCGAAGGCCTATATATTATTGAGAAATAATGGAAACCCTACACATCCAAAAACCTAACTCTAGGAGGTGAAACGCCAGAATGTAATTTGGTACATCAATTTCCTGGGGTCATAACTTTGGCATACTACCTCTGTTTGACGCGCATGATACACCGTTAGAAATATATATTCAAGGACTACATCCATAAATGACAAATATCAAGTTTGGAATGGACTCATATTTGCTCGACCATTCGATGCCGAAAAAACGTCGTTTAGGGCCTAAAAACGGCTCCGGAAGTTTAGGACCCGAAAACTGCCAAAAATAGTAAATTGTACTACAATTAAGGAAACTGGAAAACTGAAAGAAACAATGGTGGGGGTCCAAGTGGAATAGGTGGGTGGCCACCAATATCCTCCTGGATCACTTCTTGAATAACCCAATTTTGAATATGTTACATCTCTCCCTTAGCACCACCAATAATCTCCTCATAAACATACGCCATCCTTGAAATGATGATAGTGGTTGGTATCCCTTACAATAATTTTTCATTTAGAAAATTTGGAGATGAAATAGGTAACATTGTGGAAATCAACATGTAAACAAAGGTTCTTGATTATTCTAATAGTTGTCCTAGGGGATATGGTGATAAGACTGAAGGAAATGGCCAACCTCTCACTATGATGATATAGAGACCATTCCTTTTATTCCTTCTCCATGTTATGTATGCAATACAAAACTTGGGTCAAGTATATATCCTGTTTCTTTGATCTACTTGGTTAGATCTCATAGTTTTGCATAGATTTATTCACTTTGTGGGTGAGATTTGTCTTCTATGACAATTGTGCAAGGAGTTTTTGATTTCAATATGGTTGTGACTTGGATCTTTCTTGACCTCCCTAATCTTGCTTTTAATCTTTTCCACATCATCCCACCTACCTGCTACTACATATATATTTGACAATGACACATATGTTGTAGAAGCTCATGGTTCCAACTCAAAAAGGTTCTCTGCAACACACTTTATAATATCAACATTATTATATATTCTACAGGCACCAAATAAGGTTCCCCACACCAAAGCATCTGGCTCAAAAGCCATTTTGTTGATAAAATCCTTAGCTTCATGAAGACACCCTGCATGGACAAGAAGATAAACCATGCATGAATAATGCTCTATTGTTGGTTTAATACCATAATATCGACTTATGAAATCAAAGAAATGACAATCTTCATTCAATAGGTTGACATGACTACATGCAAAGAGCACATTAATGAACATAATGCGACGGGGATGAATGCCTACTGATTGCATTTTCTCAAAAAGTTGAATGGATTTTATGCCATGCCCATGTTGAGCATAACATGTTATCATTGCATTCCATGAGACTATGCTCCCACACTTATCATACATGTCAACAAGGGCACTCCCTGCCAAAAATATGAATCGAGTCCATGTTTGAGGATATGTGCATGGATGTGCCTGCCTCACTCCAAAAACACTAAGTTGGAAGATGCCTTGAGGACACTAGAGAAGGTTTACTGATTTGAATCAATTCTTGCTTCTTGTATTTGGTAGAAGAGCTTTAAATCATCCTTACTATAACCATTTCGGGCATATATTGAAACCATTGTAGTTCACGAGACAACATCCCATTCAAGAGTTTGATCAAACACTTTGCATGAATTTCATATGTCCCCATAGTTGACATACATGTCAACAATGACATTGCTAACACATATATTTGATTCAAGTCCTACTTTGATGATGTGGGCATGACCTCCCTTATCCAATTCAAGAACTACAAGACTGTCACATGCACTTAAAAAACTTGTCAAGGTGAACTGGTTTGGTTTGGTTTTATACCCACCTAAAGCGTTGTTTGAAGAGTTGAAGTGCCTCTTCCTTGTGCCCATTTTGGACATATATTGCTATCATTGTAGTCCAATAAACCACGTTCTTCTTAGGCATTTTAAACCATTTGCATTCTTCCTTCACACTTCCACACTTGGCATACATATCAATAAGGGAACTACCAACAACAGTGTCTGACTCAAGCCCATTTCTTATAATGCATGCATGGACAATCCTGCCCTATTTCATAGTTGACATGCTCCTACATACTCTTAGAACATTGTTGAAAGTATAATGGTTGTGCTTAAATCCTAGTTGTTGCATTTTATGAATGTCTAGAGCTAGCTTGCAAAAACCATTATGTACATAGCCTGCAATCATTGTATTCAACAATACCAAGTTTTTTTTCCAGGTTTTCCATCAAACAATTTCCATGCTTCTTATATGCATACACATTTATTATATGTGTCAACAAGAGCACTGGCTATTGTTATATGCATTTCATGTCCAGTTTTAGTGACATGGGCATGGACTTGTTTGTAATTTTCCATACCTATTATATTTGCACAATCCTTGATAACATTTATAAAGGTATACTGGTTTGGCTTCATGGTTGTATCTTCCATCTCACAAAAGAGTTTCAGGGATTCATGCCCACATCCATTATGCACATATCCTAAAATTGTTGTAGTCCATGAGACCACATCTAAGTGAGGTATCCTTTCAAACACTAGAGAAGTAGTCTCCACATTCCCACATTTTGCATACATGTTAACAAGGCTACTAGCCACACATATTTCTGACTCCAAACCAACTTTAATAAGCCAGGCATGGATTTGTTTGCCCCATTCTAGAGCTAACATGCTACTAGAACTGTTAAGAAACTGGAAAAGGTGACCGATTTGGTCTCATGCCATCTTGTTTCATTGTGCGAAATATTTTAACAACATCCTCGCTATGCCCATTAAGCACATATCTTGCAATCATGTCACTCCATACAACAATATCTAAATAAGGCATTCCATTGAATAACTTGTGTGCATCCTATGCACTTGCACATTTGCAATATATATATCAATAAGTACGCTCCCCACAAATACCTATTAGATTTTAGATCTATTTGACAAGTCTAAGCGAAAATCAAGACACAAGTATTACGTACCTTGCTAGTAAAGTGTGTTGCTGCAGAATTCAAGTTCCTATTTCGATGTTCCCGTGCATGCAAATTTGTGGAAAGAAATGGTAAAACGATATCTATGCTGATATTCATAGATACCACCACAACCACAAGGATTCCCTAGCTGAACTAGATTCTTTAGATACCACCGCAACGATAGGGATGCCTTGGCTGGAGATGTCTGCTTTGCAAAAGACACACACAATTTCATTGAGGAAAAAAGGCCAGGTTGAACCACTTGTTCTTGTATGCTACACATCAAAATACCTTCCCCCTCTAAGCATTGGTGCCAAAACCCCCAATCTCTGTGTAATTTGGTGGAAAATAGGATTTGTTTCCCCTTGCATTGTCGCCCAAACCCCCCAATCTCTGTGTAGTTTGGTAGAAAATATAATTTGGTTTATTTTTAATTAGTTTGGTTTAATTATATATATATATATATATATATATATATATATATATATATATAATAGACTTAAAAAAAAGGTG
>LPNX010866173.1:345157-380924 GCA_001517045.1 Pseudotsuga menziesii
CAACATGAGAATCAAGGTATGGCTAGATTACATAATCCACTCATTTATTACAAAGGGGATCAACAAGAGCAATATGTCACTTACAAGAATTGAAACTGGGGTGGGGTGGGTAACGATCATTCCACCCAACCACCCAAGCTACATCCGATGGACACATATATAAATATAGACTTTATATATTAGTAGTTTAATTTTTTAATGTATTATAAAATTATTTTTATATGAATATATATTTTATATATACTGTAGATACTGAATATATTTTAATTAATGAGGTATTATGGGTAATCTTGGATTTTACATGTAATTTGCCAAGAGTTTTACATTAATGATACATAAAAATGCATAATAAAATTGGCTATTCTTAATCATTTAAATGATTCAATTGGGATGATATTCATTCGCCCATCCAAATGTTTGCAATGGAGCCTCATTATTTCTATAAAATGAAAATGAAACAAATACTTACCATTTCTATAAAATGAAAATGAAACTAATCAATGAATAAACACTACATAGTACACACATTTTTTTACATTTTTGTAAATATAAATTGTAGATGAATAAACAAAAGCTACTAAGTCAATTTTTTTAATATGATCTAATTGTACAATAAAAAACTAAAACACAATGAGGAGTAATGGTGGTAAATGTTTAAGACCAAACATGTTTCATTCAAAACACTAGATCAAATTTGAATGGGGGTAGGGTATATTGTACATCTTTGTAAACTAAGCGCTCAAATCACTACACATAACCTTTTTCCAAAAACAAACAGGTAACATATATCAATTTGGTGATGTTGAATCATGGGAAATTATGACATTGGTTGAAGACAAAATGAACAACTCAGCCACCTCTAAGCAATCCATTTTTCCTTCCACACTGCAATTTTTATTTAGTTCTCTTGTAGTCATGCACCTACACACATTTGACATAGGCATCAAACATTACTACCATATTTTATCTTTCCAACTCCTTTTGGTGCATGTCAAAACTAGTATTAGATTCTTTGTCGACTTAAAAATCTGCAAAAACATCCATTTATGGACATAAGTTTCTTCTTGCATAGCCTTTATTGTCCCATCAATTGTATTTTTTTTTTTACAATTTTGTGGATTTTAACACTGCAACGATCTCTAAATTCATCTGCAACGTTAAAATTTACAAAATTGTATTTTTTTTACAATTTCGTAAATTTTCACGCTATAGATGGATTTAGGGACCCCCTTAGTCATTGCAAACTAATAATGTTTATTACGTCAATTACAATATTGACATATCTCGAGACGTATAGAAACATGTTATATATAATTATAAAGTCCTATATTATATTATATATAGACACTCTTAATTTGTGTATGATGAATAAGGAATTTTTTTATAATTATGATATCTTATATAATTATTACGTCCTCAACATGGACTATATAGTTATCGCGCAAAGCGATTAATCACTCCGTACATGCAATACGATATATATATATATTTTGCGGTTGAACTTTGGTGGATTGTTTTTTAATTTAACATAAGGGAAAAATTGATGGTTGTATGTGAACATAGAGGTTGGGAAAGCTAGGAACTCTTACCCATTGATTTTTTTACTCACAAATTCTTGAGAATACATAATTTAAGCTATAGGAGGTACTCCATTGGAATCTTACTGCACACATTGGTAAACACTGTAAGGGTTGGATTTCTTAAGGGAACTATGGATCAATGAAGGGGGGTGCCTTTCCTGTGTTGTGTGGGGCAATTGGAAGGAGTGCCATGGATCTGATGGTTGAGTGAGATACCTATAGATCTCTATATGAGTTTTTGGCTAAGCATAGAGAGTAGAATGAGCTATGGGATGAGAGAGAGAGATGCTTGTAGGTGTTTCCTTTTCCCTGGTAGCCTCATATCCCAGCTTAGGGGTGGCCTCTTAATACAAATAGTATATGCTGGACAGAGTGCCTATGGTTGGGTGGAAAATCGCTCTTACACAACTAGTTGCTTGGATATTCTTTGTTAAAGATAAGTATTATGTATGTATCTAATGTGCATTGATATTTATTTATATGCCTGTGATAATTATGCTTGTAATTGCATGTTGTGTGTGTTTCGATTGAGTTTATTTCCATTGTGTGTTTTTATTTACATATCTGCACATGCATTTTAGTTTTTATAAATTAGCAATTATGGTTATGGGGAAAAATTTAAAGGCCTTGATTTAGTTAATGTCCCCTCCCATTGGTCGGATTGAGGGATGGGGATGTTACAAAGGGGTATCATAGCTTCTGGTTGTAACATTGGAGTTGTATGGGACATAATGCACATTTATAGGAAAAAATATGAGTTGCAGATGAAAGACACCTATGAGAGTTCATGGTTTTAATTGTCAGATGACATTCTAACCAAGCCATGGGTTAGATATGTGGTTTACCAGTGTGAGAGGTGGACAGTTTAAAGGAAATTTTCAAAATTCGCAGATTTGTAGTGAAATGGATGGTTCTATGGAAGTGAGTTCTATTAAAACGAATAAGGGGTCAGCCATAATATCGAATTAATCCCTTTAGTACCAAATTGATTTTTTGTATAATTTCAAAATTCTAAGAAAAATGGACATTTTAAGGTGGGTCCCACTCATGCCACATGGACGGGTGACATAGAGGAGCCACATGGGCTCGAGGTATGATGTGTACCAACCACATCATCTTCCAAGTGCTAAAATCCAACCTAGGGCCTAGTAAGAATTTTGCACCCAAGTGCTAGACCCAACATACAAGGTGACCAAAGGAAAGGAACCAAGGGCTACGAAGATGGAGATCTGACCGTTGGAAGACATGGCAGATCAATGGTTGCAATTGATAACACATGAGAAACTAACATGCTAGTTAATAGAAGGCATGCAAGATATAACCATTGGATTATGAGGTATATCGATGGCTAGGGCTCATAACATGCTGACAACTTACACAATGGTTAAGAGTGGGCAGATGATATATGTCTCTCAGATGAAAAGGTGTATCATTGTTTGTGGATCATAGTGTGTTGATAATGTGTTCGTGGTTTAATAGGGGGCAAACGAGCCATTGGGACAAAACCGCTTGAAGCACGTGTCATCTTTTGATTGACAACGAATCCCTATGAGATTTTCCAAAACCACTTTTGTTGAGAGTCATTACCACTTTTGCTAACAAGAAAACTCCCAATGCGATTATTCCCAAGGCTAGGCAGTGTCTTGGCTTGGCAGATGGTGGAAGGAGACCTAGTTGTGCCATGTGGTGATGGGTCGGACCTATTTGACACCTTAATAAGCACGTGGCATGGCATGTCATCACCCTTTCCAGGTCAACAGGAACTATTGTCAATATTATGCACCAGATCATCCAAAAAATCAAATGATTAAAAAAAATGAGGGTGTTTCCCTCGACCCTCCGCGTAGTGGCAGGGAGGCTGCAAGGGGGCAAGCCCCCTTGATCCCCATTTTTTTAAATCTATAAATTTGGCTATGGATTTTAACTGCAGCTACTGAAGCAACATAAAATTGGGCATATCATAGATTATGAGGGGGCATTATAGAACTGCAAAAATTTATGTCTGGAGAAAGTGGAAAAAGATAAAAGTAGTAAATTCCAAAACCCTATAGCAGTTGAGTAGAGCATCAAATCATGGAGAGGAAAGTTGTTGAGTAATCCTCGTGATATGTATTATTTGGGCCAATAGATAAGTTGTTCTAGTTCTCCATAAATTTTCTTCTACCGATGTCTGAAGTCGACCTCTGAAGTTAAATGAAACTACGGGTAAAGTGTAGGAAATTGGGCAAATTTGACAATTTTAAAGGACTATAAATTTTTGCTTAGAAATCATAATTGGACATACTTATAATCACTGGAAATATTATCCATAGTGGAACAATTGTGCAGAGTCAAATTTTGAATTGTTGATATGAATATTTCCATAATTTGATAAGAAAAGTGTTGATAGCCATAATTTGACATAAATTGCAAATATAGGTATTTTCTAGAATTCATGAAAAAATTGATTTTTGATTTTATTGGGATGTAGTAAATCTAAAAAATGTGTTTATATGAACACTTTTGTAGATTCATGAATATATTAGAGACAATGAAGGTTCATCATTCAATATAGTTCAGTTTGGAAACCTTTGGTCTTGGTTGGGCCAAGAGAATCATCATCATGCATGATGCATAGGATCCCTTTGAAGCTAAGACAAATTCCATGGGAGAGAATATATATATTGATAATGCAGAGACATAATGTAATGGTAGGAGAAACCAACTGTCTCCCTCAGACCATGAGGAGCATAAGGGTGGAACCACAAAGTTGTAGAGCAGACAATGAAAGGCTCATTAGAGCTCAGGAAGAACATAATCAACTAAATGAAACTATGCTTAAAAGTATTACAAACATTCAAATGAAGATTAACTTTGGACATCACTCTGAAAATCAGGAAAGGAATGGGAGTATCTCAAGGAGGCACTCTCACAAGAGGTCCCATAGTTCGAGAAGAGTTTCTAGAGATAAGACAAATACTTCTAGAATCTCTTCTAGTAAGTCATCTGACTCTAAATATTCCATCGAAGGATCAAACTCTTCATCTCATAGGAAGAAGAGAAAGAGGTATTCCAAGAACAACTTACATGGAGAACTTAGGAAGGCCAAGCCACCTACATTTGATGGCGAGGTTAAATTTTGTAAAGAAGTCGAGGCTTGGCTTCTTGGGATGAGGAAGTATTTCCAAGTTCATGACTACTCAAGAAATATGGATGCAAGAGTGGTTATATTCAATCTAAATGGAAGAGCATCTATTTTGTGGGATCACCTCAGGAAAATTAAGGAGATCAATAAAAGGAACATTGTGTGGAAGCAATCCAATAAATACTTCAAGCAAAAGTGTCTCTTTGATATGTACTATGATGGCAAACTTAAAGAATCCCATGAGTTGATTTTTTTCCAAATAACTATGGAATAATATGCAAATAAATTCTTGGTGCTTCTAGGATATGTCAAGTACATCAAGGATGATAAGGTGAAAATTCAACATTTTCAAAGTGGTCTTCCTTAGTCATACAAAGATAGAATTGAGTTTGAAGAGCCTCAAACTCTAGTTGAGACCATAATAAAGGTCAAGTATTTTTATGATCAAAGTAAAAGAAAGCCAGAATCCCATAAGGCATGGAAAAACAAGAAAAATGAAAAGTTTGACCAAAGACAAAAGGGGTTCAAGCTTCCTCATTTCAGAAATCAGCTAAGGAAGCCACTATAGGGTCTGAAAAATCCAACTAGTATGATGGTAGACAAGCCAAAAGAGCCACTTCGATGTTGGGGATGTGAAGAGGACATTTTTCCTAGAAATTGTACACATTGGAATGGGAGTGCAAAATAGGTTCACAACATGTAGGAAGCTGAAACTATGGGTCAAGTGGAAAGGACTGTCTGTAGCATTTATGAAGCACTGGAGGACTTCCAAACATACCACCAATCAAATATGGTTGAAGTTGAAGATAATAATTCTAAGAAAACTATTTCTATTTTGATTGACCCTAGATCTACTCAGTTATATCATTCCTAAAATTGTTGAGAATAGTGCTTTTAAGAAAACCAAGCATAGTAAATCATGGTTGGTCTAATTAGCCACAAGAACCAAGAGAAAAACTAGTGAAATGGTGGAGCAATGTCCATTAGAAAAATGGTTAGACTGCTCACTTGTGCAAATTTAAATATTTTTCCACTTGGTTCATATGACATTCTCATTGGAATGGACTAGTTGGAAGCATATAGAGTTAAATTTGACGGCAACAACAAAACTTTTGAATGCATTGATGAGGAAGGAAACTCAAGGGTTGTAAAAGGCATTCCAAAGGTAGTTTCTGTTAGGAAAATTTCATCCATGTAGTTGAAGATGTTTTGTAGGAAAGGTTGTCAATTGTATGCAAACCACATTTTAAATAAAATGGAAAATGAAATTCCTAAATTGGAAGACTATCGTGTGCTACAAGAATTCAAGGATGTGTTCCCCAATGAACTGCCAGGACTTACTCCAAAGAGGGACATTGATTTCACAATTGATATTGTTCTAGGAGATGCACCCGTGTCTAAGACACGTTACAAAATGAGTGCACCCAAATTATTAGAGATAAAAATGTAATTACAAGAATTTGTTGGAAAATAAGTACATAAGGCCAAGTGTGTCTCCATGGGGAGCACCCGTATTGTTTGTGAAAAAGAAAGATGGAACACTCAGGTTATGTATTGATTATAGGAAGATGAATAAAGTGACACTGAAAAACAAGTACCCATCATGCCTCGAATTGATGACCTTTTTATCAAATGAGAGGGTCAAAGGTATTTTCAAAAATTGACTTGAGATTTGGTTACCATCAGGTGAGAATTAAGGAAGAAGACATGCACAAAAAACCCTTTAGAACAAGGTATCTACACTATGAATTTTTAGTGGTGCCATTTGGTCTCAGTAATGCACCAACTACCTTCACGTGTCTTATGAATAACGTTTTCAACAAGTATTTGGACAAGTTTTTTCTTGTTTTTCTAGATGACATTCTTATTTACTCTAAGAATGAATAGGAGCATGAAGAAAATTTGATAATGGATTTTCAATTGCTAAGGGAGCATAAGTCGTATGCAAAGCTAAGCAAATGTGACTTTTACAAAAATAAAATTCATTATTTGGGTCACATTATTTTAGAGGAAGGAATATCAGTGGTTCTGGAAAATGTTGAAGCCATTATGAATTGGACAACTCCAAAGAATGTAACATATGTGAGATATTTTATGGGTCTTGCTGGTTATTACAAAAGGTTCATTAAAATATTCTCCAAAGTTGCACACCCAATCACTACTTTGAAAAAGAAGGGAATACAATTTGAATGGAAACATAAATGTGAAGAAAGCTTCCAGCTGTTGAAGAAGCTTCTCACAAGTGCTTCGATGCTGAAAATTGTAGACGTAGAAAAAGACTTCGTGGTGGTGTATAGATGATTGTAAATAGGGACTTGGAGGATTTCTTTTGCAAGACAATCATGTGGTGTGTTATGAATCTAGAAAATTGAAAGAACATGAAAATAACTATGCTACCCATGATATGGAACTTGCGGCCATAGTGCACACTTTAAAAATGTGGAGGCACTATGTAATGGGCATAAAATTTGAGCTCAGGATAGACCACTGTGTTATGAAATATTTATTTGAGAAACTAGCATTAAATGTCGGGCAAGCTAGAAGGCTGGATTTTTTATGTGAATTTGATTTTGAAATCAAACACATAAAATGTAAGGAAAATAAAGTGGATGATGCACTTAGCAGAAAGGCGCATGAAATGCATGTGGAAGCCATAATTACTTGCTAATAAGATTTAAGATAGTAGATTATTAATTAATTTGCTGAAGATGAATTGTATTTGCAAATAAAAGATAAATTATAGAAGCATAAT
Source organism: Pseudotsuga menziesii (assembly GCA_001517045.1). Taxonomy (NCBI): domain Eukaryota; kingdom Viridiplantae; phylum Streptophyta; class Pinopsida; order Pinales; family Pinaceae; genus Pseudotsuga; species Pseudotsuga menziesii. Next base: position 352,614 of record LPNX010866173.1, read on the forward strand.
TAATAAAATAGGTATGTTGGTTACCATGTGAAAGAGGATGCAATTCTTATTTATAAAAATAGAATTTATATTCTGAATGTGGCAGATTTGAGGAATATTGATATGGATGAAATCCATAAAATGCCATATTTTGGTCACCCAAGATACCAGAAAACAATTTCTACAGGAAACATTATTTTGCCCAAGGATGAAAAAGGATATTGCTGAGTATATCTCAAGATGTATGAAACGCCAACAAGTGAAATATGAGCATCAACACCTAGCATGTTTATTGCATCCTTTTCCAATTCTGAAATGGAAATGGGAAGTAATTTAGATGGAATTTATTATAGGTTTAGCAATGATTGCGAGACAACATGATTCCATCATGGTTGTGGTGGATAAATTGTCAAAAGCATCACATTGTATATTAGTTAAATCCACATATAAAACAAATGCCATTGCAAATATTTCATGAAGGAAATTTTTAGATTGCATAAGATGCATAAGGCAATAATTTCAGACAGGGATACCAAATTTACTTCAAATTTATGGAAAAGTCTTTTTGTAGATTTGGGTACACAACTAAATTTTAGTGTTTCCTACCATCCATATACAAATGGAAAAGCTGAAATAGTAAATCAAGTTCTTGAAGATATTCTTCAAATGTATGTGATGCACAAACCATCCAAGTGGGAAGATTATCTTCACCTGGTGGATTTTGCATATAACAATGGGCAGCGAGCTTCATTGGGCATGAGTCCATTTGAGGCTTTGTATGTAAAAAAGTGTAGGACACCAGTGACATGGGATAATCCAGTAAACATAATTATACTTGGGCCATAATTACTTAAAGAAATGGAACATGAAGTTGCAAAAACTAGGCAGAATTTATAGGTATCCCAAGATAGACAAAACACTATGCAGATACAAATATAGTGCATAGGGGATTCAGCGTTGGGGATCGTGTTTACCTTATAGTGATGCCAAGGAAGAGTTCCTTAAAGCTTAGAAGTTGTGCCAAATTGTCCCCAAGATATTGTGGACCATTTTAAGTGCTTGAATGGATAGGGCTAGTTGCATATAGAATTGCATTTCTTGCTAATACTAGAGCTCATAATTTTTTTCATGTTTCTTTGCTTAAAAAATATGTACATGATCCTAACCATGTGATTGATTGGGATGCGATTCAGGTGGAACCCGAGGGAGAGTTCCAAATAAAGCCACTATGCATCCTAAACAAGAAGGTAACATTGCCTCGGAACTGACCCATCGAACAGGTAAAGGTGCAATGGAAGCAGTTCGCTTTTGATGAAGCTACGTGGGAGTTGGAGGATGCCATGGAAAAGGCATACCCATTTTTGTTCTAATTTTGAGCAAACATCGGACGATGTTATTCCAATTGGTAGGGGATTGTAATATCCTCAGGTTTGACTGGGAATGCATTTAATCAAAATAATCTAAAATATGTAAATATGCTAGCATAGATTCATAGTGCAGAGCTCAAGGCCAAGGCTTGACTAGTGAATGGATAAGCATGTATGATGTATATATTTTTATTTGGACCATATTGTTGGTTTATCATGCCAATTCGAAAAATATGTAAAAATAACGTTGGGAAATAATAAAATGGTCCAATATGGTTCTGTAAAGAGCACTAGAGGGGTTATGATTCCTCCAGAGGTGAAGAGGAAAGGGGGTATATGGGAAAATAAATCCTATGTTTCCAAGTGTAAACCTTAGAACTCATCCAAAATTCTTCCATGCACTTTAAATGATGAATTACTTCATCTTGACTATTAAACCCAATCATTGAATGCACATGTGAGTTGGTGGGAAAAGTCACTTCATGTAGTTATTAAAGCATGGGGGTGGTGGCAGTATTGTCAGTTGTCAGGAGTCCTTTTCTTGTATAGTTAGAATATATAGCAATTGTCTTTTCACCCTAATCTCATTTCCCTTGGAGTCAACACTCTTTGGATCATTCTTTCATGCATACTTCTACAATACATAGAGTTTTGATATTGTTGTTCATGTCCATTACCAGACTGTGGTTTAACGCATAAATTCAAATTTAGAGAGGGATATGCAATTTTGAAGCGAAATATTGATGGGTGTAGGTGAGCATAGAGGTTGGGAAAGCTAAGAATCCTTACCCATTGAGTTTTGCTACTAACTGATGCTTGGGAATCCATAATTTATGATATAGGAGGTTATCCAACACCATACAATAGATTGGACTCTTATTCCACAAACTGGTACTATAAGGGTTGGATTTCCTGAGGGAACTATGTATCAGTGAAGGGGAATGTCTTCCTTGTGTTGTGTGGGGAAGTTGGAAGAAGTGCCATGGTTGTGATGGCTGAGTTAAATCCCTTTAGAGATATGTATAAGTTTTTGGCTAAGCATAGAGAGAAAAGCGGGTTGTGGGTTGAGAGAGAGAATCCTGCAGGTGGCCTCATATCCCATCTTAGGGGTGTCCTCACAGTAGAAATAATATATTTTGGATAGAGTTCCTACGGTTGGGTGGAAAATCCCTCTTACATAGACAATTGCTTGGATCTTTTTGTTGAAGATAAGTATTATGTTTGTATCTGATGTGCAATGATATTTATTTATATGCCTTTGATAATTATGCTTATAATACATGTTGTATGTGTATGGATTGATTTTATTTCCGTTGTGTGTTTTTAGTTACGTATTTGCACATGCATTTTAGATGTTATGAATTCATAATTATGGTTATGGGGAGAAATTCATAAGCCCTGATTTAGTTAATGTTCCCTCTTGTTGGTCGGATTGAGGGATGAGGATGTTACATTCTGCCTAATAGATATTCAATAAATATTTGAACTAAAGCAAACAATGCTCCAACTTGATCAAATTTTTATTTTTCCTTTCTTCTACTCCATTTTATTAAGGTGTGTAAGGTATCGATATTTTTCAAGAGATTCCATTCTATGACATATAGTTTTCAAAAATATTCCCACATATTCACCACCATTGTTTGATCTCAAACATTTCATAGGTCAACAACATTGCTTTTAAACTAATGAAAATTATTCCCAAAGGTTCACCACCATTGTTCGATCTCAAACATTTCATAGGTCAAACACATTGCTTTTAATATAATTCCCTAATTCCTTGAAATTCTCAAAGATATGACTTTTATTATTCTATAAATCTACCCAAGTGTACTTGGAAAAGTCATCAATGAAGGTCAAAACATACCTTGCACTTGTTAGCGATTTGTGGTGTTATTTACCCTTAAAAATTAAAAATCACAAATAATATAGAAATATTAGGATGCAATAAACTAGAATATGCAGAAAAGAAACAAAAACATGAGACAAGAGAAAGATAATATTCTAGAAAATATATTTTATATTATGAGAAAAAATGGTCACATGCCTCTTATGTTAGGGAGACCATTCACTTGAGAAGAGTTCCGTTATAATATTTATCAACCAACAACTACATATAATTGAAGCTTTTATTTAAATAGGATTTCTAACTCCAAAACCCTAACTACTTGACATGGTCATTTAATCAATAAGCACCAACTTTCTAGTGGGTATTGATGAATACCTTTACATTGATTTTTTTACTACTAGCTATTCATCCTTATTCCCAATAAATGGTTTATACAATTAATGTCTAAATAATAATGTAAGGAGGGCTAGGGTAGGACCCTAACATGCCCTCCTTTTTAAAAATCAGCATTGTCCTCAATGTTGAAGGTGAGTAAATTGCTATAAAATGTCAGTTGATTCCCATGTGGCATCTTCTAGTAACATATATTTTCGTTGAATAAAAACTTCTTTGATGGTGTGGTATCATAATTATCGTTCCCTGGAGGTCAAGACTATTGTTGGCTGAAGATAAGTGGATCCTTCTTCTTCAAGTTATGGTAAGATAGTCTATACTTTGCAATTAGAGCCCACCACTTTTTGTAACAAGAGACATGAAAGACTGGGTGAATCTTGGAGTGTTTTGGCAGAGCGATCTTGTAGGATACCTATCCAATACATTGGAGGATTGTATAGGGTCCAAAACTTCAGACAAATATTTTGGTGTAGTAGAGACTTGAGGGAAGTCTTATTATAAGGTTGGGGGCAAAGAAACACTTGATCCCCTAATTCAAACAAATGCTTGGAGTGAAGTTGATATGCCTCATTCATTTTTGGGCCAAAGCTAGGTTGTCTTTAAGGGTGCGAAGAATATCTTCTCCGGTGCAAAGTGTTTGGTCCAATGCCTAAACTCTGGAAGTACCTAATAGGTAGGAAATAATAGATAGAGACTTATCACCATACACTGCTTCATAGGGTGTCATTTTGGTGGAACCATGATAAGTGGTATCATACCATCGTTCTACCAGAGGAACCCATTAGTCCCAATGTTGTGCCTTATCAAATGTAAAGCATCAGAATTCGGTTTCCAAGAATTTGTTGATCATTTTTGTTTGGCCATATGTTTGAGGGTGATAAGCTATGCTGAGATGCAATTGGGTGCCTTGAAGTTTAAACAGTTTTTGCAAAAAATTACTAGTGAAGGTAGGGTCACAGTAAAAAACAATGGAAGTTGGCATGCCGTGGAGCTTGAAAATATGATGCATAAAGAGCCGTGCCACCAAGGAGTGAGTAAAATAATATGGTAAGGAACAGAAGTAGGAATATTTTGTTAGACTGTCAACAACCACCATAATGACTACTTTATTGCATGCCTTAGGAAGCCTTACAATGGAACCCCTAGAGATGTCATTCCAGATGTGTCTGGGAATGGGAAGTACTTGCAAAGCACCTATGGACTTCATTATTTCACTCTTATGGCTTTGACAAGTGTCATAGGTTGCAAAAAATTCATTGATATCTTGTTTCATGCCTTCCTAAAAAAATAATGCTTATTTCGTTCATAGGTTTTTTGAAATATTGAGTGTCCAACTATCCAAGATGAATGTAATTCCTCTAAGATACAGGACTTCAAGGCCAAATACAAGGTGAGAAATATGTGCCTTTTATACCGCAAAATATTCTTATTTCATGTATACTTGAGTGGAGGGTTCAAGCACTCTTGTAGCATGGCGACGAGGCAGCGAACTATGTCCTTTTCCATCCATTCCTATCATGATTCATCACGCCATTCTAGAACTATTAAGGATAAGGAAAATGTGAGCCTTCTTCTTCAAATTGCCGAGACAAAGAATCTACTACCACATTGTTGCAACCTTTATTATATATGATCTCATAGTCATAACCCAACAACTTGGTGAACCATTTATATTGTTATGGGGAGGACACTGCCAAAAAATAGTTGAGGTTGTGATGGTTGATCTTATTTGGAAACACTACTTGATTAAATATGATTACCATGTCTCAATTGCATGAAATATAGCCATAATTTATTTCTCATGGGTGGATTTTCCCAGGTTCTAATCATATAGTTGCTTATGGGTGATGGACAATGGGAATCCATCTTGGAGTAGGACTGCTCCCATATCATGACCATAGGAATCTGATTCAATGATGAAGGTTTTAGTGAGATATGGCGTGGATAACACATGGGTCAAACATATAAATTCCTTAAGGGATGATAAATATTGCTCTATTAAACCAACACAAGATATTTCGAAGACACCAAACACCTTGATTAGCCGCTCACACAAACATATTAAATATCAACAGATTGGGTTTTTACATGGTTTAAACCCTTGACAAGGGAAACACTCCATGACCCTATCCAAATATCTACTTGAGGAAATATTATTATGCAAAATAAAAGAATGTTACAAATGAACTTCTCATAATCAATCAACTAGAAAATGTCCTTCCATGCTCTTTAAATAGGGATCATGGACCAATTGGGTGCTAAGCCATAGATCAATGGTTGTTATTATCGATGAGAAGAAGAACCATCGGATCACTCTATGTCAAGAACATATCGTGACCTTCATATTACTTATGTACAAATGTACACTAAATAAACACACTTTACCTAAAAATACATTATAACAAGTTGATCTTAACTAGTTCCTAAGTTTCTAAATATCCTAACATCCCTCCTTAAGAACACTTGGGATAAGATTGAAGGATTTACAAAAGTGAAACTATAGGAGAAGGAAGGAGGAATCAAAGCCTATCTCCCATTAATGACACATTCTTGAACTCCTAACATAGATCTAAGTTTAGAAACTTCGCTTCTATAAGCAAGAAAAATTTTAGGGGCAAAATTTAACACATGAAATATTTTTCCATGTTTTTTTTTTCCAAAAAAAGACTCGCCAATTTGCATTTTTTGAAGCCCTATTTCGCCGAATTTTGATGGGGTAATTTTTTTTTTCAGTCTAAAAATCGCCAAATTATTATATAAACTATATGAAATCCTTGGAAATTGAAATATTTTTAGAAAAATATCACCAACTATATTATAATTGACATTTTAAGAATTGGTAATATTTTCCAAGGTTTATACACTTTTAAATAAGTATAGATCCTTAAATTTTTCCTTATCTATAAGATATTTTGTGAAGATGTTAGCAACTTGATTATCTGCAAGGAAAAAGAGTACTTCAAGAATGCGATCATGAACACGATTTCTGATGAAGTGCATATGTAGCTCAATGTGTTTGTTGTGTTAATGTTGAACTAGAACTTTGATGAGCTTGATGGAATTTTTATTATCACACCAAAGGGTAGTCAAATTCCAGTGCTCAAACCCAAACTCTAAAAGGATTTGTCAAAGCAATACAGATTCTTGACTTGCATTAACTACTACTCAATACTTTACTTTTGCCGAAGAAAGATAAAGAGCTTCTTATTTCCTAGAATCCCAAGCGAAATGTTTGGAACCGAGACTGAAAACATGAATTGCAATAAAATTCCAATCATCATGGTCTTCGACCCAATCTAAATCAATGAAACAACCCAACAAAGGAGTCCCCCTCGAGCTGTAATGAATCCCAAATTGAATTATACCGTGAATATATCGAAGTATCCTTTTTTTTGCTTTCTAATGGATTTCATGAGGAATCTGCATATACAAGGAAACAATACCAACAACAAACAAAATATTAGGCCAAGTATGATTCAAGTATAAGAGCCTACCAACTAGTTGGTGATACAAGGTGGCATCTACTTTGAGTGAAGTGCAAGTGGCTGAAAGTTTGACTCCATAATGGAAGGGAGATGGGGATGGTTTACAATCATCCATGTGAAAGCGATGAAGAAGGTCACATGCATACTTATATTGAGAATTACAAATACTTTCTTTGGTGTGTAGGACTTGGAGGCGAAGAAAATAATGCATACTTCATAAGTCTATCATTTCAAATGTCTTCATAAGGCTCGATTTTACATGAGTTAAATTTTTTTGGTCTCTACTAGTAAGAATAAGGTCATCAACATAAATAAAAATGATGATGAAATGGTTTCCTAATTTCTTGGTATAGACATTGAGGTTAGAATGACATCTAGAAAATCTAGTTTCAAGGAGAAATCCATCCATTTTTCCAAACCACATTCAAGAATCTTGCTTAAGGCCATGCAAGGATTTCTTAACGTGACAAATAAGGCTAGAGTCATTCTAAACAAAGATAAGAGGTTTTTCCATGTAAAAATTTCCCTACAAATCCCCATGCAAGAAGGCAGACTTGACATCCATTCGATGGAACTCACATTTATGTAAGGTGACAAGGGTAAGAACAAGGCATATGGAGTTCATTTTGGCGATAGAGGCAAAGGTTTCAATGTAGTCAATTCCTTCAACTTGGTAAAATCACTTGGCAACTAAATTTTCCTTCAGTCTTTCAACACTTCCATTTAATGTATACTTAGTTATGTAGACCCATTTATATCTAACAAGTTTTCTTCCTTTTATAAGAGGTACAAGATCCCAAGTACTATTTTCCATTAAGGAACAATATTCTTCATCCATAGTTGCATCCCAATCTAGATTCCCTAAAGCTTTTTCAAATGTCTCTAGATCATGATTCTCTAAAACTTGTGCCAAATGAGAAGTGGCTCATTGGATCTGATAATGTGTTCATCACTGGTCCTTGGGATCATTGGCAAGATCATCAACTACTTCACATGTTGAATGGACTCATAGAGGAAGCAGTTGTGTTGGTGCAATTGGAGGAAAATGAGTAGGTGAAGGTGGATTTCAATCCTCACTATCATGATAAGAAGCTAGGGTAGGAACACTGCTAAGTAAGTTTGTAGTAGAAGATGGCACAAGCACCGAAGATGGATTACAGGTCATAGATGGAACTAACACACAGAAGTGGATGATATCTAGTTTAGTTTTAATCCATGCTTCTTCTCGTGCGATACTGTTTAAAGCTTTGGTGGGGGTCTGATTAACTATGTAATTTGAAAAATTTATGGCTTCAACCCAAAATTGAAGACTTAGTGCCAAATATTGGAGTATACAATTAGCCATTTATTTTAAAGTACAATTATTTCATTTAGCTACACCATTTTGATGTGGTGTATATGGTACAATGTGATCTTATTGGATGCCTTGTGCAATGAAAAAAGTAGTAGTGAACTTGTTGTTAACATATTCTCTACCTGTATTAGATCTTAACTTAAGAATTTGATGACTTGATTGTTTCTCAAGAAGGGTCTTGTAGGCCAAGAACAAGTCAAATAATTCGCTCTTAATCCTTAGGAAATAAACCCAAGTGCGTCTAGAATAAACATCAATGAAAATTAAGAAATATATAAAACCAAAAAAAGAAGTAGATGGAAGAGGACCACACAAGTCACTATGCACAAGTTGCAATGGGGGTGAGGCGTGGAAAGAGGAACATTTGTCAAAACTGTCCAGATGATGTTTTTCGAGTACACAACTGGAACAAACACCATCCGTGCAAGACACCATAGAAAGACCTGTCACCATATTTTCTATACATAGTTGTTGCAATGAGCGTTAGTTTAAGTGACCAAATTTCTCATGCCGAAGTTTGCTCAAGTCATTGCTTTGAACAACAAAAACTGAGGGAAAAGGTGACGACCCAAAGTTGTTAAATTTGTACAACTTGGTAATATCATCAACCATTATAGTGGCTAGAACTTTCTTAGGATCTTTTCAATCCTTAATTATAACTTGGTGAGTCATAAACATTACAATATTACCTTCTCTGGAACGAGTAGTTTGATAGATTATCAACAAATTGTAAGAAATTCTTGGAACAAATAGTACATCATTGAGTTGACCATCAACTACCTGAATTGTTTAAGATCCTACAAAATTAAGAGACCTATCATCTCCAACAAATATTTATTTGGTGTTATGTTCATTCATAGTAGAAAATATGACTTTATCCTTAGTCATATGATAAGATGCTCTAGAATCAATGAGCCACTCATTAGAAGAAAAGGAAGAATATGCATTGAAGGAAAAAATGGAAGCACAAAGTGCATGTCCATGATTGTAGAGTCATAAGAAAAATCAAGGTTGATGTTGTGCTTCTTCTTTGATGCTTCCAAGGTTGCCATCTTCTTGAAACACTTGGATTCCACATGACCATCTTTCTTGAAAAAATTGCAATGATGCTTAATCTTCTTATCTTTTGTTTTTGTTCTCTTGTCACCGTTGGAAGGATGAGATAGATAAGATGGTCTGGTACCCTTGTTTTTCTTATTATAGTGAGGATGTTTATTCTTAGAATTATTGGTTTTTTATATTTGTGGAAATTGAACCCAAGCAGTAGAACAATTACACTCACAAAATTTCTAAACAAACATGCAAAATTCACACAAAAGGAGATTGAAATTGGAGCATAACACAATCCTGTATTGAATAAATGTACATCAGCCAACCTCATCAAGTAATAGGCTGTCCAAATATATAATTAAATCAAAGATTCAAAAGCATAAGGATGCTATTCGAATTGGTAAAAAAATAGGCTTACTAAAACTAGTCAAATCCCCTATAGGTGCATAAAACACTTTCCAAATCTAAGAAGATGCTCATGAATTGGCTAAATTAGATAGGCCAGATAATAAGTGATGGAAATATATCAGATACATACTTTTGTTTGGAGAAAAGGAAGGAGGAGGATGTGGGCAAAAAACAAGGCAGTTACTCCTAGACTAACTTTTCCTTTTTGCCTTAAAACTGTTGTAAAGCAAGGCAACTTTCAGAAAAAATAGAACTCTGCTTTTCCAATCCAGGAATAAAAGCAGAGTTGCTAAAAATGTATCCAAGATGATTCCAAAGTGCTCCATGACCCAATTTTAGCATGTGTTGACTTCTAATTGCAAGTGGAAGCCAACTAGCATAGTGAGTAATCTAGGAATAAGACAACACTGATTAATTGATGTCAAATATGGGTATTTATGGGTTGATTATTCTAACACTCCCCCTTAAGCATGATTTTATGAGTAAATATCAGAAAACTATAGGGCCTAGAAACAAGGCTTAGTCACCCTTTACATACTGCTTCGGCCATACAACCAAGGAAAGAGGCAAAAACCCAGTGGGAAAATACTCCCTTAAACATCGACAGGAAACAAAATTTTGGAAATCTTGTTATCAATCATACTTCACCACATGATGAACAATCCCCAGTAGTGATTTGAGATTACTGAAGGTCTTTTCACAAAACACCTTGGTGAAGATGTCTGCTACTTGCTCTGAAGATGCACAGTAGAGTAAAGCAATGGTACCATCATGCACAAGCTCCCCGATATAGTGCATATGGATCTCAATGTGCTTGGTTCGCTATCTTTGAATTGCATCAGTGGAGATTCGAATGATTCTTTGATTTTCACAATAGATGACATTGGAAAACTCTGATTTGAACCCACATTCTCCAAGTATCCCCTGCAACTACAAACATTGAGTAGTTGCATTCACAACTCCTCTATACTCTGCCTCTGTAGATGAGAGTGCTATGGAACTCTGCTTCTTACTTGACCAGCTGATTGTTCCATCCGTAAGCATGAACACTATCCTGAAGTATAATTTTGATTTGTGTTGTCACCTACCCAATCACTGTCAGTAAATTCAACTAGCTTTAAGTCATATTTTGCTTTATAGAAAATCCCATGAGTTCTTGTTCCTTGAACAAAGTTTAGGATCCTATTGGATGCTCTCCAATGGATCTCATGAGGCTGATCCATGTATCTTGAAGCCACACTAATTGCATAATATAAGCCAGGTCGAGTATGTGTAAGATAAAGCAAACACCCAATCAACTGCCTATACAATGTGTTATTTACCAAAGGAGAAGAAACTGCTTCCTCAAGCTTAACTCCTGAGAGGAATAAAGTCTTGCTTGGCTTGCAATATTTCATTCTAAACTTGTTGAGAAGATATGAATCATACTTGGAATGATGAACTTTGATTCCATGTTGGGATTGAGCAATTTCGAGACCCAAGAATTGGTTCAACAATTCCAAATCTGTCATGGAAAATGCATGGTTCATTTCATCCTTTAAGGAGGCAATCTCTTTCTTTGAACTTCCTGTAATCAGTAGGTCATCCACATATAAAAAAAATCATTAAAGAACCATGAATCAACTTCAAATAGACATTCGGATCAAACTTGCATCGAACAAAACTTAGTGACATCAGAAAGCCATCAACTTTGACATACCAAGCCCTAGGGGCTTGCTTGAGCCCATACAATGATTTCTTTAACCTGAACACTAAATATGGATTAGAAACAAAACCTTCAGGTTGCTGCATATAAATATCTTCATTCAAATCTCCATTTAGAAAGGCACACTTCACATCCATGTGATGTACCTCCCATTGCCTTGAAGCTGCAATAGCTAGAGCTAGCCTTATGGAGTCCATCCTTTCCACTGGTGCAAAGGTCTCATTGTAATAAATACCATGTACTTGTTTGTATCCCATGGCTACCAATCTTTCCTTATATTCCAAAGGTGAACCATCAGTAGCAAACTTAGTTTTATAGACCCACTTACAGTTTACTAGCTTTCTCCTCGAGGGGAGATCAACTAGTTCCCATGTGTTGTTCTTCTGGAGCGAGCTGAATTCTTCTTTCATGGTTATTTTCCATATTGGATAATGTTATGAATCTTCATATGTCTGAGGATCAGATTCAACCATCAAATAACACTTCTCATCAAAGATTGGATCTTTCACACAAAGGGCACTCTCAAATTGAGATCTAGTCCTCCTAGTGTCATTAGGATTCCCAGCTAGTTCCCCAGCTGCATGAATGGTCCTTACTTCCCATTTTGGTATTGTAGGATTGTTAGGATATGCAATTAAATCATCATTATTAGACATATTAGAATCAACAAACTCATTAGTCTCTTCACTTACAATCAGTGGTTGTGGTGATGAAGAGGACTCTGCAACTTCAACTACTGCTAAAGGCTCTTCTTCAAACTAAACACTTCTTTCAATGAAATATTTGTTAGTGCTCAAGTTGATCAGCTTGTACCCTTTTTAATCTTCAGAATACCCAACAAATAGGCACTCTTGGATTTGGTGTTGCAAAGCCTTCCTATTTTCAGTTGGAATTCTAGCCCAAGCCTTTGAGCCAAAAATCCTGAAATGGGCCACATTTGGCTTGTGCCCACTCCAAGCTTCGAAAGGAGTAATACCATCAAGATGCTTATGTGGCACCCTATTATGGATATAGGATGTATAGTTTATAGCCTCGACCCAAAACTTTGGTGGCAAAGTTTTAGCCTCCATTATGCATGTTGCCATCTCCTTGAGTGATCTGTTCTTTCTCTCAACAACACCATTTTGATGTGGTGTGTAAGGAATAGAATGTTGCATCTGGATACCTGCATCTTTACAATAATGGATGAACTCAGACTTGACATACTCACCACCATTGTAATATCTGAGGATCTTGAGTTTCCTCCCAGACTGGTTCTCAACCAAGGCTGGAAATATCTGGAAGAGGTCAAATACTTCAGACTTGTGCTTTAGGAAGTAGACCCAACAATACCTGGAAAAGTCATCTATGAAGGTGATTGAATATTTGGCTTGACTCATGGACATATGAGGGAATGGACCAGCAATGTCACTGTGGATTAACTCAAGGGGAGCAGAGGTTCTCTCATGACTAACTCTCTCATACTTGTGCTCTGGGTGTTTTCCTAGGATGCAACCTTGGCAGACTCCCTTAGAAAACTTGATCTTTGGTAACCCTATGACCATATATTTGTCACTCAAATCTGAAAGATACTTATAGTTAATATCGACAAATCTCTCATGCCAAATATTGCTTGCTTCATTAGCATGAGTGAGAAGATCAGAGGGGTTTGAGTAGGGTAGAAAATGGGAAAACTTGTATACCTTTGAAGTGTGATCCACAACACCTTTTTCTATGACTTTACCATTTGAAATCTCTGAGATTTCAAATTTAATGGGGGAGAAGATGACCTTCTTTGGAGACCCAGTGTGAGTCATCTGATACACTGACAAGAGATTATAGGTCAGACCTGGAACATACAACACATCAATGAAATTACCATGATCAAAATCAATCCTACCCTTCCCCAAACTGTCAGTAACAGAGTCATCTCCCAAAACAATTTGTGGACCTTTCGAAATGTCAAGGGAGGAGAAAGTCTCCCTTGTCGAAACCATGTGTCTAGAAGCTCCATAATCAATGATGAATCTAGGTGAGCTTGAGGTGCTAGCAACCAAGGCATGTACTCTCTCCTTGTATTCTAAATTTGATCCTCCTTCCCTTTTCTTTGAGCAATTAGGAAGGGAGATGTTGTTCTTCTCTAGGATTTGGGTCAACATGTCAATTTTCTTTTTCATACAAGAGCTCTTAGGATCATAGCCCTTACTGCAGTATGTGCACTTGCTCATTTCTCCTTTGTTCTTCTTCTTCTGGAAGTTCTTCTTGGAGCCTGAGGGCTCCTCTTGAGACTTTGACTTGTCTCTCTTTTGCTCATGTGGCTTTTTATATTTTTTCTTGCTTTTTGAATCCACCTTCAAATCTCCAGCAACCAAAGCTTGGTCTTTGGAAGGTTTGATAGTGCCCATCATTACCAATTTGTTTCATTCCTGGGTGAGGGATTCCATGAACTCAACAAGCTTAGGCATCTTCCAGGTTCGAGCTTTCAATTTGGTGGCATGGAAGGTCAAAACAAACACTGAGTATTCAAGACCAAGATTTGAGAGTATGGTCAAGAGTAGTTGCTCTTCCTTCTTTTCAATCCCACACTGTTTTAGCTGCAAAACGAGGGCCTTAAACTTGGAAAAGTAGAGTTGCAATGATTTGAAGATACTGGGACTCAAGGAGATCAATTAATTCTCAAGTTTATGTCCTCTCATCTCATTTGTCTTTCCAAAAATCTCTTCAAGCTTCTCCCAAACCTCATTAGGTGATGTCAATGCATCAAGATGAAAGAGGAGATCTCTTGAAATGCTCAAGCACAAAAGACCATAGGCCTCATCCCTCCTATTGTGCCATTTAATTTTCTCTACAACTCCATTGGGCTTTGTCTCAATTTCCATGGTAACCCTTTAGAGACCTTTCGCTCTCAACAATATCTCCATCTCATTTTTCCATTCGAATAAATTGAATGGAGTCAAGATGATCCTTTGAGATTGGTCCATATCTCAGCAACTGTGCCCTCCAGTCAGCAGAATGTGCTCCCATTCAGTGATTTCAAACCTGTAATAACAATATGGAAGGAGAGAAATTGATCTACAAAGGCTGTGATACCATGTGGAAATTGAACTCAAGCAGCAGAACAATTACACTCACAAAATTGCTAATCAAACATGCAAAATTCACACAAAAGGAGACTGGAATTGGAGCATAACACAATCCTATATTGAATCAGTGTACGTCAGCCAACCTCATCAAGTAATAGGCTGTCCAATATATAATTACATCAGATATTTGAAAGCATAATGATGCTATTCGAATTGGTAAAAAAGCAGGCTTACTAAAACTAGTCAAATCCCCAGTAGGTGCATAAAACACTTTCCAAATCTAAGAAGATGCTCACGAATTGGATAAATTAGATAAGCCAGCTAATAAGTGATGGAAAGAGATCAGATCCATGTTTTTGTTTGGAG
This sequence comes from Pseudotsuga menziesii, assembly GCA_001517045.1. NCBI lineage: Eukaryota > Viridiplantae > Streptophyta > Pinopsida > Pinales > Pinaceae > Pseudotsuga > Pseudotsuga menziesii. The sequence goes on from LPNX010866173.1 coordinate 367,629, forward strand.
AAAAGGAAGGAGGATTATGTGGGAGAAAACAAGGCAGTTACTCCTAGACTAGCTTTTCCTTTTTGCCTTAAAACTGATGTAAAGCAAGGTAGCTTTCAGAAAAAGCAGAACTGTACTTTTCCAATCCAGGAATAAAAATAGAGTTGCTAAAAATGTTTCTAGGATGATTCCAAAGTGCTCCATGACCCAGTTTTAGCTGTTGATGTATTTGTAACTTTGGAATGTATTCACTTGTATATCTTATGTATTGTACCCCGATGTTCCTATCGGGAAGTATCAGTAATGTAATTGAGTCATGTCACACCCCGATGTTCCTATCGGGAGAATCAATAATGTAAACAAGTCATGTAAATTCATAGAGGGTAACCCTCCTTATTGATCAAGGGTTAAAGTCCCCGCAGTTGTGGGGCACTAGGGTTGTTAGACTCTCCTAGAGAAGTCGACCCTGGTGATTTAATGTATGTCGGGTCATTAGTACCCTAGTTGTGGTTACTCGAGCCTACATAAATGAGTTAGTATTACTCATGCCTACATACTAGAGTGAAATATTAAGTGAACAAAAGAATATAAATAGAGAGTGAGCCTCTCTATTTATCATACACACTCACTCAACTGGGGTGCATGAGTGAGAGAGGAAGTGCTGGCACAAGTGAGATAGATCAGCTGTCAGAGATCATCTTTATGTTTTTGGGTTTTATTTTTTCTACTGGTGCTCATTCTATCTCTGAGGAAATTGTGGGGTTTTATCCTTTATGGTTTCCCCGAGGAAAATTCTGTGTCTCTTGTCTCTTGTGATTATTGCTGTGCATGTTATTCTCTCAGATAAGATCCTAAGATCATATTGCTTAAATGATAAAAATCTAACATGGTATCAGAGCTAACTTGAGAATAAGAAACTGTGCAACTGTAGAAGCTAGGGCTTCTTAATTTTATGGTCTCTCTCCATAATCCATCAGCAAAATGAGGCTAGGTTGACTCTCCATTGAAGGGCGCATCTTTCCGTCGAAGCAGAATTTGATTCCGGGCATTTTTAGTTTTTAGTGCAGGAAATTAGGGATTTCTACAGAAGAGAAATTTTTGAGTGATCCCAGAATAGGATTTATCTCCTCATCAAAATCTAAATTTAGAGACCAAGGTCAATATTTTTGGTTGGGTAAAACTCCAGGAAAGTCAAACCCTAATTTGACCCCAGACGTGAAAAACCCTAAAATACTAAAAATGGTAGTTTTTTTACATTTGCTATATCTTAGGGCTAGAGAAGTCTCAAGCGACGAAATTTTCATTGGCTGAAGATAAAATCCTGATGTCCCATGTGTAAAAATTTCAGCCTCAGATTCGCTATATTCTAGGAGATATGGTTCCTCCAAAGCAAGGCTCCAACCTCTTCCATGATTCATCCCTAAACAAGACACCTAGGGAGAATTGCTATATCTCGGGATACGAAGGTCCAAATGAAATTTGGTAAGATGTTCTAGATAGGGCATGGACTGTAATTTCTGTGGTAAACGTTTCAGACCCCGAAGGTGAAATAGTGACACGTGGCAGTCCATATACCACAAGGATCACCTTATACCACAAGTGTCTTCTCTAAAGACACCTAAAGAGATGATTGATTCATTGACCAAGCTATTTGAAGGGAAGAACATAAATCGGGAAATGAATTTGAGAAAATAGTTGAAGAATATGAAGATCCAGAATGCAGAGACCATATAGTCAAAATTTACAAGGGTCTCTCAAATCAAAGAACAACCTGAAGCAGTGGATGAAGAAGTGGAGAATGCATAAGTTGTTATAACCACCTTGAATGGCCTCCGAGGATCATGGGATTCATTCATTCAAGGAATGTGTGCCAGAAGGAAGTGATTACTTTCTGCAAGACTCTGGGAAGAGCACACACAAGAAGAAGCTTGACTCATAATAAGAGAAGGGAAAATGGGAGCAACTGAAGATCAAACTCTCACAATCCAAAGAAGATCCCTCAAGCGATGAGGAATACGAAGGACTCAGCTCTTGAAGAACCTCTTATCCATCTCAGCATTTGGATAATAAATGATGCTGTTATAGATGAAGAAGATAATGAAGCTGAAAGAATGGGTCTACCCATGAAACAAATAAAGATAAACATTCAATTGTCATTTCATGATATTGTTTTGTTATGAATTTGTTTATATTCAGTTGATGTATTATGCATGCTAGAATGTTTGCATTAATGACAATATACTACTAATATGCATGTGATGGGTAAGTAGCTCATGGTCCTATACAACTCTCCATTTCTACTTATCTAGAATGAAACCTATTTGTTGACATATTGGATTAGTGCACAATCTCAATGATGTCTTGGTAGAGATGGAATGCATTTAGAAAAGTTTTCGTGAGATATGGATGAATGTTGTATTGGCTAAAAAAGTTGCATGATTATATATTTATGCATCATAATTTTCCATTGTGAATATGCCTTATGAAATGTTTCTAACCATACAAATGCATTTGACTTGTAGGAAAGATCGTGTACAATCACCTACAAGAAAAGAAGGATGAGACATGTTCTGAAGAACAAGTGACGACAGTTCAAGAAAGACTCCAAGATGAAGAATAATATGATGATACTTTCAAAGAAAGAAAGAGGCCTCATAGACACTCCAGTTATGTGACTCTGTTGAGCGACATCATTAATGCAGAGCCTTCCAGCTATAAAGAAGTAGCCAAGAAGAAAGGGAAGGAGAATACCAGATCATGAAGAATGATGTCTAGGAAGCAGTATCGAGACCTGAAGAAAAGTCTGTGGGATACAAGGTAATATTCGTAGCATGAGGCTTCTCACGAAAAGAAGGCATAGACTACAAAAATACATTTGCAGCCCCTGGAAGATATGACACATGATAGGCAGGATCATGTGTGCAAATGAAGGAAGGCATGTTATATGTCGATGACTTGTTCCTAACAGAAAATAGGAACTCATTAAAGTTGCAAGAAGGAGACTTGATGTCGAGTTTGAGATGAAGGACTTGGATATGATGCACTACTTTCTAGGCATGGAGGTGTGGCAAAATGTAGATGGAATATCCATGGGACAAGGGAAGTATGCAGTAGAGATCCTGAAGAGGTTCGGGATGATGGACTGCAAGACCATGACCACACCTATGGCATCGAACCTGAAGCTATTGAGTGATGCTTCATTAGAGTCAGTTGATGCTATGATGTATTGTCAGATGATTGGGTCATTGATGTACCTGACGAATAAAAGACCAGATATTTGCTTTGCTGTGAACTCATTGAGACATGTTCACCTGATGGTTGCAAAGCATGCAGTGAGGTACCTGAAGGGTATGGTTGATTATGGGATCAAGTATGAGGCGAATTAGAACACTAACCTGGAGGGTTATGTGGATTTGGAATGGGCAGGCAGTGCCATTGAGAGGAAGAGCACTTTGAGGTGCTACTTCAGTATCGGATCAGGTGTGATCTCTTCGTTTAGCAGGAAGCAGTCCTGCGTGGCACTGAGTATAGCCGGGGCAAAATATATTGCCACTTGTTCGACTATTTGGGAGGTAGTATGTTTCTTTTGAAAACTACTATTTGATTTGATTGATCTGACTTGCATTTTTGTATGATGCAGAGAGGAGCAGTGAAGCTCCAGTATGTGATCCAGATCGAGATATCTCGAAAGAGGGAGTTCTAGCATAATCCGTGAAGACAGGTTGTCTGAGCATAAAGTCTTGGTGAAGCTCGTAGGTGGCTTAGACATAAACGGTCATGTAGGTTGTCCTTGGATGTAATCGGTCCTGGAAAATCTCATAGGTTATCCTTGGACGTAATCAACCTGGATGTGATTCCATGCTAGAAATGACTAGAGTGAAGTTCAAGTACTTCAGGGAGAAGCTTGGTGTTCTCCAGATCAAGGTTCCCTCCAAGGGGAGGTGATGAGTCCGAGAGCCTTTTTGACATGGTAGGATTTGTTCCTTCTATGGTCAGATATAAGTGCAGGAGAATTTCTGACATGGTGGTAGGCGGGTCCTTCCATGTTCAGATGTAAGTGCAGAGCCTTTTTGACATGGTGGCAGGCTGGGCCTCCCATGGTCAGATGTAAGTGCAGAGCCTTTCTGACTGTATCAGATGTAAGTGCAGAGCCTTTCTGACTGGGTCAGATATAAGTGCTGAGCCTTTCTGACATGGTGGCAGGCTTGGCCTCCCATGGTCGGATATAAGTGATGAGCCTTTTCGACACGGTGGCAGGCTCGGAATCCCATGGGTGGATATAAGTGCTGAGCCTTTTTGACATGGTAGCAGGCTGGGCCTCCCATGGTCAGATGTGAGTGTTGGGACTTTCTGACTGGGTCATATATAAGTACTGGATGAGCCTTTCTAACATGGTGGCAGGTTGAGCCTCCCATGGTCAGATGTGAGTACTAGGCCTTTCTAACATGGTGGTGGATGCGTTCCTCCCATGGTCAGATGTGAGTGATGGGAGTGCCTTTCTGACATGGTGGTGGATGTGTTCCTCCCATGGTCAGACGCAAGTGCTAGGCGGGCCTTTTTGACTGGGTCAGATATAAGTGCTGAAGAAGATGAAGATCTACATGGAGGCTAGGCCTACAACCAACATGAAAAAGGGATGGCTCTGTAGAACTTCCTATGACGAGTAGAATTGAGAGATAGCACTAGTTGATCGAGATAGTGGAAGCAGTGATGATGATGATCCAGCTTTGATGATGATCCAATGTTGATCCAGTTTCGATGATGATCTAGTGATGATCCAACTTTGATGGTGATCCAGACTTGATCCAAAGAAGAAGACTTGTGCAAATGAATTGTGTCAAAAGAATACCTTCCTAGTTAAGAGGGAGTGTTGATGTATTTGTAACTTCAGAATGTATTCACTTGTATATCTTATGTATTGTACCCCGATGTTCCTATCGGGAGAATAAATAATGTAAACAAGTCATGTAAAGTCATAAAGGGTAACCCTCCTTATTTATCAAGGGTTAAGGTCCCCGTAGTTGTGGGGCACTAGGGTTGTTAGACTAGCCTAGAGAAGTTGGCCCTGGTGAGTTAATGTAATTTAGGTCATTAGTACCCTAGTTGTGGTTACTCGAGCCTACATAACTGAGTTAGGATCACTCGAGCCTACATAACATAGTCAAATATTAAGTGAACGAAAGAATATAAATAGAGAGTGAGCCTCTCTATTTATCACACACACTTACTCAACTGGGGCATATGAGTGAGAGAGAAAGTGCTGGCACAAGTGGGAGAGATCAACTGTAAAAGATCATCTTTATGTTTTTGGGTTTTACTTTTGCTACTGGTGCTCATTCTATCTCTAAGGAAGTTGCAGGGTATTCTCCTTTATGGTTTCCCCAAGGAAAATTCTTTGTGTCTCTTGTCTCTTGTGATTATAGCTGTGCATGTTATTCTCTTAGATAAGATCCTAAGATCATATTGCTTAAATGATAAAAATCTAACATTAGCATGTGTTGACTTCTAGGTGCAAGTGGAAGCCAACTAGCATAGTGAGGAATCTAGGAATAAGACAAAAATGATTAATTAATGTCAAATATGGGTAACTATGGGTTGATTATTCTAACACTATTTTAGTTTCACTAAGGCTTCTCTAGATGTATTAGCATTACTGATTACTCCAAGATGTATGAGCTTATCTTTCTCTCTAATAAAGGGATCACAAACATATTCAAGAGTGGGTTCTATATAGTTAACCGCCAGAGATTCTTTCATGGATCAAAAGGTAGATACAAAAATAGAATAGGCAGGACCAAGCTTGGAAAGAATATGAAAATTACATTGCCTGTCTTTCCTTTTAATGTTGCAATCTTTAACTAAGACTCTAAGGGTTATGTACTTAGAGAGATAGTCTTAAATGTAAGACAAATCACTTGAATTCAAGGTAATAAATTCATTTTCAAGTCGATGACCTCGAATCTCATTGGTTTACCAAACACAATTTCCAATTTATCCCAAGTTGTACCTGGTTCATCAATTCCTTGAAGGTGGAATCATAAATAATTAGAAATTGACATCCTGATTAATCCACGTGATTCATCACATTTATTGGCCCATTTTATTTTCTTATCATCATCAGTGGGTTTAGTTTATGTTCCCATGGTAATCCACTAAAGTCTCCTACTTCGTAGAACATCCTCCATACAGTCTTTCCACGAGAGGTAGTTGGAACTGGTAAGTAAAATATCGTATGGAGCAACCATACTGTGCTATGCAGTTTTCAAAAATAAAAGATGATCCAGATGCAAATATCTAAAAAAAATAGGTAGTTTAAAAAAACAACATTGAAAACAGATTATGTATGAGGGAGTTATGTATTTTTTGAGAAAGGCATAAAGGGAATCGAGGGCTATGTGGCAGGAAAAGGTTGATCCACGTGATGAATATAATAAATAATTCTCCTCTTACTAACTTTGCATATAAGTTCACTTTTACAATTAAATTTATTTAAAATAAGTGACCCACTTTTATAAAATAAGTGACCTGGGAAGCACTTTTACAATATAATTACTTTATAACTTAAAGTTATTCGAAATTTTACAAAATGGAACAAAAGAAAAGGATTTGAACCCAAGAACTCTTACTTTTTAAAGTAACTTTTAACCAAGTGATCTAAACAAAATATTTAGTATTATTATGGAGGATAATGAGGATGTTGTTGATGGTGGTGGTGGAAGAACATGCCTACCCAAAAAAATTGTGTTTTGGCTTGCAAGAGACTTTACACAACAACTCAGAAACAAAGAACAAAATTATGAAACTAAAATGTCCTAGATTTGGGGTTAGTCCTTGGTTAGCTTCTCGAAAATTTAAGTTTTCTCACTGTTTCTGATTTACAAAGTTCATGGAATATAGCATATGTAGTAAAGAAAACCATTTCCACTCTATTTCTGATTTGTTGATTTTGCAACGCATGACAAAGAGAATACATAGATTGAAAAGGTAACAACCCATAAATAAAACAAAAACCAGGGAGAAATATGAAAGAAAATGAGAAAAAAATGCGTAATTGTAAACAATACACCTTTGGATTTGGTAAAATGAAAGTATATTGGGAAAACATAAATATTTTTTAGTGAAATGAAAAACATTTCCAATTGGAAACAATGCTATGAACACAATGAAACATCTCTCACAACCCAGAAATGCACAAAAATATCTTAATTAGAAATCCATTGATGACCTCGAAAACACTGGTTCAAGATCTAGATCACCAATAGAAGTGAAACTTCATAAGATATATGATTCCATGTTCGACTAACACATGATATTTCCAAGAGACTGAAAACCTTGAACAACCATTCACACAAACATAACAAAGATCAGCACACTTAGTTTTTACATGGTTTAAACCCTCAAAGCGGGAAACACTCCATGACCCCAACCAAATAGCTACTTGAGGCAATATTATTATGAAAAATAAAGAATGTTACAAATGAGCTTCTCATAATTGATAAACTAGAAAATGACCCTCCATGCTTTTTAAATAGAGATCATGGACCGATTCGTTGTTAAGCCACATATCAATAACTGTTAATATTGAGGAGAAGATGGACCATCATATCACTCTACGTCAAGAACATACCATGACCGCCAGATTACATATGTACAAATTCATAGTAATGCATACTAAAGAAACACATTTGACCTAAAGGTGCATTATAACAAGTCGATCTTAACTAACTCCCAAGTGTCTAAATTACCTAACATGCTCTACTCCGTCATTCCATATGAAATAATTATTTTTGAGAAATATTGTAAGAGGAGTGACAATATTCCCATAGTTAGGAACACATTTATGGTAATATCAGTAAGACTGAGGAACCCTCTCAAAATCTAAGAGTTTTGGGAAGGGTCCAATTATGCATAGCTGCCACTTCCTTGGGATCCACCTTTACACTATTTTGGCTAACAATATGAACCAAGTACTTGACGTCTGTTACCCCAAAATCACATTTGGAATGTTCCACAAATAGTTTGTGATCCTATAATAAGTGCAAGGTACGAGCTTAGTATTCTAATTTACTCAATGTCATCTTAGAGTTTCCAATGTTATAGAGTCTTTAAAACAGGTCATCAAATGACTGGGTTGATGAATGTATAGGTGGGTTACATGTTTCTTTGGATATTATATGTTCTGAGTATCATGCAAAAAAGTTGATGCGGGATATTGGTTTAACACATTAATAAGAGCTTGGCTTTGCTTAGTAAGCTTGGCTTGTGGATTTCCCCTCCATTTCCCCTTTCTCCTCGATTCGTCAATCACCTACTACGACACATTTAGCAAAATCCTTTATGCATTCATCAAAGCATATGTTGAGCCTAATTCCTCTCTCAATTCATCATCTTTTGTCTCATTGGTTATTAAGCTTTCCAAAATAAGAAGACTTATTTCACTATGGCATTATGTCCCCAAAAGACTTCTTTTAGTGATCCTATTTATCAAGTTCATATTTTGTGTCTCACTATGGCATTATGCCCCAAAAGACTTCTTTCATTAATCCTTTTTATCAAGTTCATATTTTGTGTCTCACTATGGCATTGAGCCCCAAAAAGACTTCTTTAATTGATCCTTTTTATCAAGTTCATCTTTTATGTCTCATTGGTATTTAAGCTTTCCAAAATAAGATGGCATTATGCCCCCCAAAAGACTTATTTCATTGATCCTCTTTATCAAGTTCCATGTCACAATCTATTGTTTCTTTTTCTATCTTTGCTATGGCCTGACCAAAACCGAATCCAAAAATATGTTATGAAGTCCAAGCATCAAAGCCTATATGGAAAACCATATACCAAGCCTTCACAAATATTCGAGCCTAAAGGAGAATACTCGTACTCAATGCATCCACATGATATATGGATGACCTACTATAAAATATTTTGATAATTTTTTTTCCATACATGTGGGATAACTTTTCACAACTATTGACAAAGTTCACGCATGAACTTGTGAGGTAAGACAATGAATCCACATCGACGAGTTCACTATGTCGATGGGATGAGGAACCTTCTCAAACTTGATGCAAATATAGATGAGAAGGATGCCGAGGGTCAAACTGCTTTGTATTTTGCTTGCCGTTATGGTAAGGTGAAATGCATAGAAGTAATTATTATTATTCTTTTTTAAATAGGAGCATGCTCATAATTTTAAAGGCTTGCAATTGATACCATGCAATCAATATTCTTTGATGATATGGTGGAGAGAAAATAATTAATTGAACAACACAATTCAATAATATTCGTTTAACGGTTATTTGTTGGCTATCTTTAATCAAAGATGAAGGTGATGTAGGTGATGTTTGTCGGAAAAAAAAGAATTACTATGAATAATGGCATTTTCTTATATCAGTCAAACAACAACGAAGGATTAAAGTGCAGAAAGAGAGAGCAATCACTACAAATATTGGCAATGAATCTGAAATTTTAAGTGAATATGTCAAAGATACCGTCCTTGAAATTTTATGTTGAAATTGGTTCTTGGAATTTGTTTTATTTACTTGAATGATGGCATTCCCAGATATAATTATAAAGGACACAACAGTTTAAAGGGGAATCTTTACACACAACAGGAGGGGGTGTGACTAGTAGCAAGACTATCTTCTTTCCATTCATTTCAATCTTCTTTCAATTCATGCTTGTAGGGTTCTAATGTTGTTTGTTGACATCGATAGGTATTTAAAGTTGTTCATAGGAACGACAAGGAAGAGATTCAGAGTTTGATTCTCTTCCTATATTATTATTATTATTTTTTTGATCACAAAGGTAGGGATTAAGCAACGATTGTGCATGAAGGAACTCACTTTCCATTATAACAATGGATTCATTCAATGCTCAGTCATGCTTACCTTATTTTATTCTATTTCTTTTACTTGGATTTTGTTGATGGCACTGTAAACATCCTTATCATTTTTGAGCTATACCCAGTCTAGATCTTCACAGAAATCTGAAAAACAACGTTAAAATGAATCCATTTTTTTGGGTCAATTTCACCTTGCTGTTTATCCATTAAAATTTCTATTCATTCTTTATTTCTGTGTTTTTATTTTTTTACAATTCATATCTAGTTCCTTTTATTCAGATTCATGTTTGTTATAATCCGCCAACTTTATCTTCATTATTCCTTATCAGTGTACACTGCTTCTCTCTTTGACATTGTTTTATTATGATCTTGTATATATTTGACATTTCTTTTATAAAGCATGCAAACGCAAAACCATAAATAAATTATTTCATGTATTCTTTGTTTTGGTAACAAATAAAATATTAAAATAATGAATAATATTTAATAATATAAATAATAAAAATAAAACTATCAATTATATTTAACTAAGAGACATAACCCTTTGGTGAATAGTCACCTTATAAGTCCTATATATGTGGTTACATCCTCATTGTATATTATCATCTTTTATCTTATCAATTATAATTCGATTATTTGTTCATTCATGGAGTATATGTGTTATTTGTGTAAGAAACAATTGTATTGTTTTAATGGTATAAGAGCCCTTTGTTTGATTCCGCCTTTGGCCATTATTTAGACTTTGTCTAATTTGGTTTTTGGTCATCCATAAGAAGTGGGGAAATAAAAAGAAAGTAAAAAGAAAAGAAGAAAGAAATCATTTGAACGAAAAAAGATAAAAAGAAGAAGTAAAACCACACATGATTTTTCCAAAGCATGAGATATAGAGTAACTCTTTAATAAAATCAAAGAGAGAAAGTATCAAAAGTTTATTGATTATATATAGATATATATTATTGGGTTATTGGTACATATTCTTTATCAAATTTTATTATTTGGTTTACAAAGTTTTGTATATTCCATATTGGTATAATATTATTATTACTTTTTTTTTTGTTGGCAAAGTGGTGGAACCCCCCTGACTAGCAGGGTTGCCATTGGCTGAGTGGCCACGAACCAGGGGCAACTAAGCTGTCAAAATCACCTGGGGATCGCACTCGGCCTGGACCGCACCAACCCTTAACATGGTTGGATTTTTGGTATCCGACGGGATTAGAACCGATGACCTTCCAGCTTAGGGGGAGTCTTAACCATACCCCACCACCAACTATTCTACATCTCGCGGATGGATAATATTATTATTACTTTTAATAATAGTAATAATAATTATTTAATTATTGAAAAGTATAGTATACTATACAAGATAAAAGATGTATTTATTTGATATATCTTTGGATAAGAAGCATAATAAAATGGAGTCTCATGACAAAAAACAATGAAGATTCTCACAAACTTTTAAAAAATATGCAGATCCCATATTAAAAACTTATGGGCTTATTCAAGGAAAGTCTGTCTACATTGCTATTTGCTCATCAACCAAGAAGAATTGCGTAAACATTGACCTAGAAAACAAATTAATTCTTTCAAAATCAGATATAATTGAAAACAAATCCATGGTTTACTTTTAACCACGATCGACTTTGAACCATGGTTGATTTGAAATGATACTTGAATTCAAATTAAGGTTGACTTTGAACCATGGTTTACTTTAATCTATATTTAATAATAGTTCATGGTTGACTTCAATCTAAGGTTGAATTCAAGGTTGAAATCAATCCAAGGTTGACATCAATCCAAGGTTGAATTCAATCCAAGGTTAACTTCAATCCAAGGTTGAATTCAATCCATGGTCGACTTCAATTAAAGGATTATAAATTGAGCACATAGATCTGTAGACAAACACACAACTCACAAAATATATCTCACAATTTACTCAGCAATTGAAGAATGAAACAGTGCAAAAATTGTTAGTTTTTCAACATTTAAGCTAGCAGTATGTTAGGATCTTTTCACTAAGAGAATAACAAGCACAGGAATAACATAAGCACACCACAAGAGACAAGAGACACAAAGATTTTTGATCGGGGAAACCATAAATGGAGAAAACCCCGCAACTTCCTCAAAGATAGAATCACCACAAGATGTAAGACCCCAAAACAGTAAGATGCACTCCCGACAGCAGTAGTCTTCTAGTCCCAGTATATTTCCTTCTCCACTAGTGCGCCACACTTGAGAGAGCAAGTGATGTGTTGTACAAGTGATAAATAGAGAGACTCTCACTCTCTATTTATATTCTTCCGTTCACTTGAATTGCACTTTCACACGTAGGCCCAACTTACAATTACTTACTCGAGCCTACACCTTAATTAGTGTATAATAACTCAAGTGCCCCGAAACTGTGGGGACTTACCTAATGACTTGATATGACTTGTTTACATTATTAATCTTCCCGATCGGAACATCGGGGCATGATCACATGACTCAAATACATAATAGAAACATCCCGGAATAAACATCGGGTTACAATACATAAGATACATAGAAGAATACATTCCGAAGTTACATATACATCAACACTCCCTCTTAACTAGGAAGGTATTCTTTCAACATGATTTTCAGCACTGGTCTTCTTCTCTGTATCAACTGGATCATCTTCGTCTTCAAGTCATCTTCATCTTCAAGTCATCTGGATCTGGATCATCTCTCGATCTGGATCGTCATAGAACTGGATCTGGATCATCACTCGATCTGGATTATCATAGAACATCATCACTGGATCTGGATCATCACTCGATCTGGATCATCATCACTGGACTGGATTTGGATCATCACTCGATTTGGATCATCATCACTGGACTGGATTTGGATCATCACTCGATCTAGATCTAGATCTGGATCATCACTGCTGGATCTGGATCTCTCGGGGTCATCATAACTGGATCTGGATCATAGCTCGATCTGGATCATCTTTGGTCATCATCATGTGTGTACTATCTCGTCATAGGAATTTCTATAGAGCCAGCCCTTTTTCATGCTGGTTGTAGGCCTAGCCACCAGGTAGGTCTTCGCCCAGCACTTACATTTGACCTGCTCGTCAGAAAGGCACGCCCAGCACTCATATCTGATCATGTAGTAAACTACAATCACATCAGAAAGGCCTAGCACTCACATTCACCAGTATGGTAGGCACATCAACTACCATCTGTGAAATGGCTCTGCACTTATATCTGACCTACTCATCAGAAGGGCATCACATCCATCTAGGCTGGAACCATATCTGTTAACACCCAAAAATGGTTAACTACCTCATCTACCCCATTACATGGCTCATTTGTCCACTTTCCTACCATATCTCCATCAAAAACCCATAAAAATTTCTAAAAGGTCACCGAAAAGCTTAAAATGCCTCCAAAAGGCTATAAAATCCTTTTTTCCTCCAAAAATATCCAAAAAGGAATAAAAAATATAAAATAATG
>LPNX010866247.1:0-16708 GCA_001517045.1 Pseudotsuga menziesii
TCGCTCATCTTCATATAAACTGTCCCCATAGAAGCATGGGCTACTCACTAGATACAGCATACAACTTTCAGGTTAGCGTGACATTAGTATTCAATCTACACGCAGATTTACGACGCAGGTCTCTCAAGTTATGTCTCCAGCGCAGTCCACAAAATATGTGAGAATGGGTCGATATTATGCAGTGAATGAAAGGGTCGATATTATCTCTCCAGCGCAGTTCACATACCAGCATACATTATCTTTCCATCGCAGTGAATGAAAATGGCAAGGAATGGGTCGCAGTTCACAACGTACAGCTTGCTTTCAACACAGCAATACTGCTCTCACAGTATACAAACACGCAGTCGCAGTTCACAACGTACAGCTCGCTTTCAACACAGTAATACTACTCTCACAGTATACAAACACGCAGTCGCAGTTCACAACGTACAGCTCGCTGTATCAGAGTGGCACAGCTCTCATTTCAATAGCAGCATAGCAAATAGAACTTATTCACAGAAGATTTATTCACCAAAAGAAACCTGAAATCGATTCAGGATCATAGACTGGTCTCTTCACGCAGATTTCAACGCAACAGTGGTGGAGTAGATACAATCAGCACAGACTGCCATCAAACGAAAAAACATGCACAACATACAGCTCACGCAGAATAATACTTATCAGATTTTAACTTTCACGTAGAATTTTACAATAATCACCAGACTTCTTAGGTATAACTCCCGATTGATTGATTATTCAAATGCAAATGCTTGTATTTATACATTTCATGAGGCGGTTGATTACCAGCCTCTTCGCCTTCCTAGCTATTCATATTCCTATTATTTATTTACAATAATCCTGACGGATTATTCTAACAGAAACTATATTAACATATTATACAGAACGTAATGTATAATAATGGATCATTGTAAGATGAAAGAAATTATATATATATTATATGTAAAACTATATAGTTGAAACTATATAGTGGGGAAAAACGATAGATATGTAATTATATATATATTATATAGAACAATATTTATTCATTGTGGAGAAGAACTTCAATGCTAATTTATGCTTATTAAGTTATAGCCGTAAATTGTGGATAAGCGAGTTAATTACCTAGATATATATTTAACTATGGAATTTCATTGATTACAGAGGCGTTATGAAACTACCCTGGCACATAGTAAATAAAAATTAAAGAAAAAGGGGAAACGCTCATGGGTTGGGTGCATGCCTAAATCACTGACAAAACGAGAAATCTGCCACCCACTAAGGATGACAGATCTAATAACCAAGAATATGGATTTTATACCTGGACACTGTTTCTTCTGCTCCGGAAATAGAGGGGATGCGCATGATCACCTTGTGCGTTAACTTATTTATTTATTTTCTTCTTTATGCCTCGGGGGGGATACCGGGCACGGGGAATTTTAGAGCGGAGGATATGATCAAAGAGGGGGGGGCGCATTGCAGGAGCTTGGCGGGTGTGCCCAGCAGCACCAGTTTGCACTAGCTGGTATGCATTTGGGGTTTTTGTTGGGTCGAGAAACTCGAGGTGTGAGCTTCTACCTGCGTTTTAATCTAGAAGGCATTTGTTTTTGCTGTTTGAATGTGTATCTAATTAAGAGTATGGATTGTGGTCCTGTTTTCCTTACTCTTAGATTCGGCTAGATATTAAATATTTCAATGGATTGATTCATTTCATTTGGATCTATATGCATTTTGGTTCTGAATAGTGATGTATATCATTTTTATCATCTCATTAGCGATTTGTCCCATCTCTGATGAATGGATGAAGTTTTTTTTATAACTAAGCTGCGTTTGGGTTTAAATCCTTATAATGGGGAGTTTCCTGTGTTCTGCCAATAGATCAGCAAGAGTTTTTGCTACCAACGTCCTTGGACTACACTATGGCAGAAACACCTTGTTGTTGATTATGCCAGGGTTTCGGTTTACGTTTTAGCTGAGTTATTTTTTTATTACCAAGCATCTACCTCTGCGCTGATGTGGTAATCTACGAAAGGTCTGAGTGTTATTCTTTTTTTTTTTCCGAGGATTATGTAACCAGGCGTTCACCTCCACGTCAATGTGATAAACCCAAACAGTATGAATAGCATGAGGTTTGCACAGCCAGGCATCTACCCTGCCTGTGTTTTGATTTAGGCTCTCAGTTGGATATCTTGTCGGAGTTTGTAAGAATAAGAAGCTGTGTGTTAGGAAAACTAAGTTCTCCATTACCAACGCTGTTTTTATTTTGATATGGAAAAAGAATATTTCTATGGCAGTGTGCTTAATTCTTGAGCTTGTATTTTGTTGGGAGTGTTGTGAGACGGCCTGTCCTTGTGCCATCACGTTCTCTTTAATCCCAATTACATTCCTCGGCGACCCTTTCACTTTTTGTGTTATATCCAAACCCCCATTTTCATGCCTTTGGTATTGGATCTAATGTTTATTCAACTGCGATCTACATTGTTTGTGTTGGGATCCAAAAACAAATTGCATACATAGAAATAATACGAGAGGAATCATTAATAACTAGAATAACATGAAATTCTTGTGTTATAAAGAGCGTGAATGATTAAGGGATGTAAAGATATATTCTTAAGTTAATATGGTTATATCATGAGATGAAGGTGATGATTGTAACTAGTAATATATGTAAGGATATATTACAATGTTAAGTATAGATATGTGTTGTAATGAAAAGTAAATGCTTATTAAATATGTAAAGATATATCCTTGTGTTGGTATGGATATATCATGTGATGAAAGTGATCTCGTCTAGAATGGTTTGTATCTTAAAAAGAATCCTCATACGTAATATGTATAAAAAGAAGAGTACTCTTCGATCCGAGCAGAAACTATGGTTGTAAGCTCGACCTTATATTGTGGTAAGGTGTTTTCCCTAGTGTTGTGTAGGGATTTTCTCACTAAGTGCTGTTAGTGTTGATGTATGGCAACAGGGATGTTGTAGGATGTAATGTTCTTATTGGAAGAATAATACATAAAAGAAAATGGTTTGGTGGACGTAACCCCAAGACGGGGTGAACCACGTATATATCTGTGTCTCCGTATGCATTTTCTTCATCGTTTTTGTGGGTCTGTTATTTACTTATTTTTGTGACACAGTAACTTATGGATTTTTCCTTATTTTGTTATCAAATGGTACATTGGTCTGGATTATTGTATCATGATGCATCCTTTATGTTTATGTTTTCTGAAGTATTTCCAAGCTTATATTATTGATGATCTTTCCTTATGTACCTCTAAGGATTTGTAAACTTTGAGATGATTTTAATATATGGTGACTTATGTTAATTAGGAGAAAGCAAGGCTTCTTAAAAGGGGCATCACACTTCAGAAAATTGTTTCCCAAAGCGTTGAATGATCAAAGTTATAAGTAGCTTCAGAAAATAAATTTTCCAATTTGTTGGGGTAAGTCACAGTAAATTATTTTAAAGGGACCCATGCGTTAGCTAAGAGTGTGAAGTCATTGGACCTTTGGATAATTTAAGTTGCATATAAGTTTTACCCTATTTAAGGAAGGTATATTAATGATGTTTATATGCTTGATTGATCACGAGGTTTTATAGTGAATTTGAAGCTATACCATGTTAAGGTTAAAAGGATGGAAACACATAAAAAAATTTTCATCAATTCCGTTTCTTACACGTATTACTGATACGGATATGTTATGATTTTTAAATTTAAAGAAATTTTACTCCCTTTTCTCACACAAATTACACGAAGGTATCTGGGGTTCATTACATATAAATAAAATACCTCTTTTTTTTTAAGTAACGCATCCTCCCCTCATATCGGCCTAGAGTTTTCCCTGAATAGCATTGTCGTTGCAGCTTTTCAAATGTTTCCCTATTCCGTTGTGATTCTAGTGAACTGTCCGCCTTAAATTGTGGTCATGGATGTCGATTTTTGCATGCCCATGTTCCAAGACGACACCCTTCCTTCTTTCAAGAAAAAATCTGTAAAATACCACTTGTACCTTAATGCATTAAGGAGAGTGCTTGTGAATTAGATGTGTGCAAAAATATTGATTATTAACCTATCCCATTGATTAGCCTTTGGATAATATCATCATTATGAAAATAAAAATAAACGTACACAACATAGTATCACAAAGGAGACAAACACATTCACGTGGTTCACCTAGTCCACAAAGCTACGTCCACAAAATTAGTTATTTTTTTCATTTCATTATCATAAATAGAGAACTTACAAAGTCATGGCTCATCCATGGACGGTCCACCATGCCACAAGACTCTTGGAAGAGAGCCTCTTGCAACTAAACAATCTCATTTTCCTTATAACCAGCTCATAAAGGATTTAACAGCCCCCTTGGGCACCCGGTGAATGTTAATTATGACAGAACTATTTATAAAAGACACCTAGCTTGATAAAAATGATCTTTCAACGTTTTTATACTTCTATGAGGGACTAAACTTATAAAGATATGAACTCTATAAATCCATAAATACTCCATGCACAAACATATTCGCCATATGCAGCAATCTATGTTTTAGCTATTAGGTTCTACTAAAGCAAAATTCATGGGTATAGAAAGGAGTATAAATTTTACTGTGATATTTTCTTTTTGTAATGACCTATTATCCCAAACATACATCTTAGATAATAGAGCTTAATGTAAAAATCCTACCTTTTTACACATTCGCCTGAACTCTTAAGATTTAAGCACATGTATGGTGGTGGCATTAAAACCTAAAATACATTGAGGCTATTCATCAGGAGGGGCGTAGACAAGAAGACCAAAGGATCTACATATTGGCCGAAAAAAAATTGATGAACCGCATGAAGCAGCATTGCAATACAGGGGGGAAGTTAAACGTGGCGGTGCTTGAAGAGGCCGGGAATATTTATTTATGACGGGCTTGGGCGATTCTGGTGTGACGTCAACCAAAGCATGAGTGCTGGTGGTCTACCAACGTTTGCAAAAAGAAAAGGAAAAGTTCGACCAATAAACCCAGTACACACAGAATTAAAGAAAGGCTTCTCTAAAAGGCATCCTCTTATATATAGGTATACAAGCCTAATCCAGCTCTGTACGACCCTTATACCTGCTAATAAAACTGACTGCAACTCATAAAAAAGAAATTAGATGATGCTGTCATTTCTTTGACTGATTACAATTTACCAAGCTCTGTCAATCAATTACACAAAAGGGTACGGAGAAAAACACAGAAGGGGTTCAGGATTGGCTGGAAGACACTGCAGTGGCATACAATTCAACACGACACGGATTTTGGTGTAACCAGCTAACACAATCTAAAAGGTAAAAGGACACCCTTGCATAGATACAGATATTATGAATAAAAGCAGAGGGTTGTCGCTATCCTTAGGCTCCTTGCCTCAATTATAACATAGGTTTTAGAAGGTAAAGTTTACACGCAGGATTAGACGATAAATTCACCCATTTACTTCAAAGAAACAAATGAGAGGAGACAAACCATAGATTCATTTACCTTTCAGTGTGGGGAGGGAGATGAAACCCAAAGTAGAAGGAAAGAAACAGACCTGCATTCCTTTTTCCCAGGCAGAAAATGCCCACCAGACTTAGCACGAGTAGAGAGAGTAGTATCTGGATCTATCAAAGCAGTAGACACACTACCTCAGATCGGCATCCTTCTATACCTAACCAGCATCTCTCCTTGACATACATACGTAGCCCAGGTTTGGGGATTGAGCTCTCGCTCGAAATCCTTGAATCGTACCCCTTTCTCCCACCCAGTAAATTATTTAAATAAGGCCTGGGTCAAAACGACCGTTCCGCCACTAAGAGAGCAAAACTGTCAAGGTTGTTGGCCGTTACTTCCTTTTTGAGCCTCTCCTTATTTAATGCCAAGATCAAGGCATAGACTCAAGCGACGGTTTCAGCCACTAAACGGTCACGACTGTCAAGGTTCAGGGAAGATTTCATTTCCCTCAATCAAGCTGAACCTCCCCTCTAATTATGCGAGGGTTAAAGCCTGAACCTATGGAGGATTTAATACTATACTTTTTCTTTGTCCTCATGAGATAATTTGTATCATAATACTCCACGTTTTCCCTATTTATCATTACATCAGATGTCTTTTTATTTATAGATTTTAATTAAAATACCTTATGTTTTCTGAAGGCTCAGTTTGTCATTTCTCTTTTTCCTTGTGATATACTTTATATCATAGGACTTATATCTATCATAGATAGATCTCCAAATTTAATAAATCTTGTCTTTTAATCTTTCTTTGTGCTTATGATATGATTTATATCATAATGTCTTTTATCAAACCCTTGTTTCCGATCCCTTAACCCTAGTTCCTTTCGCACCTGCGCTTGCCGGCTTTTGTGTTAATAAATTTTTACCTAACTTTGAGGTTTTCTTCGGGTGGGGCCTTGGCACTTGAGCTCCTCACCGAGAAGCCCTCATACAATAGTATTTACAATCGTAGAAACTCTTAGGGGAATATAGGAGGAACATTACATCATCTCCCCCTAAAATTAACACCGTCCTCGGTGTTCTCGTTCTTCAATAACTTTTCCTTTCCTTTTGAGTTGTCCTTGTTTCCTTGTATTTCCTGTCATGATCCTGCATTTAAAATCAGACATATGCATGCATACTAGCATGTAAAACTGAGAATCCAACATTATACAATTTTCATAACATATCAGTTCTATTTCCAATAACATATAGGTACCAGTTTACCTGTACTGCACATACCTTTTCCTGGCATTGTTCTCTTCTTTGGATGTCTTCCATCCCAGCACACCAAGTGCTAATAGTACTTCAAGTACCAATTCAAGCCACCCAACACAAGGACGATACCAACCCTTCATGTATCTCCTCTGTGCTATTCAGGGTGCTTGTCATTATTCTTTTCTCTGGATGTTCCTTCATCCCAGCACACCAAGTGCCAATTCAAGCCACCCAACACAAGGACGATACCATGTACACCTCCTAGGCATATCTCATTTTTGTGCTCTTTAGGGTGCTTCACCAAGCTGAGGCACTCCGTTCTCGCACACCTCCACAGCGCCTAGAGGTTATTCTCTTCATAGAGTCCCCCAACTCATGTGACAGTCCTCTAATGGTGCGGAATGAGTCTTAACCACATGTCTTACATCTAGGCGTCCCCAGAATGCATAATGGTCCCTCGCTGGCCCGGGGGAAAACAGGGTAGATTTTAACCACTACCTCCATCACCACTTCCTCGTGGTGACAACTTAATACACATGAGATTTAACTCATCATAGTCCTGGAGCTTTCTCCTTTCTCATGGCCATAATTTCCCATGCCTGCAAGCACTCTATGGGTGTTAGTTAATCATTCTAATAATTCAAGGAACATCAAATTTTTTGCATAAGTCATGCCTTACATCATTTTTTATTCATCCGATAAGATCCTTTTATCACCAAAATTGACAAGAAGGAATTTACAAGAATCCACAAAATCCTTTTAGTTTCTTATACCAACACCATTTGCAAGAAAACACATAAAACCCGAGAAATGCAACCACTCATTAACTTCAATTTATTTCAATAGTAAAATTCACTCACTGTTGCAATTTTATATATACCACATCTAAACTTTTAAAGTGCTTGTCAATGCCATAAGACTAACATCCAAACCTGTTAGCAATTCTAAACAAAGTAAATTGCGAGTTGTAAGAAAATTCAATCAGCAGAGCTGTCCCTATGAAGTTGGTGTTTGGAAATGCTATTGGACATTTCCTACCGTGCCATCATAATGGTTGGCGCGCTCAGATGTTCAAACCACCTTCAATTATGAGCAAATTAGGGAGTGAAAACCACTCAAATCAACAAAATCAATTTGCACAAAAGAGACTATATTATCCAAATAATACTCCTTGCAATGTTTAAACATATAGTATTGATTCTTGAATGAATAGATATTTGTATACCAGCACTGCTACAACTTTAAATCAACATATAACCCCTTCCTTCTAACATTCGTTACTACCATTAACTTGCATGCTAATACCATAATATCGACACCATTGAGCCCTTCATCAAAAGTTCAATATGAGGTACAAGTTCCTACTAACTTATCAATAATTTCCAAAATATTTAGTAGCATCATTTTAACGACAGAATGTATGATGGAATATTTAACTGATATTTTCCATCCATGCACTTAAGCTTTGTAAAAATGCTTATATAAAATCTCGACCTAGTACATTGTAACACCGGATCTTTGTATTTAGACCCAGAAGGTGCTTACGACTTCATCACACGCAATGCATATGCAGGACTATACATGGTAGGTGCTTTATACGTAGTTTGTGCATTGGTCAGCCTAGACAAGGGTTAGCTCCAAAAAATAAATAAAATGCACCCCTAGGATTTCTTCCAGATTTGCTAATTAAGAGAAAGAAATACAAAATCCCAAGGTGTAAATATGAATACTGGATTGAAGGCGAATTCACACTCAAACATTTATTCATGGTAAAAATAAAAATAAAAAAGAACACAACCGTTGTTGATTCATAACACCAAATCGCATAGAGAGCTATTTATGCATACATTCACACCCACTTGTAACATAAGAATCGCATGCATTGCTACAATTGGAACATGGAGTTAAAAATGCGCAGCCATACATTATAGATCCCCAAAGCACTATAATTTACAGATTTGATTTCCTCCTAAATCGTTATATGCAAACTAGGCTACACAACCAATATTATGAGTGTTCCGATTTGTACATATTTAACCTCCATCAATCAATATTTAGATCCACTACCAGCATCACTTAAATTCTACAAAACATAACATGGGCTCGAACTTAAACTAGTGGCAAAGTTGGATCATGCATGACTGTAAAACATCGGCGGGGAACAAAATCGATACTAGTTGGTCTTCAGATCCGTAACACATAATTAAAAGATGCATACAGATCCAAACTAAGATCAAAACCACAGATAAGGGATTTATCAAAAATCAACCGACAGACAGAGGATTTAGCATACCTCAGATCTATAAGAACTATGACATGAAATCATGCACCGTTTCTAGTGTAATGAGGATGAGGCATCTTCAAGAGCATACCACCTTTCCAAAAGCACAAGATACCTGCGCCTACTTTTAGCTTTTAGCTGTAGATGTAGAAATGAACGAATAACATCTGCATGTTGGCCAAGTTGGATGCATAATAACAAGTAACACACGTAACATAACCTATCAAGGGCACACTTATGAAAATATCTCCAAATACTAGCTCATTGGATTGCTTCTATAGTTCTTCAAGAGGCTGCTTATATTAAAAATAGGAATTATCAGATACTAAATATTGGACTACATTTAATGATGTATAACATCAAGCTAATAACATGGTACTATGTAACAAGTTCCTCCCTGGTTATTTGTAATTTGATTGAACAGTTTTTACTTATATTCATCAGAAACATCTCGAGAATACAACGGATCTATCATGAAATACATATATATGTCTATACATTTGTTTGATTTAAAATCACAAGCTTTATATGCCTTTTTTGTAATGAAAACCTACCATTTACCCACTAGATGTAAAATGCCTTCGCTTATTATAGCTGTCAAAGATTAGCAATCACTGGACATAGAGAATAGTTATAGTACATACTACATATACTAACATTTTGATTATCCTGCAGGATGGGAAAACAAATGCAATACAAGACATTGAAAGCTAATTATGCTTCACGAGGCAGGCTATAAAACAAAGATGCACAAATGGCAGTCATTCTTTGCCAGAGGCAATCATGCTCCAAGACTGTAGAGTGTGGGATATGGTTTAATGCTATCAACATGAGATGGATCCAATTCAGACTACTGAGACAGCATTATTCACATGCAATAATGATAAATCATAATGACAGATGCACGACTACAGGTCTATCATAGATAAGCTCGAAAACAGTAAACAACATAAATCAATTGGCCTTGATAAATGGAGCTATGAATGTTTGAACCACTGTTTTCTTTGCAAACCTGCTGAGGTAGATCCAGAAGGCTACAAGCAACTTCAAAACTATTAATTGCCAAGAAGAACTTGAGGAAAATAACACCTTGCTGGTGCATGCTAGTACCAATATCTGGTGGTACTGTCCTTGCTTGGAGTAAGCCATAATCCTGGCTGTCCAGGAGACCACATCCCGTTTGGGCATTTCGTCCAATACTCGACGAGCGTTGGTAATACTATCGTATTTTGTGTAGACTGTAACGAGTTTCATTTGTAAATAAATTGTGGGTTTAAATCCAGTCAGAATGATGTGGGCATGCACTAGTTTAGCATGTGCTACGTTACCAAGGCATGCTTTGCAGGATACAGGCAGAAGCAGAAGAAGAGTTTGAGCGTATGCTATGTTTGTCCATCAAATGTAAAACCTCCTGCAATCGCCCCTCTTTGCAAAGCTTTCTCACACCTCCATCTCCACTCTTGTTAATACCAATACCAATACCAATGGAGAATGAGAATGAAAAACGGTCCTTTTTGTTGGTGAAATTGGCAAACTGGTGCTGCTTGGGTTGGAAGAAGGCCCAAAAGCTGTAATTTCGATAGTATTAAAAAAAAAAAAAAACAGAGATTGGCATGCTCGCTTTCCGAATCCAAAATGACTCCCACATTGCCATGTCATTGTTGCTTCTGCTTTCCTTCCCTTTCCTGTTAAAACTAAAAAAACAAAAACGCAGTAAAATCCCAGTGACATTACAGTATACCAGAGGCCAGATTTTAAGTCGCATAACATGTTCCACCATGTAATTATTCATATACCACCAAAGCGCTATCACACGTCTCCACGTCTTTATTCAAATTATTTTTGTAGTTATACAAGATTTTAAGAAACAGATAGATATCAATGAAGACACACACAGAGGCAGTGTATTTTGCATGTAAAGATTCTATTGAACTATTCTGCAGTTATGGGGAACTTGAAGCAGTGGGGCAGGTAACTTAGTTGTGGACATACTGCAAAGTATGCACAACTACAATATATATATATATATATATATATATATATATATACATGAATGCAATCCAGTTGTTTCTCAAACTTCCTAACTCAAAGATACAGCTCACATTCAAATCAAGCAATAGCAGAATCTTTAGACTAAATACACACAAAACAACATCTAAATTGTCTTTGTTCATAATAAGCCAAAAATACTACACTGCTCATAGGAAAAGGTACTAATATGCCGCAATTTCTTCCAAATGTAATCCTGCAAAACTATCATGTTAGCCCATTGTTAAGGGTCCAGTGTTGTAGCTGGCTCTGATACCATATGTAAAATACCACTTGTACCTTAATGCATTAAGGAGAGTGCTTGTGAATTAGATGTGTGCAAAAATATTGATTATTAACCTATCCCACTCATTAGCCTTTGGATAATATCATCATTATGAAAATAAAAATAAACGTACACAACATAATATCACAAAGGAGACAAACACATTCACGTGGTTCACCTAGTCCACAAAGCTATGTCCACAAAATTAGTTATTTTTTTCATTTCATTATCATAAATAGAGAACTTACAAAGTCATGGCTCATCCATGGACGGTCCACCATGCCACAAGACTCTTGGCAGAGAGCCTCTTGCAACTAAACAATCTTATTTTCCTTATAACCAGCTCATAAAGGATTTAACAGCCCCCTTGGGCACCCGGTGAATGTTAATTATGACAGAACTATTTATAAAAGACACCTAGCTTGATAAAAATGATCTTTCAACATTTTTATACTTCTATGAGGGACTAAACTTATAAAGATATGAACTCTATAAATCCATAAATACTCCATGCACAAACATATTCGCCATATGCAGCAATCTATGTTTTAGCTATTAGGTTCTACTAAAGCAAAATTCATGGGTATAGAAAGGAGTATAAAGTTTAGTGTGATATTTTCTTTTTGTAATGATCTATTATCCCAAACATACATCTTAGATAATAGAGCTTAATGTAAAAATCCTACCTTTTTACACATTCGCCTGAACTCTTAAGATTTAAGCACATGTATGGTGGTGGCATTAAAACCTAAAATACGTTGAGGCTATTCATCAGGAGGGGCGTAGACAAGAAGACCACGGGATCTACATATTGGCCAAAAAAAAATTGATGAACCGCATGAAGCAACATTGCAATACAGGGGGGGAAGTTAAACGTGGCGGTGCTTGAAGAGGCCGGGAATATTTATTTATGACGGGCTTGGGCGATTCTGGTGTGATGTCAACCAAAGCATGAGTGCTGGTGGTCTACCAACGTTTTCAAAAAGAAAAGGAAAATTTCGACCAATAAACCCAGTACACACAGAATTAAAGAAAGTCTTCTCTAAAAGGCATCCTCTTATATATAGGTATACAAGCCTAATCCACCTCTGTACGACCCTTATACCTGCTAATAAAACTGACTGCAACTCATAAAAAAGAAATTAGATGATGCTGTCATTTCTTTGACTGATTACAATTTACCAAGCTCTGTCAATCAATTACACAAAAGGGTACGGAGAAAAACACAGAAGGGGTTCAGGATTGGCTGGAAGATGCTGCAGTGGCATACAATTCAACACGACACGGATTTTGGTGTAACCAGCTAACACGATCTAAAAGGTAAAAGGACGCCCTTGCATAGATACAGATATTATGAATAAAAGCAAAGGGTTGTCGCTATCCTTAGGCTCCTTGCCTCAATGATAACATAGGTTTTAGAAGGTAAAGTTTACACGCAGGATTAGACGATAAATTCACCCATTTAATTCAAAGAAACAAACGAAAGGAGACAAACCATAGATTCATTTACCTTTCAGTGTGGGCAGGGAGATGAAACCCAAAGTAGAAGGAAAGAAACAGACCTGCATTCCTTTTGCCCAGGCAGAAAATGCCCACCAGACTTAGCACGAGTAGAGAGAGTAGTATCTGGATCTATCAAAGCAGTAGACACACTACCTCAGATCGGCATCCTTCTATACCTAACCAGCATCTCTCCTTGACATACATACATAGCCCAGGTTTGGGGATTGAGCTCTCGCTCGAAATCCTTGAATCGTACCCCTTTCTCCCACCCAGTAAATTATTTAAATAAGGCCTCGGTCAAAACGACCGTTCCGCCACTAAGAGAGCAAAACTGTCAAGGTTGTTGGCCGTTACTTCCTTTTTGAGCCTCTCCTTATTTAATGCCAAGATCAAGGCATAGACTCAAGCGACGGTTTCAGCCACTAAACGGTCACGACTGTCAAGGTTCAGGGAAGATTTCATTTCCCTCAATCAAGCTGAACCTCCCCTCTAATTATGCCAGGGTTAAATCCTGAACCTATGGAGGATTTAATACTATACTTTTTCTTTGTCCTCATGAGATAATTTGTATCATAATACTCCACGTTTTCCCTATTTATCATTACATCAGATGTCTTTTTATTTATAGATTTTAATTAAAATACCTTATGTTTTCTGAAGGCTCAGTTTGTCATTTCTCTTTTTCCTTATGATATACTTTATATCATAGGACTTATATCTATCATATATAGATCTCCAAATTTAATAAATCTTGTCTTTTAATCTTTCTTTGTGCTTATGATATGATTTATATCATAATGTCTTTTATCAAACCCTTGTTTCCGATCCCTTAACCCTAGTTCCTTTCGCACCTGCGTTTGCCGGCTTTTGTGTTAATAAATTTTTACCTAACTTTGAGGTTTTCTTCGGGTGGGGCCTTGGCACTTGAGCTCCTCACCGAGAAGCCCTCATACAATAGTATTTACAATCGCAGAAACTCTTAGGGGAATATAGGAGGGACATTACAAAATCAAAACAACGGATGGTGTGGAGCATAAGACCCATTTTCATATTAAAAATAGTTAAAATTCATTTCCTTTGTAAGAAGGATTTTTTTAGATAATTCAAGTCTAGCTAGCCTTGGCATAAAACTAGGTTTGAACCCTACGTTTTGGAACCCCAAAGGTAAGAGATCAATTATCTAGTCGGTTACCTTTGTAGTGCAGTTATTACTACATCAATATAGTGAGCGGGTGCTAATTATTAGAGGAACCCAAAATATATCATGATTATTGGGTAAGAATCTAATTAACAGAACTCCTTTACATTCAAAGGTAGGGCCCTGGATAGCATGACTTACTCAATTATAAACCCAGCATCGTGTCTAGAACAAGACGTGGATGTACAAAATCAAACAGGTTGTGTCTGAAAGTATTCGAATTCTAGAGTAAGGGGAGGTCCGATGAGAGAATTTATTTTGGATTGACCACTTAACCCTCCAAGTCTATCAAACATACATGCACCTTTTACTCTTATATTTCCTAAAAATATTTTTGTGGTGTAGGTATATTGAGGTCCTTTAATCCCTACATTTTTTCAAAAACGTATACAAACCCATTTCACGTAATATGATTTATAGTATTCATTCAATTAATACGATACTTATCCTTTTCTTATGGGTAGGTTATTTCGAATGTCATATAATGACATGATTGAGATCAATCGTTAACTAAATATACCTATATATTTTTAGGTAGGACACCTAAGTAATTCAATCAAGTGAGCGTATAGTGTTAATTCTCCCTTACGACACCCACGATGCCAGAGTGTATTTCCTGGATTTCTGTTATTGTCTTTTCATCTCCTTACTTTATCTTTTATCAATAATAATTTTAACCTTATAACTTACAAGGTTTGGTGGTGGGGCCTTGGCCTTGAGCTCCTCACCCAAACTAGTACAATAATCATTCATAATTACAAGGTATTTAAGGTATGTAGGGGGGGATATTACATCCTCCTCCCCTTTATAATAACACCATCCTTGGTGTTCATGTCTTTAGCTAGTCTCCTTCTCCTTATGATTCATCTTTTGTTGCTTCGATTTTCCTATTCTGGGCTCCCTCGACCTTTCCTAACTTTTTGCAAGCCACCAATTTTTCAAAACCTATAGTCTCTTTCCCAAATTTCAAAATTCAGTTCAAATCATGGACAATGGATCCTTTTTGCAATACCAAAGAATTCGATTTATGGAACATATTCTAATATTCATCCTTGCATCAATAATGTAATTGGGTCATAGATAATTCATATTTTCTCATCGTTTCCAATTAGAACATCAAAATTCTCATTGCTCTGCTCCTTTGAGGGAGTTTTTGCCTACTCAGGTCTTTTATTCAAGAGTTTGATTACTTAGAACATTAACACATTTTTCATTCATTATAGCATGGAGATGAAAATATTCCCCAACACCCTTGTTGATCATCAAACTCTCCTTGGAGTTCTTTTGTAAATTCTTGTGTGGACTTCCGGGCTATATCTGAGGTTACTCTCTCTTTTGACAGCTAGTCAAAAGTTTTCTACTCAGTGACATCAAACAACGTCCTGTCTTCCAGATATCCGGCTTTGCCTAGGTCTTAATATTGATATCATAACTCTTATATGGTTTCCCCTCAAGCCTCCTCACTTGAGTTCGGGAATTCCTCCCTACGCGAAAGTAAGGTAGAGTTAGATCATCAATTTTTCTTGCCACATCATATGCCTAACAACAATCATTAGAGGAAATTTCAACTCAAAATAGGCCTTTTAACTTTTATTCAAATTCTATGTCATCATGTGTTAGCCAATGAAATTGCTTTAAATTTAAAATACCATATAGGTCTTAAACACTTTTTTAATATAAATTTGGGTATAGGTATCATAAAAAAAACTACTTTTTTTGTTTGTATTTTTGACATATCTCCATGTGGTTTTACTCAAATTTCAATCCAGAGAGCTAATTAAATGCAGAATTAAATTCCGCATACAACGAGTACCCACTTGGCATACTTTTGACGGACCCGGGTACCCCAAAAATAAGAAATACCTGAAAAAATGAAATGATGATGTCATCATTCCATTTTTTCAGGTATTTCTTGTTTTTGGGGTAGCGGGGTCCGTCAAAAGTTTGCCGAGTGGGTACTCGTTGGATTCAGAATTTAATTCCGCATCCATTGAGCTCTCCCGATCGAAATTTGAGTAAAAACACAGGGAGATATGTCAAAAATACAATTAAAAAAGTATTTTTTTCTTCTCTTCCTCCAAAATTACTAAATATTATTTTATTACTTTAACTATTATTTTATTAGTTCATTTTAGGAGGCCCATTTTGAGTTGAAATTTCCTCTAATGGTGCTCACATGGCAATCACTTTCCTAACACAATGTGCTCCCACAGCATGTATGCCTAACACCAATGTGCTCAGATGGTAATCACTTTCCTAACACCATTGTGCTCCTGCAGCATGTATTTTCCTTATTCATTTTTTATGTTAATTACAACTTTTGACTATTTGTGACACACATTCTTTGGAGTTTAAAATGACTTCACTGTCATTGTCTTGATTCATGACATTGGCTTCATGGTTAATATAATTAACATCCATCGACAAGCATAATTTTTATTCATTTAATCAACATTTCCTTAGTTGTAGTGATTGTACCCTTACCATCATGCATGGTTCAAACAATATCGTAATTCATTCAGAATAAACCATCACTTAGTTGCAAGTGGATTAAAATCCATGTTCTTACATTGATCGTGAGATGGTCAGAATCATAGTAAAGCCCTACAATGTGAGTACATAACACCACAATCCATAGTTAATCCCTATTTCATAAAAACCTTGAAATACGAAATTTATAATAAGATAAAAAATAAAACAACACTCGTTTTTGGGTGT
>LPNX010866258.1:10443-38395 GCA_001517045.1 Pseudotsuga menziesii
GGAGAAGGAACGCCGAGGCAAGGAAGCTTCTAGAAGATGTGGTTAAACAGGTTCAACCCATCATGATGAAGCCCAAATGGCGTGTCAAGGTCTTATCAGAATTATGGTATTCCATTAAAACTTTTTATATTTTCATTTTTTTGGTTGTTGGTTTAGTTACTCTCATTGAATCGCTAGTTAATTCTTTTGTTTTAATCGTAAATGGAAGAATCTTTAACTAGCAGTTTTGTTACTGGCTAAGTTATTACTGGTTAAGTTATCAAGAAGAAAGAACATCTAAGTTATTACTGGTTAAGTTATCAAGAAGAAAGAACATCTAAGCTGTCAAAATTATCCAAAGACTAACCTGAACCACCAACTCTTTTACATCTCACTGATAAGATCCAATTTAGTTTGATTCCTAGGAGTTTTAAACATTTAAATTATGAATTTTTGAATCCTAATGGCTTTCTGAGTAATCAGAGCCTAATTTATGGGTCAGGGTCCTAATTTTTAGGGTTTTATATGAATTGAAGTGAACCTTTAACAAATTAAAAATAAAGACTGGAATTCTGGGATAACCTTTCCTCCTCATTCTCAATGTGGATTCTGCTTAGGTCAGAATCCGTACATCATAAAATTATTTATGCAATTCGATGAAGAAATCTTCAGGTCTCACCGTTTAGGCCAGGCAATGCTGTTGGAATAATGTAGAAAAAGGATTTTAGATATTGTGAATTTTTTAGATTAAATGAGTTGTTTAAGATCCAAATTTATAAGATATAGATGTAAGTTTGTTTGAGATAGCATAAATTATTTAATGTAATCAATTTTTTTTAATTAGTTGAATTAGTTTTACACAAATTCATGTGTTTGTGTGGTTTCACACTCTTAATTTGTTGAAAATGGTTACATAACCCTGCAATCCTTCACAATTGGTTCGGCAAGTTTGGCTCACTGTATTTTTAGTAGTTCTTCATCTCCAGTTCTACCCACATCAAAATGTTGAGTTGTGGCGAAACCCCAACGTTTACTTAGCCTAATGAAATGAAACTTTCATTCAAGTTTTGATCCATTGGTAGATCCTGTTTTGAGCAACTGAACATGATGATTATGACTGAGCAAAAATAAAGAGTTGGAACTTTTTTTTAGGGTTTCTGTTTGGGAGTTTCCCGGCTACTATAATATCCATAAACTGTTCATGTGCTTATTACCAAATAGAATAGCTCTCTGAGGAACCTTTGGATTCTCATTCTGCCTACCTTTCAGAACAAGGGCGGACCAGATACTTTTTTAGGCTTTTATAGTGATAGATGGGGAATCAGATTGATAACAAGAATTCACCAAATTATGACCCCAAATTTTGATTTTAGAATGGCTCTCTATCGAGGCTACTTCTGGTTTTGCATGTTCGCATGCTATTAAAGCTTATGGCTAATGCAAATTAATCCTCAAAGGGATACATAGAAAAGTGACCTTAGCAGTCTGTGGAAATATATGCAATTCATAACATGTCAAAGGTTCGAACCGGTAGGTATCTGTGTACACATGCATGAAGACAGTGCTAGAAGTCATAGAAATGATTTATATATGTATGTATTTCGATATGGCTCTTATAGAAATGTTTAGATATATGTTGCTTATATATGTTTTATATGAAATGCCCAATATAATGTATATGTGGGATTAAATAGTTCAATTATTTAATTCGTCCAATTGGCATTCAGAGTATGATTATTTAGACGAACCAGAAAAGTACATTTTATTGTTCTTTTGAATTAATAAAGTGTTGAAAAATTAATATAGTGTAAATGTTGATGTTAAGTCATTCCCGTTCGTATTTATTTTAGTTATTAGGTTTTCAAGATAGATGACAATTCTAATATTGTATTCGCTTTTTAATTGTGTGACTTGGTTTTATATTATACAATATCCATTTGGGAATGAAAAATTCATGTGTAAAGTTTTATAGTAACTTTTTTAAAAGAAAGACATGTGGATTTTTGCTGGTATTATATATAATTAATATTTTAAATTAATAGTAATAACAATAAATCATTTAAAAGTGTTTAAGATTTTGTTTTATAATTGAAAATCTTAGTTATGAAACTTTATTATTTATTTGGTTTTTAAGGGTTGAAACATTTTGGAAATAATTTATTTGCTCTCTAATTAGTTTTGTGAGTTTTTTGGAAAATTATTTCATTATAGTAGTGTTAAGGTATATAAAGCCTCATTATAGGGTAGAGAAGTTGATTATACAACTAATATATTGAGGGACTGTATGTTATAGACCATGTATTTTTCTAGTTGGATGATTTTCTAAATTTAATAAAGTAATTATAAATTTAATTCTTGATTTCCTCGAGATAACACGGGGTAGTTAAAATGCATTTGATACTTTTGCAATAAGTAGACCGCATCGATCAATTAGTGTGAAACTTAATTATGTTTAGAAGATCAATTTAATGTTTTATTTGGAAAGGCTTGAGGAGTAGACCTTGAACATTCATAAGTACCATATCTCATACTTACATTCAAATGGATGCTAATGGACAAGAATAAGGAAATATTTAAACCATTGTAAGATGAGAATAAGGAAAGAAATTCATTATCATTAGAAGTGTCCTGGAATTAAGAAGCATATACAAGATGCCAAATGGATCTAGACGTGAAGGTGGGACTTATAAAAGGACACAACAAAAGGGTTAACAAAGGATGCATCTATGAAAAAAATTTAAGTGACAAGACATGGAAGACTCTTTCTAGCTGAAAACTTCCACCAAGGGTTGAAAGGGTCAAACAAAAGATGGAAATGATCGACACGACAAGTTGACCACAATGATACTAACCGCTTGACATGGTAAAGTCTAATTGAAAAGACAACTAGTCTTCAAGACAAGACTCGATTAGACTATAACAACACACATGATGTGACTTGGAAAGTATCTCAAGGGAGTCATCTAATAAAAAATAATGAAATGAGGTAAGGACGTGATGAGATCCTTGACATGGACACGGTGTCATTAATGAAATGATTAGGTGACAAAATTTAATATGTTCGTCTAAGTCGCAAAATTATGACACTTGAGAATCGTATCAAGTTGAGAATCACTTTATTAACATTTATGGGTTTGCAAGTAGTCTTATGGGAATGTTAAGTGAATTATGCATCGGTTTTTGGAATACGTGATAGTCACTTCTGATTGGGTAGTTCGGATTATAACTTACAAATGTGTATTTTACTAAATATTGTATGATGTTTGTCTTCTTGCTTGGAGGAGAGGATCGCATAATCGATCTGAATTCCTACTTGGATTTTGTTGTGCTAAAAGTTGATTGGGTACTTATTTTGTGGCTATTTATGTGATTAGGTTATAGTTAAATCATATATTTCAGATCCTTGTAGGTGACTAAGAAGTGATGGAAATATGATTCAATATTGACAATTATTGAAAAGTATTATTGAATTTTGCAAAAACACTAGCGAATAATTGAGAATGTAATGGAACCTTATTTGATGAACATAACAGCAATGATAGTAGAACCTCTAGCGCTTATGGCCATGGACATTTAATGAAAATAGAATAGAATGGAATGCATACTTGATTATGGAAAGGAATTAATGTTGGATTAGAATGTCCAATAAAAATTAACTTTGAGACGAAGTTTCCTAATGAGGGGGAGTATGTAATGACCCATTTAGGGATAGGAAAAGTAATTGAATGAAATCATTATGTATAAATAGAAATGACGACTTGATACTAAGGTATAATGGTCAGTGTCTATGTGTAAACTAGCATGACATTGTTCATGTATGAGGATATAATACCAAGGATAGATATAGGGTGTGTGCAAGCTGATGAGGGTCTCTTTTGACGCGTTAGAGGCAATAGAAAACTGAAAAAATAGGCATCCATCAACTTGCATGGATATTTTGAGACACTTACACAATGAATCTTGCGATGACTGAAAAACAAGAAATGTAGGAAACTGAATGACGTTTCCAAATATATAATTTTTTTCTATTGAAAATTTTGTTAACTATCTAAAGTTAGATATTTTTTAACAGACACTTTTTATTTTTGGGACAAATTATAAGGTATATGTTTTTGTGGGTGCATCCTTTGAGTGACTAAATGATGGAATAAACTTACAAAACTGGTATACATATAGAGAACATATAGTACTAGTGCATGACTATAAAAATAATATATATATTTTTAATTATGTAAGAGATAAAACCTCGAAAATGGTACGTCAATTGTGGGTGTAGCGTTTGAATGTCTTAATGCAATTATTTGGAAATGGGTTTTTTATAGCATGCAAAGGTCAGTGCTCTTTAGTGCACCATACATTTTTTTTAAATGGTTGAGAAACGAAAGAGATATGGAAGAAACACTAACAATGTGTTTTTTGAGTTGAGGAGTGATGAGAGAAGATAAATAAGAAAGAAATAGAAAAAATATGTATTCTTGTTAAAATTTACATATTTGGAATCTGCAAAAAAACCATATATGTTTCTAAAATCTCATAAAAATGGAGGTGTGCAACATACTCAGACAAACGACTAAACACAAGCATATTGAAAATTTGGATATAATATTGAATTAGCCATGGTTTATCATACTCCTTTTATCACACTAATGTTGGGTTAGGTTTCCAGTGTATTATATATTTTCCAGACGTGGACAGAATTCAACCATGTAGCCACAAATTTATCCATGCGGCGAGGGTCGTGTCCTATAGTTCATGCATGGAGACATTTTATCATTTGTTTGTTCATTGCAGCGTGGGTTAAACTATAATGACAACCCAATAATTCATAATCAATTCACTAATCAACAACACCATGTATGATGTTAAACTAATCACCAGTTTATCATCGTGAAGAGTTTACGTTGACCAAGCATTGTGTCACGTATAAACCATAAATATAAGCTCGATGTGGATTAAGCCTAAACCATTGCTACCAATGACATAATATTATCACATAATAAACATTACCATAATGATATAATGGTGGCATAACTCTATTCTAAACATTGTTTTGATATAAATCATGTAATATATGATTGGTTCATAGAGTAGGTTAAAGTTTAAGTCGTAGTATAGTTAAAAATGAGTGCATGTTAACTATAGCATGACTTTAGTGTCTCTAGTAGCAAAGTTTAACTATAGCTTGGGGCATAGTAAACCCTTTTGCTTTAGGAATTTTTACAAGTCTAAAACTTATAGATAGTACCTTGTAATAATGCAAAGGGAGTTAAAGGCTAAATCAAATACATTATAATAAAAAACTATTGGTAGATTGAATATTCTTCGATCAAGTTGATTATGCATATCTATGAGATTTTGCTTGAACTGATAATTCAAATAGCATTAAAACTACGAAGTAATACAAAGGTAAAGGTAAGAATATTATCACAAAATTCTGTCACATAGTTTATGCGACATTACTTTGATAATACTTGGGAGTATACTCAACTTGGATTTATGCTCATGCAAAATGTCTAGTGGACAGTAAGATAATTACAGAGATAAAAACTGATAATTGGAATAGGAACGATCCTATTTAAATTCAAAAGTTAATAGAACACAGAGTTAGACTTGGGAACAAAGTAGTGGTAACCATAAGCTCTTGTAGAAGGGTATAATGGTCATAGTTTCTACACTCAAAGGTTTTTATTGTTCATAAGATAATAGGCTGTAAGTACCTTATGGAAATAATTTAAGGGACAATAAATATACAGGCAAGGCAAGATACTATCGCAAAAATATTGTCAAGAAAACAATGTTTATAAGTATTACAAATTACTTAGACTAAAGTAGAAATACTTGTAACTAAGATTCTAGTGTTAGAGTCGCAAATATGTTGTACTGTCGTTACTAAGTTTCCAAGCTTGTTTAATTGAACAACTAATGAACATCAAATGCTTTTACCTTACTGGAGTTGTCTAGTGTTTAGCAGCTTATTGTTCTAAGCTTTTTAATTTGCAAACAAAATACTACTGACACTAAAAGATCTCTTAAAAATATACTCGATCGATCATACCTGTAAAAATTTGTAAGAAACAGTATTCATCTGTGTTAGCATGATTGCTAAGTAAGCCCCGGATTCAAAAGAAGATTCCACCTACTGACATAAAAGAAGTTCTAATCAGTAAACTGAAGCAAATAGCACACAAAAAGAGTTTAATCTTGCTACAAAAAATAAACTCTTAAGTTATTTTATAATTTAGTGAAACCAATTACATAACTGTTTCTTTATGCCAACTGTTAACTGTTAGTAAAACCGCAGGTTATAGCATTTATTATTAACTCAAAAATTTTAAATTTTTGTGAAAATTTGGGGTTATGACATATATCTACAAGAAACATTAGTGTGATAAAATTACCCTCTTAAAATCACCTTCACTAGATTCCTGATCTCTATAATTTCTTAATCCACATAGTCCATGAACAAATAGAAGAGTTTACATTCCCCGGGATGTTTAGATACCCCTCCTATATTTTTCACGTATTTTATATCAGAAATTTGAGCACTACAAGTGTTTGAAGTTGAAAATGACATATGAAAATGGTATCCCAGTTCCAATACATAATTGGAGTAATTGAATTCTAAGAATACCTAACAGCGCCAATTATACTGAGTTTACCAACATGGTAATGAAGATTACATAAAACATTATCCATGACTCTTTTCCACCTAGAATGTTTCCTGAGAATAAGAAGTGGTTATAATTTACCCTTGATACAAGGATATGTAACCAGTTTATATATGAAGAGCAACAAACTTGAAAGAAGGTGACTAAGGGCCAAAGGACATGCAAATTTCTACTTGGAGTACCATACTACAAACCATATTTTCATGCACACAGTCATTACTGAGGAGGTTCACAAATAGTAGATATCAAAACAAGGTGTGTTTCTTAGTTTGTAAGGAAGCAATGTTCCACTCCTTATGATGGGATTTTAAAGGAGGTGTGCTCCCACATCTGTGCAGCAGAAGCTATGATCTAACTCATACATCACTGGCCTTGTTACTTCATTTTCAGATTGGAAATTGCATCATGCACTGCCAACAAACTTATCATGCATATTTCTATCAATAATCATTTTGTACCCAACCTCTTCAGCATTAATAAATATATTAACAATCATTTTGCACCCAACCTCATGGAGGAGCAAATACTTGTATTCCTTCAAATCTTTCTTGCAAGACTAGATATCTCTGTCGTTGGCAAGAGATACAATGGTAGAGCCATCAACTTGAGGAATCAAATCAGCTTTCTTAAGAATCTCAAGTGTATTCAACATGAATCCACACTAATCCTTTATTTTTTCACACTTCGATGTCGGATACTCACCAATAGACCCTAAATGCATTTCCTTCTGCTACAGAGCAAGTAAGAAGGGAAGAGGAAGAATAGGACCCTATAAAAGCTAGGCACCATTTTGTTTAGAAAAATGATGCTCTCTTTTAATTTATAAGTTCTGAAAATGAAAAAGTGGCATCCGTACATAATCAGTAGGAAAAATATGAAGAAACCCTGTAGGGAGCTTCCCTTTTGATGAACAAATCTTTGAATATGTTGCAACAACCAACTCCAAAAGCATCAACTCTTGAATAGTGTAACTTTTTCAACCATCACAAACAGGAATGATGATCATTATTCTACAAAGAAGGTCCAAAAGGTACTTTTAGGGGAAATCTCAACAACAGACATAGTAAATGCATTTGCAAACAAATAGAAGCCAACTTTAGTGACTCAATAAATGGTCACTTAAACTCATCCCCAAATCAATTTGTAAAGAGAAATTAAACTCTGAAAGTAATGCCCACAAGAACTGCAATTTACCGTCATCAAAGCGATTTTCTAAGTTAAAACTTAAATTTGAAAATACATGCCCATAGAAGCTTCATTACTATGTTTTCCATTTACAGAGTTGTGCTCCATTTCCCACAATCACCACAGATATTTTGAAAAGGAAGAAATCTAAATCCAAACCCTTAGCATGTTGTCCAATACCTTAGCTGGAAATCCAATTGCAACTTGCAAGTTGCATATTTAAGAAAAATAAATTGGGATATATATGGTTAAGCTTTCTGTCAAACAATAGGCCACCAACCCAGAAAAAATCAACACAAACAAATTATGCCATTAAAGGACTCTGCTTATGTGGAGTGAGATCGATGGCTCTATTTGAGCATGTTACAGGCTGCCACAGCTTATACAAAATTGTGCCCAATGAGATAGAAACCCCCAAAGACAGGTAGAGGACGACATAGTTGGAGATTCCATCCTTTGGTGAGGTCTCCATCATTTCAGTATGGTGGCTTGCTAACATCCATTGATGAGCTTAACTTTTCAGTTAGTTAAGACAAGGAAAATTACATATCAAATTAACATAGTCAATACCCATCAATTAAATTCGTGGTATAAGTAGAAATCACACAACCAAGAGGGAGAAGAGATTTCGTTGAGTTATAATGCCATCAAAAGAATCTTATGCCATCGATATAATCCCAGTGGTTGTTTATTCAAACATGTAGTGAAAGCTGGGCATGAATTTTGCATTCCATGGTCAATACATACCTCATGTATCAGTAATATACTAATCTCAAGCTACAACAATATACATCAATATTTTGTTTGATTCACAAATAGCGGTTAATAGCTCTAATGCCTGTTTTCAGTATTCACAAATAGAAATTTACCTGTTACCAGAAATTCCAGCAGCAAACTGATTTTGCATCAATTCACCTACTAAATGTCTTCACAATTGCCATAAACAGAGTTTGCCTTTTTCTAAGTAGGTTATATGCCCAACTCTACCAGCAATCATGGTTTCAACGAGAATAGCTTTGTAAGAAAATAAATTCCTCACAATCACACTGGTTTAGAAAACTGAAAATCCACCAATTAAGCATGGCAGTATGATTTCATATAACAAACATATTGAGACTAACATTTCTAATTTGCTGCCATAACTCCAGAAAAGACAACATAGTAACTCAATCCAGAATATCATAAAAACAGAGGAATTGCTCTCTAAGCTTAATGCACTAAACGAGCATATATCATTGACAATTTTAGAAAATATTTCCCAGAAACAATAATGAAAAGACAGGATATAGTGATAGGTCTCATCCCTAGTCCTCTTTTACCGAGATTTTAGAGCTATAATTCGCCAGCTCTTTCAATCATCAAGTTTATGGACATTTTTATTTTAGCAGAGGTAAAAGAAATCCCATAGCCATTCATACTAGCAAAGATTCCACTTAACAACCATATATACACGTGGCATTTCCAACAATCTGTCATATTAGTTCATTAACAACTTATCAAATAAATTATGAAAATCAGTTTGTTATACAAGAAAATATAATAGATTATACCTGCACTTGGTCAACTAGCCCCATTAGATGAATTGCTATATCCAACTCCTTCCCTGTACAACTCTTAAATTACCATCCGATTTCCACCCAACCTTGCCCATGAAATTATTCTTTCCTTAAGACCCCCAAACTGTGTGGAAGCACAATCAAAGGCTCAACAGAAAAAAACAGGGATATGTACAAGTAGTGGGGTGACCAGTTACTAATATGTCAGATAGATCCTTTTTGACAAAGGGAATATTCAGCCATGCAACAACCTGTAGGTTATCCCACTTAGCACTATGCAAATTGCAATGTAGTTCAGAGTCTCCAGACTAATGGTTCTTGAAAATTAGGTAGCATTGCAATACTAGTTCAGGAAACTTTCCTAGTCAGCTAATTCCCAACAAAGACCATAGCCCATTTTCATGGTTCAACTAGGCTTGGAATTTCAACTTCTTTTTCCTGTGAGGCATGACAGCTCCCATAGCAGAGCAATCATATGCCCTCAGCTCCTAAATGAGAACCATGAGGAAAGCATGCTCCCACAACAAAAGTTCTCAGACTAGGCATGTTACCTCAGCTCCTTTCCCATATATCCCATGTTCCAAACTATGGGCATGATACCTCCACTCATTTTGTCATGTTAGAGCCACAACCATGATTGGTTGGTTTCACACGTAGGCAGGGATGATTTTAAGAACCCCCTCTAGATTTATATGTATGAAAAATGTAGAAGTCTTTGTGTATCAACTCTTCGGTTGGGGATTTTAAAAGCATCATGTACATCTATATTGACTTATAGTGAACTATATGATGCATTTTCAACAAAACAAATTGAAAAAAAAACCTATAAATTCTCATGGCTTAATATCATATTTTCACAAAGAAATCAAACAAAAATTGGAAAATTTTCAACAATTCCTATGACTTTATATCATATTTTGAAGAAATTGAAAGATCCAGGGATTAACCACTAGGAATCAATGTTTCCCTTGCCACACATTAATAGCTGACAGGGGAAATTTCAAAGATACAGAGCTTCTTGTTTCTACCTCGTGGCAACTGGTAAATGG
Source organism: Pseudotsuga menziesii (assembly GCA_001517045.1). Taxonomy (NCBI): domain Eukaryota; kingdom Viridiplantae; phylum Streptophyta; class Pinopsida; order Pinales; family Pinaceae; genus Pseudotsuga; species Pseudotsuga menziesii. Next base: position 20,881 of record LPNX010866258.1, read on the forward strand.
ATGAAAGAAACTACCAACGAAGACAGAGGCGGGAGGATAGGGCAGGGCAAAACAGACGGTAAGAGTAAAAGTGGGTCTGACCTCCCCAATTACATTTTTTACTTTCCAGGTCGAACAAGTTCAGTACATAAGTCAATTTTGACACTATGGACATAAATAACTTAGAGCAAGGGCTATGGCTTCCATGCCCAACAAGAAGAGGAAGAGAAAGAAGCCGTCACTGCACCCACTCTCATCTTGGAAATTTATTTCCAAAAATAATTTGTTTGACAGAAATGGGACACAACTACAAGTTTCTAGTGCACAATCAGTTCCATTATGTCTCCGTAAGGAAAATGATGTCTAATTCCTGTGTATTTAGTAAATTTGTGGAAAGAACGGACAAATCAAACAGTGCACTTGGGAAATCTTGCTCTGTTTTGAAAATTATTGTTGCAAGCTCTGAAATAACATTTCTATATAGTCCCAAAGTGTTTGATGGAAGCCCATTAAGGTTCAATTTGGAACTGTAATAGTGCTTGTATCATGGTACCTTTCTATTCCTACCCATTCTAGACATACATAAAGACGATCATATTTTGTCAAAAGTATGCACACTTGGTTCACACAAAAAAATATACCAGTATTAAAATCCTCAACTTCAAAAATATTGTAATACGTTATCTTTTAAATATTCATGATGTTTTAAAAATTGTTTACCAATTTCAGTTTCACTGGCACTAATTAGGCACTAATTATTGATATTAATTACTAAACTTGTTATAGATTTATCTACTAATGATTTTGGATGAACCTGAGCTCAATTCTTCTACTTCCCAAACTAAAAGGATAAGGGGCTAATATGACAATAGCTGGCTAGATTTGAATCGCAAATTTACAACCAATGCCAATCTTTCAGTGCAATCTTGTGAAGGAAATTGATTTGACAGTTTTACCTAGTGGGCATTGAGTTCACTGAGAATGAAACATGTCTCTTTTTATCTGCAAATCCAATCAGCATGAAAGGCTCCACATTAGACAGTAGATTCACCATTCCACCTTTCAGTGAAACGCAATGTCTACCTACTACTAAAACACGAAGGATACAAGTATCTTTGTCTAGGTCAACTTACTTTCTAATGCAAACAGAACGGAAGCATGTAAAAGGGAAAGAGAATATGTTCTTCGAAACTGTGACTTTGTTATCTTAAAAGTAGATATTTATAAACAATTGTTTTGACAAAATTGGAGACTAAACACTAAGATAAATCTTTAACCTGTTATAGACTACCTAAGAATAACTCGCCACACAAGTACAACTAAAAATAGCTGATGCATCAAATATACAAAAGATTAAACCCCCTGTCTCATCATCTTTGAAGCGGGACTAAGCTCTTTAAAATGAAAACATCCATGATCTTCGATAGAAGCCACAGAAACCAACATTGCCTAAAGAAGAAACAGATCACCAGGGACACCAACTACTATTAGCACTAACTTTAAGTGAATGGAAGTGATTAGCTGATTTAAGGATAACTTTGAATGAACGGAAGTGATTAGCAGATTTAAGGATAGTGGGAACAAGAAAAATAGAAGGAAAAGCGAAGAAATCTATGCTACTCTCATAATTAGTACCATGTGCCCTGGAAAATAATTGCTAATGAGCTCCACGGCTGTTGAATACTATAACTTACACCTAGAATAAAACTGACAGAGTGCCAAACAATAATATCCAATGAGGAAAATATCATCAAGCTGTGGTCTAGCAACAAGGATGAGTGCTCACAGCAATGATGGCTTAGTCTTAAAACCCAAAAGTCTTGCTCCCAGTACAGTTGATCAAAGTGTTTCAAGATGAGAGTGAGATCAAGGTGGCTACACTACTTCCAAAGTGTTAAACTAAGATGGTTTCAGTGCTAATGTAGTCTTCTATGTCAATGAGACTAAGTGAATGAGACTAAGTGCAATTCTTGGGTGACTTTGACAAAATTATTGATCAAAGTGTTTCAAGATGAGAGTTAGGTCAAGGTGGCTACACTACTTCCAAAGTGTTAAACTAAGATGTTTTCAGTGCTAATGCAGTCTTCATTCTATGAATGAGACTAAGTGAAATTTTTGGGTGACTTTGAAAAAATTATTAACCAAGAGGTCTAATTGCAACAGATCTCTCATAAAAGTCTCCTACCCACTCCAACCAGAAAGAGGGTTAAAAACTTCAGTTAAAAATACAAGTACAAATGTTCAGAATTTGACGAGTGGTGATTTATGAAAACTCAAATCAAGCAATAAGACAACCAACTAAATGAACCATATCTAATACCTTGTCCCCTATTCACCATAGAACACTGGTAATGTTACAAGGAAATGATTTGACTACAGAGTACAAACCATGCGACCATTACTTACATCCCTTTGCCATAACTACCAAACATAAATGGATAATCCTATAATCTAATAAAATGGGTAATAAAAAATGCCATTGCTTTCAACCGATCTAAGTACACAAGTCATCACATAAAGCAATTTGGCCAATAGTTCTATGTAAATAAACTCAAAATTTCACAACCCAGATAAGCTAAATACATTGCATCTCTTCCTATTCTTACAAAAGAAGTAGAGATCGAAAACATGTAGAGAAAGACAAATAATTGAAGGTGATTTGTGAGTACTGACCGTCTCCATCCTTGTCAAACAAACTGAAAGCCTCCTTGAACTCAGAGATCTGTTCCTCTGTTAGCTTGTCCATCATTTTCACGTAATGTAAGTAGATAGAGTGAAATACCAAATTTTTAATCGTATTATACATAAATCCTGGGCGAAATACCAAATTTTCAACCTATTATCCATAAATCCAGCGAACCATCTTCATTTATCCTCCCAATCGGAAACAGTTGGGAGAATGTGGGCAAAAATCAATATTTTCGTGGGCTAATATTCATTTTCCAGTTTTTCCCTCTTTCAGGATGAATGTGATTTACCTTGGGGAAGCTATATATAAAATAAACAATGGGCGAAATTATTAAATAAAATAAAAACATTTTAATATAAAAATTCACCCACTTTTTTTTGGGTAACCCTTAAAATTCGCCCTTAAAATCATCCCTGGACCCCCCCACCCTCCACTCTATCTTTGTTTCTCTCTCTCTCACACACACACACATCCCTATGTTTCCCCTTACCAATAACACCCCCTAACCTATAACCTACAACACCTAGACACCCACACACACATACATAGGTCACCCTTACAACTAACACCCCCCTCCCTTATATCACTCCCTAACCAATCCAACTACCTATAACCCCCATCCCCCTATTACATCCCCTCTACATTCACCTAGACACCCCCACATTAATCTATACCTTCTGTTTGGGAAAATCCCTTCACCACCATTCTTTCCTTGTACCTCTCCTTCTTTCCTTCACCGTAATGCTTGATCTTGTACACCCACTTGTTTTGAAGAGTTTTTTTTTCTTTTTGGAAGATTTACTAGCTCCCATGTTTTGTTCTCCAACAAAGAATCAATTTATTCATGCATGGCTTTCTTCCAATCTTTGCTATGCTCATCATCACAAGCCTCCTAAAAACAATGAGGTTCACCTTCATCGGTTAGCAAAATATAATTTGAGGGAGGATACCTTTGTGATGGCTTATGAGGCCTAGTGGACCTGCGAACCGGTTGTGATGGTATATTTTCTGGTTGGATCTCTTGTAGTGGTTGTTGCAAGTCTTTTTCTTCTTGCTGCCCATAATTTTCAGCAGGATATCCATCATCTTCAGCTAGTTGTCCACCATTTTTTTCCTATTGTCCATTATTTTCTTGCAATGGTGGGATGTTTTCTTGTTGCTCAACAAACCTATTAGTTAATTTCTTCACCTTCATATCACATGTAGGCTTCTTGAAAATTTATAACTCATTGAATATGCTATCCCTGCTTCTAATAACTTTGGATTTAATCGGATCCCACAATCGGTAACCAAATTCACCATCAACATACCCAAGAAAATTACATTTCATGGATTTGTTATCTAATTTGGTTCTTTTCTCTTTGGGAGTGTGTATGAGTGCTTCACATCCAAAAATTTTCAAGTGAGATTAGTTTACCTTCTTGTCGGTCCAAACTTCTTCAGGGATGCCACCGTCCAAGGCTATTGTAGGCGACCAGTTGGTGAGGTAACAAGCTGTCCTCATTGGTTCTACCCAAAAATGCTTCTCCAACCTAGAATTTAACAACATGCTCCTCACCTTCTCCATGATGGTGCAATTCATCCTTTCTGCAGTACCATTTTGTTGAGGAGTATCAGGGACAGTATTCTCATGCTTTATGCCAAATTTGTTGCAATATTCCTTGAAGGCATTGAACAATAATCCCCACTGTTATTTGTGCTTAAGCACTTGAGCAGTTTGTTAGTCTCTCTTTCAACACTGACATGGAATTTTTGAAATATCTCAAATACCTCATATTTTCCCCTCATAGGATAGGCCCAAAATTTTCTAAATGCATCATCTATGAAAGTAACAAAATATGAGGTTCTTTTTAGAGACTTAACATTAACCTACCCAAATACATCAAAGCGTACCAATTCCAATCAATTATTTTTTCTTTCATGGCCTCCTCTCATAAATGAGACTCTACATTGCCTACCATATATACAATGCTCACAAAGATCAAGTTCATAAGATCTCAAACCTGGAAGAAGATTTTTTCCAACAAGAATTTTTAGACCCTTTTCACTCATGTGGCCCAAACGCTTATGCCACAAATATGGTGAGGCTTCTTCTTTTGCAACAACAACCACATTTGATTTTCTTATTGTTTCTCCCAATGTCCTTGTTTTGAATCCACTAGCCATGACCAATGCTCCTTTGCTAATTTTCCAGCCACTCTTTCCAAAGCTAGTGGAGAAACCTTCATCATCCAATTATTCCACTGAGATTAGACTCATGCGCATCTCTGGAACATGCCTGACTTGTTTTAAGAATATATCATTCCCATCCTTTTCTTGGATTCGGACATCTCCCACTCCAACAATGTCGCAAAAGTGATTGTTTCCTAGATGTACTCGACCATAGTCTCCAACTTGATATGAGACAAAATTGGTTTTGGATGGGGTTACATGGTGAGATGCCCCAGAGTCTATAATCGAATCAATGCTATTGCTAGAGGTGTATAGGCATTATTCTTCCATTGAAACAGTAAATAGAAAATCACTATATGAAACTACATCAGTGGTCTCACCTTCATTTGTGTTGGCTGATTTTTTATTTGAGCTAGCTGAGTTGTGCTCCTTCTCTTCTTTCTTCCATATTCGACATTCTCTTTTCATGTGTCATGGTTTTCCACAATGATAGAAAGTAATTTTGCCTCTTCTTGATTTTGATCTACCCCTTGACTTGGATCAACTATGGTGAGAGATTTTCCTCCCTATTTTTCTATCACTAATTTTCATCGCAGATCCTCATTCATTAAGTTGTCGCTAACATCATCAAACTTCAAGTTCCCTGCGGGAGCTGAAGTGCTTTTGGAAACTATGAAATCCTCCCAATTGTCTAGCATGGATCACATGAGTAGGATGGCTATGATTTCATCATCCAACACAATTTTAACAGAGGCAAGCTGACGAATAATGATGCTGAATTCATTTACCTGCTCTGCAACTGAAGCACCCTCCTTCAACTTCAAATTGTACAATTTCTTTATCAAAAATACCTTGTTTGATGCTGTGCTTTTCTCATACAAATCATGTAGTTTCTTCCATAGATCTACTAATGTTTTCTCTCCAGCCACACTGAAGTAGACTTTCTTTGCTAAGTGTTTCCTGATTGTAGCAATGGCCTTCTTGTCAAGATTGTTCCACTCTTCATCTGTCATTGATGAAGGTTTACTTCCTGCTCCTTCAATGGGAAAATATTGATCTTTTAAGATCAATATGTCTTCCATTTGTGCTTTCCACAGAGACAAATTTGTCCCATTTAGCTTCTCCATGTCACTCACAGTTGTACTCTCCATATTGCTTCAAATAGCACTACTGAAACTCCCGCTCTCCACTTCTAGCCTCCTCAAAATCTCATAGGCTTATAGGAAGAGAAAATGCACACTATATAGCCTCTAATGGCCAACTTTTTCTACAATAGGGGTTGGATCTGATACCAGTTGTTGAGAAAACAAAAGTTATGGCTCAATCTCTGTAGCACAAATTATGTTAGCAACTTCCTTCAGTCCATTGTTTCAGCCACAACCCATGGACATCAAATATGGAATACTAGAATTACTTCTTTCTGCTAAAACAAATACACAACACTTGAATGGAACAAGAATATGAGCACACGAGAAAATCAGAGAGAGCATTCATAAAATACACACATGCAAAAATACAATTGCATATTTAGGCAAACACTTTAGATTTGGGCATGAATACTTACAAATTTATTTACATCTACACTCTGTGCAAAAGATACAAGCTTCTCTTCATTTCTGCCATATTCTACAGCATTCATTTTTTATCAACCTGCAACACCGACAAAGAAATTAACACCAGAATTACATTGGAGATATCTAGAAAACATGGCGTCTAGAGACTTCAGGGGATGTCGATGTGGGGATTGACTTCTTTAGGAAGTCTCTAATCATTTAATATGGTAATTCTTTTTCAACTATCAGCTCCAAAAAGGAAAGAAGAGCTGGCAACGATGGATGAGCTGGCTTAACGACCAATTTTGATGGAATTTGTTTGCACCTACCAAAATGTTCAAAAGTTCCCATTCTCGCCATATTTTCCCCTCAGGAGCCTAAAAAATTCACCTATGTTGACAAGGTCTTTGATACCAACAATGTCTCCAAGATGCTTCTGTTAAAGGTTTGGTTTTATTTTATTGCACCAAAATACCCATGTGAACCTAAATCTAATACACCTCTAGCTTATCATGCTCCAAAGCTTAAGGATATATAAATATCTAGTAACATTATTATGCTCCAAAGCTTAAGGATATATAAATATCTAGTAACATTATTGATATATATTTAAGAGGATGGTTTTTGGTGTTGTGGTTTAATTGTAGTTGTTGTTCCAATGTTTTGTGTTCGATTTTTTGGTAAAAAAAAATTAAATACTAAAAACAAAAAGAGGACTAATTTTTTTTCTATTTTTATGTAAATACATGTTAAGACCTAACATGGTTATGTGACTATAAGATCTCACTAAAAACCTCCCCAACCAATTTGTTTTTCTACATCTGTTGCTTATATATCAAGGTCCATTTAAAAATGATTTTAGATTCAAAATTTGTTATAGATCGGGCATTGTCCCAAATGCTTCCAATCAATGCTTTTTTAGATGTGTCATTAACGTTTAATACAGAATGTTGTTCCTTTTCTAAATGTGACCGAATTCATGTCGTTAGATCTATTAAATGAAATGTCGGACTGATTGATGATATTTTAGGGTCAAAGAAATGCTCTATGGATTGATTTGCTCCGTAAGAATGCTTGAATTCCCTTCACATGACCTATCATAATCAACAAACTCTGGTTGGGAACCCTGAATACGACTCACAGCTACATGTCTATTCCTGTTTAAATTAGATTTGCTTGGAACGATATAACCTTTTAAGATAATATGTGTAGAATTAAATTCCTTAAAATTTATTGAGTCTATCACTAAATCCATTTAAAAGAATATGGTTGTATGTAATTGGACCTTGGAAAATCGTCTGCTCACAGATTGTGACGGGAGCCACTAATATCAAAGAAACACTATTGTCTCTTTGACGTTCCATGTGACGATGTTGGGTCGGGAGGAAGAAAAACTATACGCTCTTTTATTATGAAAAAGACTGGAGTAGTAGAGATTTCTGGAACCAAATTAGTCATTTGATGCAATTGGATTAGGTGTTTTAGACCACACTTCAATCCATAATTCAATTGGATCATGAGGTTGCATAGCTTCAATTCTGCTCGTGAAAGCTCAGCATACAACTATGCCATATTTAGCACCTTATACTTCCCATTTTCTTTAAATAATAAAGTCTATATTTCCAGTCGCCTCAATTGGGTTAGGGGACCTTTGCAAGGTACAAGAAATCAAATCCCTGGGGAAGAGAAGGGATGCCGAGGCAAGGAAGCTTCTAGAAGATGTGGTTAAACAAGTTCAACAGATCATCATCAAGCCCAAATGGCGTGTCAAGGTCTTATCAGAATTATGGTATTCCATTAAAACTTTTTATATTTTCATTTTTTTGGTTGTTGGTTTAGTTACTCTCATTGAATAGCTAGTTAATTCTTTTGTTTTGATGGCAAATGGAAGAATTCTTAATTAGTAGTAGTTGCTATTGGCTAAGTTACCCCGAAGAAAGAACATCTAAGCTGTCAAAATAACCCAAGGACTAGCCTGAACCACCAACTCTTTTACATCTCACTGATAAAATTCAATTTAATTTGATTCCTAAGAGTTTTAAACATTTAAATTATGAATTTTTGAATCCTAATGGCTTTCTGAGTAATTAGAGCCTAATTTATGAGCCGGGTCCTAACTTTTAGGGTTTTATATGAATTTAAGTGAACTTTTAAATAATTAGAGATAAAGACTAGAATTCTGGGATAACCTTTCCTCCTCATTCTCAATGTGGATTATTCTTAGGTCAGAATCCATTCTATCATAAAATTATTTATGCAATTCGATGAACAAATCTTCAGGTCTCACAATAGGCTGGGCAATGCTGTTGGAATAATGTAGAAAAAGGATTTTAGATATTGTGAATCTTTTAGATTATATGAGTTGTTTAAGATCCAAGTTTATAGGATTTAGATCTAAGTTTGTTTGAGATAGCATAAACTATTCAATGTAATTTTTTTTTTAATTAATTGAATTGGTTTTACACCATTCATGTGTTTGTATGGTTTTACACTCTTAGTTTGTTGAAAATGGTTACATAACCCTGCCATCCTTCACAGTTGGTTTGACAAGTTTGGCTCACTGTATTTTTATACCGAACCAAGGTAACATGATACATATTTAATAGTTCTTCATCTCCAGTTCTACCCACATCAAAATGTTGAGTTGTGGCGAAACCCCAGTGTTTACTTAGCCTAATGAAATGAAACTTTCATTCAAAATTCTCTCGTTCACATGGGAGTTTCTTGTGTCAAGTTTTAATCCATAGATCCACCATTTTTTTCCTGGTGTCCATTATTTTCTTGCGATGGTGGGATGTTTTCTTGTTGCTCAACAGACCCATTAGTGAATTTCTTCACCTTCATATCACATGTAGGCTTCTTGAACATTTCTAACTCATTGAATATGCCATCCCTGCTTCTAATAACTTTGGATTTAATCGGATCCCACAATCGATAACCAAATTCACCATCAGCATACCCAAGAAAAATAAATTTCATGGATTTGTTATCTAATTTGGTTCTTTTCTCTTTGGGAGTGTGTACAAATGCTTCACATCCAAAAAATTTCAAGTGAGATTAGTTTACCTTCTTGTCGGTCCAAACTTCTTCAGGGATGCCACCGTCTAAGGCTATTGTAAGCGACCAGTTGGTGAGGTAACAAGTTGTCCTCATTGCTTCTACCCAAAGATGCTTCTCCAACCTGGAATTTAACAAAACGCTCCTCACCTTCTCCATGATGGTGCGATTCATCCTTTTCGCAGTACCATTTTGTTGAGGAGTACGAGGGACAGTATTCTCATGCTTTATGCCAAATTTGTTTCAATATTCCTTGAAGGCATTGGAGCAATAATCCCCATCGTTATTTGTACTTAAGCACTTGAGCAGTTTGTTAGTCTCTCTTTCAACACCGACATGAAATTTTTGAAATATCTCAAATACCTCATATTTTCCCTTCATAGGATAGGCCCAAAATTTTCTAGATGCATCATCTATGAAAGTAACAAAATATGAGGTTCTTTTTAGAGACTTAACATTAACTTACCAAAATACACTAGAGTGTACCAATTCCAATCGATTCTTTTTTCTTTCATGGCCTCCTCTCATAAATGAGAATCTACACTGCTGACCATATATACAATTCTCACAAAGATCAAGTTCATAAGATCTCAAACCCAGAAGAAGATTTTTTCCAGCAAGAAGTTTTAGGCCCTTTTCGCTCATGTGGCCCAAACGCTTATGCCACAAATATGGTGATGTTTCTTCTTTTGCAACAGCAGCCACATTTGATTTTCTTGTTGTTGCTCTCAATGTATACAATGTCCTTGTTTTGAATCCTCTATCCATGGCCAATGCTCCTTTGCTAATTTTCTAGCCACTCTTTCCAAAGCTAGTGGAGAAACCTTCATCATCCAATTGTTCCATTGAGATTAGGCTCATGCGCATCTCTGGAACATGCCTGACTTGTTTTAACAGTGTATCATTCCCATCCTTTGCTTGGATACGGACGTCTCCCACTCAAACAATGTCACAAAAGTGATTGTTTCCTAGATGTACTCGACCATAGTCTCCAACTTCATATGAGAAAAAAATGGTTTTGGATGGGGTTACATGGTGAGATGCCCCAGAGTCTAGAATCCAATCGGTGCTATTGCTAGAGGTGTATAGGCATTATTCTTCCATTGAAACAGTAAATACAAAATCACTATATGAAACTACAACAGTGGTCTCACCTTCATTTGTGTTGGCTATTTTTTTATTTGAGCTAGCCGAGTTTTGCTCCTTCTGTTCTTTCTTCCATATCCGACATTCTCTTTTCATGTGTCCTGGTTTTCCACAATGATAGCAAGTAATTTTGCCTCTTCTTGATTTTGATCTACCCCTTGACTTGGAATGCACTTGCCTAGTTCGGTCAATTTTCCTTCCCCGATCAACTATGGTGAGAGCTTTTCCTCCCTGGTTTTCTGTCACTAATTTTCGTTGCAGATCCTCATTCATTAATTTTTTGCTAACATCATCAAACTTTAGGTTCCCTATGGGAGCTGAAGTGCTTTTGGCAACTATGAAATTCTCCGAGTTGTCTAGCATGGAGTACATGAGTAGGAAGGCTTTGATTTCATCAACCGGCACAATTTTAACAGAGGCAAGCTAACTGATAATGATGTTGAATTCATTTAGGTGCTTTGCAACTGAAGCACCCTCCTTCATCTTCAAATTGTACAACTTCTTCATCAAAAATACCTTTTTTGATGTTGTGTTTTTCTCATATAGATCATGTAGTTTCTTCCATAGATCTACTGATGTCTTCTCTCCAGCCACATTGAAGTAGACCTTCTTTGCTAAGTATTTCCTGATTGTAGCAATGGCCTTCTTGTCAAGATTGTTCCATCCTTCATCTATCATTGATGAAGGTTTACTTCATGCTCCTTCAATGGGAAAATATTGATCTTTTAAGATCAGTATGTCTTCCATTTGTGCTTTCCACAAAGAAAAATTAGTCTCATTTAGCTTCTCCATCTCACTCATAGTTGTACTCTCCATGCTGCTTCAAATAAAACTACTGAAACTCCCGCTCTCCAATTTTGGCCTCCTTAAAATCTCATAGGCTTACAAGAAGAAAAAATACACGGTAGACAGCCTCTAATGGCCAACTTTTTCTACAGCAGGGGTTGGATCTGATACCATTTGTTGAGAAAATAGAAGCTATGGCTCAATCTCTGTAGCACAAATTATGTTAGCAACTTCCTTCAATCCATTACTTCAGCCACAACCCATGGACATCAGATCTAGAATACTAGAATTACTTCTTTATGCTAAAACAAATACACAACACTTGAATGGAACAATAATATGAGCACACAAGAAAATCAAAGAGAGCATTCATAAAATACACACATCGAAAAATACAATTGCATATTTAGGAAAACACTCTAGATTTGGGCGAAAATACTTACAGATTTATTTACATCTACACTCTATGCAAAAGATACAAGCTTCTCTTCATTTCTACCATATTCTACAACTTTCATTTTTTATCAACCTACAACACCAACAAAGAAATTAACACCGGAATTACATTGCAGGAAGAATTACATTGGAGATATCTAGAAAACATGGCGTCTACAGACTTCTGGAGATGTCGGTGTGGGGATTAACTTCTTTTGGAAGTCTCTCATCATTTAATACAGTAGTATTAGCTCCAAAATGGAAAGAAGAGTTGGCAACGATGGATGAGCTGGCTTAACGACCAATTTTGTTGGAATTTGTTTGCACCTACCAAAATGCTCAAAAGTGCCCATTCTCGCCATATTTTTCCCCTCAGGAGCCTAAAAAATTCACCTATGTTCACAAGGTCTTTGATGCCAGCAATGTCTCCAAGATGCTTTTGGTAAAGGTTTGGTTTAATTTTATTGCACAAAATTACCCATCTAAACCTAAATCTAATACACCTCTAGCTTCTCATGCTCCAAAGCTTAAGGATATATAAATATCTAGTAACGTTATTATGCTCCGAAGCTTAAGGATATATAAATATCTAGTAACAATATTGATATATATTTAAGAGGATGGTTTTCGGTGTTGTGGTGTAATTGTAGTTGTTGTTCCAATGTTTTGTGTTCGATTTTTTGATTAAAAAAAAAATTAATACTAAAAACAAAAAAGGACTCATTTTATTTTTATTTTTATGTAAATACATGTTAAGGTAACATGGTTATGTGACTGTAAGATGAAAGATCTCACTAAAAATCTCCCCAACCAATTTGTTTTTCTAGATCTGTTGCTTATATATCAAGATCCATTTAAAAGTGATTTTAGATTCAAAATTTGTTATAGATCGGGCATTGTCCCAAATGCTTCCAATCAATGTTTTTTTAGATGTGTCATTAACGTTTAATACAGAATGCTGTGCCTTCTCTAAATGTGACCGAATTCATGTCGTTAGATCTATTAAATGAAATGTCGGACTGATTGATGATATTTTAGGGTCCTTCTAAATGCTCTATGGATCGATTTGCTCCGTAAGAATGCTTGAATTCCCTTCACATGACCTATCATAATCAACAAACTCTGGTTAGGAACCCTGAATACGACTCACAACTACATGTCTATTCCTGCTTAAATTAGATTTGCTTGGAACGATATAACCTTTTAAGATAATATGTGTCGAATTAAATTCCTTAAAAGTTATTGAGTCTATCAGTAAATCCATTTAAAAGAATATGGTTGTATAGATCTGTATATGGAATGTTTCCGATCGGTGTAAAGCCACTTATCATTTGTTATATCTTGTGATCTTTGTGAACATATAATTGTCCAATCGCGGCAGGTTATAGATCTGTATGTATGTAATTGAGTGTGTAGATCTTAAGGAAACCCAGATCTGTCTAGTTATTTATTGAGGCGATCAGGTTACAGCTATGACCGAGTTGAATAGTTTAATCACTCTAAATTCATTGTAGAATCACAAATTTGATCGAAAGGTACTATGTCATAATTTTCTTTATACATAGTGATTATAATTTTCTTTATACATAGTGATTATCAACCAGCTTACAACAATCATGTATTGGCCTGAGCCTTCAATAGAAATACATGTTAGATCTCGTATTATTCTAAATAGACTAAGATAATGAATACAAAGGAGTTTAAACAATTTAAACTGTGTTAGTCAAGGGAGACCAATTGATCAAATTGAGTGGACCCTACACCGCTAAGTAAGTTGAGCGCTAACTAACACCAAACCTGAACAATAAATAAGTTAAGTAATTGTTAGATTGATTGATCGATCTCGAGATATCTTGCCTTCCTCACACAACACATTATTGGACTTGAACTCCAAGTTAGAACCCATGAGTGACAATTCAATCGACTAACTGTGTATGTAACTCCGCTCACAGATTGTGACGGGAGCCACTAATCTCAGAGAAACACTATTGTCTCTTCAACGTTCCATGTGACGATGTTGGGTTGGGAGGAAGAAAAACTATACGCTCTTTTATTATGAAAAAGACTGGAGTAGTAGAGATTTCTGGAACCAAATTAGTCATTTGATGCAATTGTATTAGATGTTTTAGACCACACTTCAATCCATAATTCAATTGAATCGCGAGGTTGTATAGCTTCAATTATGGCCCCGGATTTTGATTTTAAAATGGCTCTATATCGAGGCTACTTCTGGTTTTGCATGTTCGCATGCAATTAAAGCTTATGCCTAATGCATAAGCTTTAATTATATAAGCTTTAATCATTGCATATAATATATATCCTCAAAGGGATACATAGAAAAGTGACCTTAGCAGTCTGTGGAAATATATGCAATTTATAACATGTCAAAGGTTCGAACCAGTAGGTATCTGTGTACACATGCATGAAGACAGTGTTAGAAGTCATATAAATGATTTATATATGTATGTATTTCGATATGGCTCTTATAAAAATGTTTAGATATGGTTTATATATATGTTGCTTATATATGTTTTATATGAAATGACCAACATAATATATATGTGGGTTTAAATAGTTCAATTATTTAATTCGTCCAATTGGCATTAAGAGTATGATTATTTAGACGAACCAGGAAAGTGCATTTTATTGTTCTTTTAAATTAATGTAGCGTAAATGTTGATGTTAAGTCATTCCCGTTTGTATTTATTTTAGTTATTAGGTTTTCAAGATAGATGACAATTCTAATATTGTATTCGCTTTTTAATTGTGTGACTTGGTTTTATATTATACTATATCCATTATATCTATTTGGGAATGAAAAATTGATGTGTAAAGTTTTATAGTAACTTTTGTAAAGAAAGACATGTAGATTTTTGCAGGTATTACTTAGTTATATATATATATAATTAATATTTTAAATTAATAGTAATAACAATAAATCATTTAAAAGTGTTTAAAATTTTGTTTTATAGTTGAAAATCTTAGTTATGAAATTTTATTATTTATTTCGTTTTTTAGGGTTGAAACATTTTGGAAATAATTTATTTGCTCTCTAATTAGTTTTGTGAGTTTTTGGAAAATTATTTCATTATAGTGGTGTTAAGGTATATAATGTCTCCAGGGTAGAGAAGTTGATTATACAACTAATATAGTGAGGGATTGTATGTTATAGACCATGTATTTTTCTAGTTGGATGATTTTCTAAATTTAGTAAAGTAATTATAAATTTAATTCTTGATTTCCTCGAGATGACATGGGGTAGTTAAAATGCATTTGATGCTTTTGTAATAAGTAGATCGCATCGACCAATTAGTGTGAAACTTAATTATGTTTAGAAGATCAATTTAATGTTTTATTTGCAAAGGCTTGAGGAGTAGACCTTGAACATTCATAAGTACCATATCTCATAGTGACATTCAAACAGATGCTAATGGACAAGAATAAGGAAAGATTTAGACCATTGTAAGATGAGAATAAGGAAAGAGATTCATTATCATTAGAAGTGTCCTGGAATTGAGAAGCATATACAAGATGCCAAATGGATCTGGATGTGAAGGTGGGACTTATAAAAGGACACAACAAAAGGGTTGACAAAGGATGCATCTATGACAAAATTTTAAGTGACGAGACATGGAAGACTCTTTCTTGCTGAAAAATTCCACTAAGTGTTGAAAGGGTCAAACAAAATATGGAAATGATTGACACGACAAGTTGACCACAATGATACTGACCACTTGACATGGTAAAGTCTAATTGAAAAGACGACTAGTCTTCAAGACAAGACTTGATTAGACTATGAAAACACAAATGATGCGACTTGGAAAGTATGTCGAGGGAGTCATCTAATAAAAAAATGATGAAATGAGGTAAGGACGTGATGAGATCCTTGACATGGACATGGTGTCATTAATGAAATAACTAGGTGACAAAATTTAATATGTTCGTCTAAGTCACAAAATTATGACACTTGAGAATTGTATCAAGTTGAGAATCACTTTATTAAGATTATGGGTTTGGAAGTAGTCTTATGGGAATGTTAAGTGAATTATGCATTGGTTTTTGGACTACATGATAGTCACTTTTGATTGGGTAGTTCAGATTATAACTTACCAATATGTTTTTTACTAAAGATTGTATGATGTTTTTCTTCTTGCTTGGAGGAGAGGATCGCATAATCGATTTGAATTCCTACTTGGATTTTGTTGTGCTAAAAGTTGATTGGGTACTTATTGTGTGGATATTGATGTGATTTAGATTATAATTAAATCATATATTTCAGATCCTTGTAGGTGACTAAGAAGTGTTGGACATAGGATTCGATATTGACAATTATTGAAAAGTATTATTGAATTTTGCAAAAACACTAGCTAATAATTGAGAATGTGATGGAACCTTATTTGATGAACATAAAATAAATGATAGTAGAACCTCTAGTGCTTATGGCCATGGATATTTAATGAAAATAGAATAGAATGGAACACATACTTGATTATGAAAAGGAATTAAAGTTGGATTAGAATGTACAATAAAAATTTACTTTAAGACAAATTTTCCTGATGAGGGGGAGTATGTAATGACCCATTTAGGGATAGGAAAAGTAATTGAAAAAAATCATTATGTATAAATAGAAATGATGAGTTGATACTAGGCATAATTGTTAGTGTCTATGTGTAAACTAGCATGACATTGTTCATGTATGAGGATATAATATCAAGGATGGATATAGGGTGTGCGCAAGCTGATGAGGGTCTCTTTTGACGCGTTAGATGCAATAGAAAACTGAAAAAATAGGCATCCATCAACTTGAGTGGATATTTTGAGACACTTACACAATGAATCTTGCGATGAGTAAAAAACAAGAAATGTAGGAAATTGAATAATGGTTCCAAAAATATAATTTTTCGGTTGTTAACTATCCAAGGTTAGATATTTTTTAACAGACACTTTTTTATTTTTGGGACAAATTATAAGGTATATGTTTTTGTGGGTGAAGCCTCCGAGTGACTAAATGATGGAATAAACTTACGAAAACTAGTATACATATAGAGAACATATAGTACTAGTGCACGACTATTTTTCCAATAATAAAAATAATATATATATTTTTAATTATGGTGAGATCAAAACTCGAAAATGGTACGTCAATTATGGGTGCAGTGTTTGAATGTCTTAATGCAATTATTTGGAAATGGGTTTTTCATAGCATGCAGAGGTCAGTGCTCTTTAGTGCACCATACATTTTTTTTAAATGGTTGAGAAAAGAAAGAGATATGGACGAAACACTAACAGTGTGTTTTTTGAGTTGAGGAGTGATGAAAGAACATAAATAAGAAAAAAATAGAAAAATATGTATTCTTGTTAAAATTTGCATATTTAGAACCTGCAAAAAAACCATATATGTTTCTAAAATCTCATAAAAAATGGAGGTGTGCAACATACTTAGGCGAATGGTTAAACACGAGCATATTGAAAATTTGGACATAATATTGAATTATCCATGGTTTATCATATCCCAAGGCATATGCATGTTGAATCCGGAGCAAATTCCGAAGCAAACACATAGGCATAAGAATTCCATGCAAGCATGGGTGGAGGCTTGGCCTTATTATTTTGAGAGAATACATTTTTGAATTTAAACAAATCGTGTGCTCGTTATAATGAACAATAACATGTGCACGTTGATAAAAACAGGAGCACG